>VONZ01000134.1:0-580000 GCA_012976165.1 Labeo catla | reverse complement strand
CAGACAGACAGATAGATAGATAGATAGACAGAGACAGACAGACAGACAGACAGATAGATGATAGATAGATGAATGAGATCGGACGAACGGAGATAGTATATACTCAGACAAGTATATACTTATCAATAAACAGATGGATAGACAGACAGACACATAGATAGATAAATAGATAGATAGATAGATAGATAGATAGATAGATGGCATGTTCATTATATAAACTATGCAACAGATACATAAATGACAGAGTGTGCGGTACAGACAGACAGACAGACAGACAGACAGACAGACAGCGAGACAGATAAGCATGTTTATTCCATTTCTACTCAGCAATAGGTAGACAGATGTAGTCAGCATTTTGAATGTAGTACACTGTCACATTTACCCCCACACACTCTCACTATCACAGTATTGTAGGTAATCAGTGTACAGCAGGACTCAAACTTTCCCCGGGTGGGTGTGTTTTGCCACTTTTCCTGCCGCACTACTGGACTGACAGCTACGGTACACAAGATTAGCTGTTCATTGTGGGCGACATGCGAATTGTTTGTATACATAGAACCAAAATACACAGCACATTGTTTTAGATGTGGGGTTTTTGGTGGACAGTGACTCATGGGTTGACCTTTTCAGTGCGATGTGGGACTATGAAACTACAGTGTCAACATGGGTTAAACTCTGTTTAGTGCTAATTTACATAGTCTACCACTGATATATAAATGGCTGTTGGACATTCCAATTATTTAAAAAAACATCTTCATTTTGATGTGTATTGCACACATTATGACATCTATAGCACAGTGAAGTCCACAACATTCCTTCAGACATCTGTACTTTCCTTAGTCATAGCTCATAAATCTCTCTAACACAAAGTTCCTTTTGTATCAAGCAGATGAATTATTGACAACACGGCCTTTTTTCGTCGTCTTCTTCAATATTTCAAATGCTATACTCCCTTTTATTTTGCTGTTCTCGGCACAGTGTTTTTAAATAGGAACAAAGACATGGAGGAACTCAGACTTGCTGGCTTCACGTTCACAGGAAAATGATGCAAAAGAAAGACTTTTATCAGAACCTATCAATCAATAGGCCGATAAAAGACAATGATCCATTTATGTGCGAGCGTGTTTCATTCTTCCAGTATATGCTGTAGTTCTTGTGAGCTTTCTGCTGATAGAGTCTCAGAGATGTGAGGAACATCAGTGGTAAAGCATAAAAGATGCACCTTGACGTTTTACTTAGAGAGTTGTGTGTGTGTGGATCCAGGAGGAAAATTTATTCCGACAGAAATAAGGCACATCGTCAACTTTCTTTGCAAAACTCACGGCTGTCACAGGTAAGTTCAAAACACACCACCATTGCTTCTACCGTTTTTTCCCCCCTCCTTTAACTTTCAAGATCAGGTCTCGTTTGGTACGTATAGCTGTGTTTTTAAACTCGGGTTTGTAAGCGATGTGGAACAAGAACCTGAGGCGCTTTCTGGTCTTGAACCTCAACCATGTCACCTTCCCCAACTCCAAAAATAATGATGACTTGCGTGTTGCATGTAGAATGTGTGGCCTTTCATTTTTGTATTTTGCAGTATGTAAATCTTCCATTTCTGCGTGACTCACTTTTGCGATATGCACTTGACATTTATTTATTTATAATTGAATATTACACTGTATGCTGATTCCTCCTCCTCATATGTTCCCAGCCCAAAGGTCAACACCTACAATGCAACTGTGTTATAGTGACATATCAAAACATCTCACTTGTTGATGTTCGGTTTTCCTAATAAGTGTGTATTGAGTTCATAATTTATATGAAGATGTCTTAATGTTCCCGTCAGACGTCAAGGTGTTAAAAAGATAAACGCTCTCTCACCCTTTCGGTCAGCTTGCCAAACAAGTCCTAATGAAAACACATTACGGCCCACATATTTTGTTGCGGTTATCATATTTGGTGTTATTACGCCTCGGGTCATACTACAGCCTGTGTCCGCTTTCTGGAAGTTTCCTGGTGTTTTATTTTAATATTGCTTCTCGCTGTCCTCTCTCGCTCTTTGTTTTGTCTGAGTTTTAAGTGAGTCAGATGATGTTTGTCTGCATTAATCTCTCGCCCTTTTGTAAACATCAAAACTCCGCTTTGGAGATGCATCTAACGTGAGTTAGCGGCAAGTAATGGCATGCATTTAAAAAAAGAAAAATCACAGGAAGAGATGAAATAAAGGAGGTCATTTGAAGTGTCTGTCTGACTGTGAGGAATAAGGTGCCGGTTAGAAAAACTGTTCATTCTGCATCGCTTCTGAGCTTCGTTTAAAGATCTGAAAAGATTATTTATTTCTTTAAACGAGAGCAGGGTAGAGCTAAAACATAATAATGCATCTGAGTCATGTGGATCCCAAATACACAAAGCCAATACACTACTAACAAGCATATTAAATATTACACTTTGATGAGTAACTCATCCCACATGTTTATGCTATGGTGAAAAGGTACTGATGAGGCCCACACTGCCATTCAAAAGTTGGGGTTTGGTAAGAGTTTTTAATGTTTTTCAAAGAAGTCTTTCATGCTCAAAGCTGTGTTTAATCAAAAATACAGTAGAATTATCTTAGAAATTACACTTTAAAAGCACAGTATTAATTTTGGGAAGTTCTTATTGTAATTGAACAACTTACATTTGCATATTTGTTTAAATTGCTATGTTACCAACCAAGCACCAAAATTGTTTGAATTTTTCAGTGCATTCTTTAAAATGCACTGAAATATACTAAAATATATTTATTTATTTTATTTTATTTTATTTTATAAATACTTGGTTGGTGTATTAACATTTTATTGTGTTTTTTTAAGTATTTTATTTTATTATTTGATTTGATTAGATTTTTTACTTTAAATTATGATTTAGTACTTAGTTGGTACACTAACATTTTATTGTATTTTTATTTTTTAAGTATTTTATTTTATTTTTATTTTAAATAGTGTTTATAAAATAAATAGTGTTGGCCATGGTTTATTTTCTAATCAACTCATCATAAACATGTATTATTATACAGCTGCTTATCAGTATATTTTAAAGATAGAAAGCAGATTTTGGTACTTGGTGGGTATATTAATATTTTACTTATTTTATTTTATTTTATAAATACTTGGTTGGTATATTAACATTTTATTTTTTTAAGTATTTTATTTTATTTTATTTTATTTTATTATTTGATTTGATTTGATTTGATTTTTTACTTTAAATTATGATTTGGTACTTGGTTGTTATACTAACATTTTATTGTATTTTTTATTTTTTAAGTATTTTATTTTATTTTATTTTATTTTATTATTTGATTTGATTTGATTTGATTTTTTACTTTAAATTATGATTTGGTACTTGGTTGGAATATTAACTATTTTAAATATTAAGTATTTAAAGTTTTATTTTATTTTATACTTTAAATTATGACTATTTTTACTTTAAACAAATAAACAAACATAAACAAACAAACAAACAGAAACAACCAACTAACTAACTAACTAAATAAAAATAAATAAATAGATAGACAGACAGACAGACAGACAGACAGACAGACAGACAAATAAATAAATAAATAGTTTTAATAAAATAAATAGTGTTGCCATGGTTTATTTTCTAATCAACTTAGAACATGTATTGTTATACAGCTGCTTATCAGTATATTTTAAAGATAGAAAGCAGATTTTGGTACTTGGTGGGTATATTTACATTTTATTTTATTTTATTTTATTTTATTGTATAAATACTTGGTTGGTATATTAACATTTTATTGTATTTTTTAAGTATTTTATTTTATTATTTGATTTGATTTGATTTTTTACTTTAAATTATGATTTGGTACTTGGTTGGTATATTAACATTTTTTTGTGTTTTACATTTTATTATATTTTATGCTTTAAATTATAACTTGGCTTATATTTTTACTTTAAACAAATAAACAAAAACAAACAAATAACTAACTAACTAACTAACTAACTAACTAAATAAGTAAATGTTAAAGTATGTGGATTTTGTTATTGAACATCATATAGATTTAAATTGTAACTTTTATATAATTAACTGTAAATTGTCAACCAAATTTACTTCCAGAGAACATTTTTTACAAATGTATTTCGTAATTACAGTTTTACATATTTGCATTCAAAGTAAAATTGCAAGTCTTTCAAACCATTTATAATATTTTGCCATATATGATAAGGTAACCTATGGTCAACAGGTTTTTATTTTAACTTTACTTCAGAAATCATTCTAATATACTGATTTGCTGCTCACGAAACATATGTTATTATCAATGTTCAAAACAGTAGAAAACAACTTCATAATATTTTGTGAAAAACATGATATACATTTTCATTCATTTTAGGGTTCTCGATAAACAGAAAGTTAAAAAGAACAGCATTTATTTAAAACAGAGGTAACACTTCACAATAAGGTTTCATTTGTTAACATGAGTTAATGGATTACAATGCATACGAACAATGCATTTATTACACTATTTATTAATCTTTATTAATATAAGTTAATCCAATAGTCGTTCATTATTTGTTAATGCTAGTTCACAGAACATTAACTAATGTTAATAAACACAACTTGTGATTTTAATAATGCATTAGTGAATGCTGAAATTAACATTAACTAAGATTAATAAATGCTGTAGCAGTATTGTTCATTCTTAGTTCATGTTAACTAATGAACCTTATCGTAAAGTGTTACCAAAACAGAAATCTTTTGTAATATTATAAATGTCCTTATTGACACTTTTGATCAGTTTAATTGTATGCTTACTAAATAAAAATATTAATTTCTTAAAAAAAAAAAAATCTCAAAACTTAAAAGTGGTAGTGTATATGTAACATTTTATATAGTTTTAGGGCCTTTTGATTTGGTCGAGCAAGCAACCGCCTATGAACACCCTAGAAGAACATTTTATAAAAGCATTATAGACAAAAACAGGAAAAACATGTTTTTGCACAACCAGACACTCACAGTTTCTTCAGAAAAGTCTTTTTTGAGCTTGATGTCTCTTCTCGATGTTTTCCAGCCAGCACTGAGTAGTAGTGACCTGCGCTGGCAGCAATGTGTGTGTGTGTGTAAATACGGCCCTGACGCCCATCCAGCTGCTCTCGTTCCCCTGGGCATCACTGTCTCCTGCTTCACTATCCCTACTGTGGTCAGGTGTCATCAGAAATACAGCAGCCATATTGCACAGCTCTCGCCAAGAGCAGCGAGAACACTTCACCTGAGCCAAGGTGGCCTTACGACCTCCAGCCATACGGAGGCCTGACTGTGTCACAGCTGATGCGAGGAGGAGCGACTGTTCCCTACCAGGGTGGACAGAGTCCGCAGGGCACACATTTAGCAGAAAAGAAGCAGATGAAACACCAAAACCACCAGCAGCTGGCATGAAAAAGCAGGTAACCTATAATGACCCCAGAGTGAGGAAATGAATAAGAGGTTTGAGACTTGTAAACATTGCCAGCAACACTCTGTGGATGTTTCTCTTTATGGAAGCAGCTCTGCTTTGGTCCCCATAGCAACCCTATGGATGCAGATTTTACCATTATGAAGACATCTAAAGATACCCTGTTATCTAATGTAATAAAATTCACAAGTTTTTAGTGACGTACATGTTCAAATAGACCATGCTAATCATTATGCTTGCGTTGAAGCCCTCTGTGGACGTTCTTGTAGGTCTGGTTCATCACAAGGATATCCTGAAGAAAGAGGTCAGTGGTTAATGAGAGGTGGAAAATGTCTGTTGCAGAAACACAAGCCAATGGAAAGTGTCTTTCCTTTGCCTGAGCTATGAGGATGTGCTCCGCTGTTACTTCCTGATTGATTAGACCATATCCTTATAGAGCATGTTAACACACAAACACACACACACACACACACAACGTTTCTTTCAGTTTCGCTCTGGCTTTTTTTTCTACTAAGAGACACCAAGTCAGCTGATTTGTTTCCTAATTTCTGAAAAAACAGAAGATACATTACACTGAAATTAAATTGGTGTAGAAACAATTTTAAATGATAAATTGCTAGTAAATTTGACAAACAATGGTGCAAACAATTCACAAACAATTTTCATACAAAAACATAAGGCAGGTAACACTGAGGTAAAATTTTCAAGTAGAAAACGCCAATTATATTTTGATAACGAGGTCTAGTTCTAACTGTTAACTAGCATGTATATTACTAGCTGTTTATTAGTAACTATAAAGCAGATATTAATGTTTTTTTCTGCATGAGCATTATTTAGCTCCCTTAACCCTATAAACTTAAAAACTACCTTACCAGCTATTAATAAGCAGCAAATTAGGAATTTATTGAGGCAAAAGTCATAGTTAATAGTTAATTAATAGTGAGAACTGGGCATTAAAGTATAAATAAATAAATAAATAAATAACCAGTATTTTATAGTAAAATATACTCCAATTACATTGATTTATTTACAACTTTATTAATAATTTTTTTTTGAGTAGTCTCAAGGATTGTATCATAGTTAAATCATAAATTCTAATTTCTAAAATTTGTTTTAAAGTAGTTAATTTTCCACCCAAAGCTGTTTCATTTATCCATTTATTTAAAAGAGAAATTATTGTGTCATACACTAACTTTCAATATAACTGCTATGAAAAAAAAAATCGTCTAGACCCATTGTGATTTTGTTCTTTATATTTGCATGTTGGTGCTTCTTGTAAACTTTTTACAATATTTGTCCTCTAGTCTCTGATCATTTCTTGAATATGCTTGAATCCCATTTTGCTCAGTAGAGGGTCAGATAACTTATTTGTTAAGGTCAAATCTTGTTTTGAATAAAAGCATACGAAGAAAGACGGTTTGACAGTGAGTGTTTGGCCTTGTTTGATGTTTACTCAGAGGTGACATTCTGTGAGGATATGAAACTGCATTGCGTAGATAGTGGCTTATTTATTAGGACAAAAATATCCTGTTTTTGCATTGACTACACAAAAAAAAGTAATCTGTATCTTAATCTCTAATCTTTATCTTGTTTCCCAGCATTTTTAACATCCTTTAAAACAAAAATAATTTGTGAAGGAACATTGATTGGACTTATTTTAACCTTAAATTAACTGTATTTTTGAAAAATCCATTAGCAAATTCTTTTCTCATTTTAAGCATGAATCTAACAAATTTTAGTGAACATTTTCTTTCTCAGCTCAGCTGACAAATCGTATGCTCTTTTTGCAAGCATGTCTAGAAAAAGATGATCTTTTGTAACTCTCTGAATCCGTTTAAACATTATCTGCCTCGTCCTGTTTGTTTCTGGCTTCTCACTTTAAAAGGGAGTGTCCTTTTTGAACCAGATGAATAAAACAAGAGCTGAGTTTAGTTTGTCGGTCTGTTTTTTTAACTTCCTGCTATCTAGTTTTCCACGCCTCTGACTTGCCCTTTCTGTCTTCTCAGCTGCAGCGTCACTGCGCGTGTGGTTTTCCTCTCCTCGCGACACACAGGAAATGTTGCAGCAAAAACAAATTCAGTCACCTTTTCCATGCTGTTCTGAAGCCACAGTGTCTAAATATAGGGGCTTCAAAAGACTAAAATAAATAGTTCAAACAATGGTGTTTGGGTGTTTTTAACCACTAGGAGTGTAAAACATGTTGTAGTTTTGTTTGTTGAGGTTAGATTTGGCATGTTAGTTAGTCTCTCTGATCATTCAGAGAATGAAGGCTATAAACTATCTGCATAGGTGCACTTCGACACATACAGGATTTTCAGTTTAAGCTTTATTGATCATGAAAATCACTGGTAATCTGATGGAAATTATGAAGTGGACTGAATCATGAGAATTATCATGCTATAATTGCAGAGAATTGTGTGTATTTGTGTGTGCGTAAAGGAAGTTGACTCAAGGGATCATGGTTTTGAGTCAAAAGTTCACACAATATACAATACACAAATGTGATTTCTCAGCAGCGCTTTTGTATGTTGACTTAAATGTTAAAAGTGTACCCAAATATGATATATTGAGATTAATAGTTTTGTGTTTCACTGTTTAAATTGTGCTTAAAGCACACACACACACACACACACACATATATATATATATATACTTTGAAAAGTACCTTCGGACATTGTGTACCTTCTACAGTAAAACGCATATTTAAATCAATCTAAAAGTAAATCATTATCATAACAGTTCTGCTGTGGTGTCTAAACACTACACTATTAATTTGCCCCATTATCAAGCTAATTATAGACATATTTAATGAGATGAGGCTTTCCACATGGACATTTGTTGAGTCACACTTATGCAAAGACTCATACTTTTCTTTTTCTTTTTTTTTGTATAAATGTGTATATCTGCATATATTTAGCTTTTACTGGGAGAAGCCACACATATCCCAGATCTTTTCTTCCCTTTTACTATTCCCTTCTCTTTGAACTGTTGTCCATACATGAATAAAGGCCAATGGGTCAGCGGAGCCTTTAAGAAAGCAGATTAGACCTCATTGTCTGTGAGTAAAGAAAGCAAAAGTCACGCTATAAATAGCCAGATGTAGACTCCACCAGCAGCAGTGAGCGGATAGCAGTAATGAACCTGACTGAGGTGACGGTGTTACTCTAGTGTCACAATGCTTGAGGCTGAATTATTCTTACAAAAAATATTCTACCTTTGTTTTTATAAAGGAATAGGCCACAAAAAAATTGTAATTCATTCAGTTCACCTCATGTCCAAACTTGTATTACTATTTTTTTTTTTATCTTTGGAAACAAAAAAGGAGATATGTTAAAAAAAAAACATATCATGTTAACTGAACAAACATTAAATGGAACACTGACTTGCTTATCTGGGGCCTGAAAGACATTTAAAGGGATAGTTCACCCAATTAAAATCCTTTCAATAATTACTTTACATGTTGTTCCAAACACGTAAGACTTTTAAAATGGCAAATTAAGATATTTTTGATTAATTCCAAGAGCTTTCTGACCCTGCATAGACATCAACACAACTGACACGTTCAAGACCCAGAAAAGTAATAAGGACATTGTAACTTTTTGTGCACAAAGAAAACAAAAAAAACAACTTTAACAATGTCCTTACTACCTTTCTGGGCCTTAAATGTGGTAATTGCTGGGGGGTGAACTTTCCCTTTAAGTAAAAAGCAGGCCAAAATATAAACTGTCATTGGCTAAAAATCTTACACTCTGCCACAGCTCTCATCTGCATATATTCGAATTTAACTTGCTACAGTTACTTTTGGCATTTGGTATTCGCATTTGGCAAATGCTTTCATGCAAAGCAACTTCTATAGCATTTAAGCTGTTCATGCATTCCCTGGGAATCAAACCCATGACCTTAGTGTTGCTGTACTGTTTGAGCTACAGGAGCAAACCTGACATGTGACTTGATGTTCTTGATGTTTCACCTTTTAAAGTCCCCTTGAAATCAAAATTGAAGTTTTTTAACTTTTAGTATGAATATGTTAGCCTTAAGGTTATCTATAAGCTTAGTGTGTTTCAAAACAATGGCAAAATTCCCATTCACAAGATATAAGCATTCAAAACTTACAATCTCTCATTCAGTGTTAATTTCATTTACGAATATTTTTCAGACACCGAAGCAGAGCCTCTTACACATCACAAGTACTCTTTCGTGTCGCACGAATGGAGAAATACACACAAAATTATGTCAAATTGTCCATTTTGATGAGTATTCATGTAAACATACTCAGTTATGCCTTAGGTGAACGTAAACAATTGAGAGAATATTGGACATGTATCAGTACATTGCATCTGTGCATATGGTTTTAAAGGGACAGCAGCCTAATTTAGTTGCTATATTCTGTGGCACTGATGTTAATGAAGCAACAAAAGAAAGACAGAAAATCATCTACTGCTCTTGACTGAATCACTTTAGTAGCCCTAATAAAGATGAACCTAAATTTATTTATATAAATAAATGTCTGCTTGAAAGAATGAAGAATGTGGTAAACAAGTTGTTATAAAGAACGCATAATTAAATTGCATTAAAATCTTATGATATTTATTCAACTATAATTAAAACAATTCGGATGACTAAAATATGACTAAAACTAAATACCATTTTAGTCAAAAAACTATGACTAAGACTAAATCAAAATTTGCTGTCAAAATTAACACTGCTCTCATTTCGGCCAATATGGATCAATGATTTTGATGACATCACCCTGCACTTCAGCTTCTCATCAAACTTTCTGTCCACTCAAATGCTCTCTAGAATCTGAAGCGTCCCGCCCCCTACACTATAAGTAGATGCTTAAACTGCAACTGAAATTGGTAGCTTGTTCACAGAGTTAGTGTTTTCTGTACGATACATGGTACTGAGGATAGGGAATGATTCAGACAGTGTACATATGCTTTCCTTTGGGGCGAAACAAGTCTGGTTTCATGCTGTGCCACACACACAGACCACACTACATAGAATGGTATATTTTATAGTGATATGGATGAGTTTGTGGCTGCCAAACACTGTCAAATGTGGCTTAACGTCTCTGGCCCAAGCTTTTATATAAGTGAGACGCTATTGGCTATTTAAAAAGGAGGGCGGGACATGATATGTTGAAATTACGTCAACACATAGAACAACGCTGCGTGTTTCAAAGCACTTCAGTGGACCTTTAAATATGTAGGTCAATAAATCAGATGTGATTTTGACTGAAAGATCTTTCATCAGTGTCTTTTTATTATATGGCATACTGTTTTCCTATTGCAGAGACATTTGTAATAGTTTAAGCTCACTTAAAGGGATAAGGTACCTCAAATGCAGCTTAGATTGTTTGCTCTGCCATTACACTTGAGAGTCTCCTCATAAACACTTTGTGACAGTGTATCCATCATGTCAACATATTACGTATCAATGAAAAATAACCTTGGTTAAAGTAGTCTCTAAACAGCCATTGCAATCTTGAGGCTATTGCCTCGCTGCTATAACACACAAATTTTATTAAACACCGTTACCGAATTCAGCCAGCAAAACGGCGTACAGCGAAATTACTCCTAGAGCCATTTTAGATTTAATATGGGCTAAGATAGTTACGGTAGTTTCATATTTATAGAGGACTTTAATTTGTTATTGGTCTATGAGGCGGCTGTTTTATGCTGATGAACAGTGTACTGTATAAAATTCCCTGTGCGTTTGCTTGACTGTAGCCGAAGCTGAGCTCTGCCATGTGGAGCTGGATTTCCCCTGGATTCACTCCAGTCTCCCCCACCTCCCTCTGACTCCGACTCTGACTCTCACTCTCATTCTTTCCTGTGCATCTGATTCCACAGTTGGCCTTCAAAGTACTCTGCCGCTCCTTATCCTTTGAACAAACAGAGTTCACAACTTAATCTCTGACCTTTGACCTTGCTTTTTTAGAGACACACAGCTACATTTGCTAAGCAACTGCTATAGACATTAACACTTACAAAAAAGTTACCATCGTAGCATGATAGCATCCCAGAGGCAAACTGTATTGCTTACATGCTGCTCTGCTCAGAAGTATTCAGTTAGGTTTCAGATGTTTCGCTGATATGCAGTAAGAATACAGAGCTATAAAATTCATTTTGACAGCAAAGATTATTTGTACTTTGGAGAATTTGATTAGAGACATTTGTGCTCATATTTAAAACTCTGTCTTTGGTATCTACGTGAGATATTATTAAAATCTGTTCTGATACTCTAGAGGAGACATTTAATATTAAATGTCTTTTCAAAGGAGACAGATCTGAAAAGGACAAAACAGAAGTCTTCATTTGCTCTCTATTTAATCTCAGATCATTGTTGTCCAGCAACAATTGAGATGAGAATGAAGGATATTAGGCCATTATTCTTTTAAAATAATTTTTAGCTATAATTATATACATATACCAAAACTATAAACGCAACACTTTTGTTTTTGCCCCCATCAACACTCTAAGACTTTTTCTATGTACACAAAAGGCCTATTTCTCTCAAATATTGTTCACAAATCTGTCTAAATCTGTGTTAGTGAGCACTTCTCCTTTGCCGAGATAATCCATCCATCTCACAGCTGTGGCATATCAAGATGCTGATTAGACAGCATGGTTATTGCATAGGTGTGCCTTAGGCTGGCCACAATAAAAGGCCACTCTAAAATGTGCAATTTTACTGTGTTCGTTGTCCATAACATACGCCTGCCCATACCATAACCCCACCACCACCATGGGTTATTCGATCCACAACGATGACATCAGCAAACCGCTCACCCACACAACGCCATACACGCTGTCTGCCATCTGCCCTGTACAGTGAAAACCGGGATTCATCCGTGAAGAGAACCCCTCTCCAAAGTGCTAGATGCCATCAAATGTGAGCATTTGCCCACTCAAGTCTGTTACGACGATGAACTACAGTCAGGTCGAGACCCGATAAGGATGATGAGCATGCAGATGAGCTTCCCTGAGATGTTTTTTTGACAGTTTGTGCAGAAATTCTTTGGTTATGCAAAAACGATTGTTGCAGCAGCTGTCAGGGTGGCTGGTCTCAGATTATCTTGGAGGTGAAGATGCTGGATGGACAAAAGTGTTGCGTTTATAATTTTGGTCAGTGTATATATATAGATAGATAGATAGATAGATAGATATGAAGAGTTCAGATGCAAAACCAGCTAAAAACCATCTCAGTCAAAAATGAGATAATGATACTGAGTGATACTTTAAACTTGCTAAATTCCAGCCTCAGCCCAATCAAAAGTACCAGTACTTACATAGAAACCTATACAAAGTAGCCAGAAAGAAATTCGAATTTTAAAGAAATACGTCAGACAGATTTAGAGGCTTTTGCATCTGAACTCTTCATGTATAGAGAGAGAGTAATAAATAAATGTACCTTTAATATTTATTACCATAAATAATTAAACTTGATTTTTAAATGGATTTTTATTATTTAAATTTAATTGAAATCATTGTACATAATTGTTTCAATAGCATCATTTGAAGTAAATACCATGGTATTACCATTTGATGGTACTAACATGTGTTAGAAAAATCATATTCATACATGTAAATGAAAAAAGTAAGCCCTGCTTTAATATATTTCTGTGATCCAGTTTGTGAAATGTTGTTTTAGCTTCAAATATTAAAAAAAAGTCTGAAATAAAAATATATCTTATTTTAGTGTGTTCTTTGATGTTTTCATCTGCTTTTTAATATACATACATTTATTTTGTGTTCTTCCTGGTTGTGTCTTACGTTGTTGGATGTTTCCTGTGTTGTACAGTTTGCATTGCATACATATAAAATTGGTCCTAAATGTACTTTTTCTATCAGTTTCAAATTCTAAAATGTTCTTTATATATCTGACCAGAAGATTCCTCGAGCAAATGTATCAACAGCACATCCATGTTTTTTTTTTTTAATCAACAATACTCAGCAAGCATGCTTTCAGGGAATACTAAAACACAGGGTTTTAGATAAAACTTTGTAGTTTCCATCTCAACTGAGCACCAATTCCCAGCCATCATAAATCTTCTATCTCAGATTATTGCGTAATCAGAGGGGGAAATATGATGCCAATAAAGAGCGTGAGCCGGCGGGATATTATTGGTGGGCGTTTATTCTGCAAGAATTATACAAGGATTTGCTGTCTAATTCAGAGGGGGCTATAGCTCAGTCTGGTGGGGACATTTATATTCACACCACAGAGATTGACGGATATTGCCCTACGCCGTGCTGTTTTATTGGCAGCAAAGAGCTTTAGGGTGTGAAACAACTAGTCAGGGACATGTTGATATGAATCACGCTCAAAAGCGAGCGTGTTTTTGTAAATACTTAACTTTTTAATGTTCATGTCCAGTCATTGTAATGTGCTTAAGCAGCAGGCTACGCTACCGTCACCTGTTGAGTTTCGGATTAGCATTTCTCTGAAATAATGAACTTTTCAGGCTTGTGGAGAGACAACCCTGCTGACATGTAGGACCAGAGAGCATGCAGACACTTGTCCTGCACTTCACTGCAATCCAATCACAACCAGTCAGACAACTATTACACCTCTGTCACGTAAAATTTTCCATACTCTAAAGCTATTAGTCACCTTGGCGTTTCATCACAGAGCTAATGGTATAGCATTTGCAACATTATTTGCCCTTAAGAATTTTCTTTGGTACTTTAAAACACGAGTCACACAACATTTTTGGTAAGTTTTAATAGATGCGAGCCGAAATGAGGTATTTTAGATTATGACTAAAGACATGTATTTGAGGTGTTATTTTAAACTTTTAAATGTGTAAATTGAGTCATGCATAAACCTACTTCCTCATAAAAAAAAAGCATTAACTAGCAGCAGTGGGAAGAAATCAAAAGCAGCTTTCATCAGATAAGTACATTTTTTCATTTGGTTTGTCTGCTTGTAAGCAAGGTCACATGGCTGGTTTTTTAGGATCTGACTTGTTGCGGCATTGTCTGCGAGACAGATCTGTTTCCGCTTTCCACGCGTCAGCATTAGACTCTCCATTTCTGGGTTTGTGATATCACGGAGCACAGGAAGTGACATCACGTCCTTGTTTGTGAGCCCTGGTAATTGTGGGCTAGACGACAAATGACAGCTGTGCTGTGCTGGAAAATGGATATGAGTGCGGTTAGAGGTTAGCCTCATAACCGTGTCGCTTTATTGGCATCTTTCTGCCTTTTTCTAACAACAGGCTTAAATGTTTCCTGTTTTTTTATATACATGTAGAAAAATACACTGTCACATATTTAGTGTTTAAAAGCTTTTTGGTTAAATCTACAAGAGCTGCCTCTGATGAAATTGCTTGAGTTGCAGTCAATACAATAACTCATTTTAAAAGTGAGCTTTGTGTTCATATATGAGTTAATGATGGAAAAGTTATCATAATCAAGTGAACTGAATTCAGGATGTATGATCAGTTTATGTAAAACAGGTGTGGAACAAACAGCAGTCTGTATACTGTACTTTCCACCCCACTAAGACCACAGGTGCAAACCTCATGGGAGGGTTTTGCATAGTAAAATGGCCACAGCACTGGAGGGTAAGCATTCACTCATGCGGTGTTTATGATGGAAACTGTCACCTACTAACAGTCACGTTTATCACTTGACCATCACTGCTGGAAACATACACAGCTTATAGATATATCTATAAGCTAAAGAGAAAGATGATACACTTAAACTCCAAGTTAATAAGTTAAAGACACATCGGTATACATTGCTTTATCATGATTTTAACTATATATTGTTATATTTATAAGCTAATCCTTTTTAAATGTACTACTACATCATTATATATGTATAATTACAAATATATTTAAATATGACATACAAGTTTCAATAGAAATGACTTTATTCTTACAAAAAAAAAAAAAGATTTTCTAGTGTAAGTTTACTTTAAATGCTTGTCTGTATTTGGAAGTACACTTTAACTATATTTCAAGACAATGGAATTAATTATGAAATTACATATAAACATACTTAAGTGGGTTGAAAAAACCTAAGCAAAAAAAAAAAGTGCACTTAAAGTGCTCTATTTTCACGCACTATTTTTGTTACTAAAAATTATTCTTTAGTACTTCTAAGTGTGCTTAAATGTTTTATTTTGGACACCGTGAATATGAACTTAAATGTGCTTTTGACATTCTATCTCTGTATTACAAAATGCATTTAGTTACTACTTGCACTGCACTTGAACCAACTTGTGTCAAGTCAAGTCACCTTTATTTATATAGCGCTTTTAAAAGGGTCATCGGATGCCCATTTTCCACAAGCTGATATGATTCTTTAGGGTCTTAATGAGTAGTCTATAACATACTTCGATTAAAGTTTCTCAGTGGTAGTGTAAAAAACACCCTTTTTACCTCGTCAAAATCAGACATGTTCAGAGTCATTCTGTTGCATGTACCTTTAAATGCTAATGAGCTCTGCTCACCTCGCCCCTTTCTACTGTGGGGTGACAAGCCGGTCTGTTTACTTTTTAGCCGTGTTTAGCCGTGAAACTTGATAACTAGCACATTATTAAGAAAGGTGATAATGTATAATGATAAACCTTTATACTCATCACAAATGATTCGCGTGAACATAGACACATTTATGTAGATCGCCGAGTGCATTTCCTTCTAAAACGAAAGTAATCCTCTGTGTCTTCAGCGGCTCAGATGATGGAAGTAAATGGTGACTGCTATGTTCATTATTACATTCAACAACAGAACACCTCAATCGCTCATTTGGAGACATTTTTAGCTCAGTCAGGGCGGGTCTAAGGTAAGATGGTCATATCAATCAACTATTGTGGGAGTGACAAGAAGCTGAAAATGGCTTGATTTGAAAAAGGGAATATTTCTTACAAACATTACAAAAATACCACTGGGTGGATTTTTATTGTAATACAGTGATTGTGTACACGGATAGCCAACACACATTTATGTTCAAAAAACATTAACCCTTTAACAATACAGATTGTGTCAAAGCAGCTTTACAGTATTAAATAGGAAAATAGGGTGTCAATAATGCAATAGGACAACAGAAAACACTCAATTTTCAGGTAAAGGTAGTTCATAGTGTATGAAAAATGGATTTAGGTGTACTACAAGTGTTAGCTAAATGCATTTTTTCATGTTTTTTTTTTTAATACTAAAGACTTTTTAGCATATTAAGTACAAAATTAGTGCGTGAAACTATTATATTATTTGATGCAATTAACAAGTAATTAAGTGTGAAAACATTCCACTTGCACTTAAGCTATTCTTTAAACTCAGAGTAAATAAATTCAAGACAATTATTCTGATATTAGACATATACGTATATAAATAGGTGTTATTCATTTAAAGCTAATATATTTTAAATTAAAGAGATAATATATTATAAATTATTATAAATCTGTAATTACAAATAAATGTTTAACTATATGAGATTTTTGGCTTTTAATTTAAATTGCATTAAAGTACATTTGTCAGTACACTTTAACTATATCTCAAGGAAAATAAAAATAATTATGAAATTACATGTGAAAATGTACTTAAGTGTGTCTACAGTTCAGCTAATTGCAGCTAAAATACATTTTAACTATAATGCATTTTCATTTCATTGCAATTAACATGTAATTAAATGTCTAACAACATTAAATTGAGTTTGCACTGAATACTATTTAAACTGCAAGCAAATTAAGACATGTGGTCTGATATTAGACATATATATGTGTATAAATATATATGTGTGTATATTTGCCCGTTTCATGGCAAAGCAAACCAGTATCCTCTACAATAAATCATGTTTTCATCTAAATAAAGAAAGCAAAGACAATAGGCTTGGGTACCTTGGAGACCAGTAGGACTTCTTTGCCATGGCAACTGTGTGCTGAGATACCGTGCAGTGATGTGGCTTCACCGACACATTCTGTGAAAGAATGCAGAAAGTGTGTTCGCTTCTGTGTTTCAACATACTTTACATCTCACACCATTATATCTGAAAACCTTCCTGTGAAATAACAAAAAGCCTCACATTTGTTTCAGCAAATGTCCAGTCGCCCAAATAAAGTTGTGGTGTTGTCGTTTGGCACTACGCAGCGTTCAACAAAAGCCGTTTTTTCTTTTTCAGTCTATTTCTAAACACAGAGTATGTGTATTATTATAAAACATTATTGTGTGCACTGTTGGGTTTCATCAGTAAACAATGGACATGTCAAATCAAGCTTTATCACGTCTTTTGAATCTAGAGGTCTTGATATCAACAAACGGATGAAGGCAGATCTTCAGCTTTTATACAATAGCTGAGGATTCTATTGCCTTTCTACAAGTGTGTACAAGTTCACGTATATGTGTAAATGCACATATGTGGGTGTATGTTTGTCTACCCGGCGTTTTTCCCTCACTCGTATTCCTCAGACGCTGGAGTGCAAAGCAAACACACACATAGGGTGAAGAGTGTGAGGGATCTACTGCGTGTAGAGAAAGCTTGTGTTAATTTCCTGTGGCAACAGAAAGAAGCTTCTGTATGCATTGCATTTAACAATGAGTTAAAGGGTAACTCGGGTCATGTGACTCGGATGAAGGCAGAAATGCCCTCAGTTGTTTTCTTCCTTCACTGTATTCATGTGATTCATTTGGCATTGCTGACATATTTCGCTCAAGGAAATTGTTGATTGATTTGTTTGAGGCTTAACAAAGTATGACGTATTTGATAGTGTGCCAGATGTGATACGAGGTGCTGGTAAATCTGAGATCTGAGATGAAACAGCGAGGCTGTGTAGCATGCAGGCACAAGCATCCTACTACTTTGCTTACAGAAAATAAAATATTAATTGAATACAAAGCTACTTAAAGAGCTAGTTCACCCAAAAATGAAAAATTGTCATTAATTACTCACCCTTGTGTCTTTCCAAACCCGTAAGACCTTCGTTTATCTTCAGAACACAAATTTAAATATTTTGAATGAAATCTGAGAGCTTTCTGACCCTGCATAGACAGCATCACAACTGAGAAGATATTGTTGAATAAAGTTGTTGTTTTTGTTTTCGTTGCACACAAAAAGTATTCCCGTAACTTTGTAAAATTAAGGTTGAACCACTGAGGTCACATGGACTATTTTAACGATGTCCTTACTACCTTTCTGGGCCTTGAACATGGTAGTTGAACATTGCTGTCATGCAGGAAAGCTCTCGGATTTCATCAAAAATATCTTAATTTGTGTTACGAAAATGAACGAAGGTCTTATGGGTTTGGAACGATATGAGGGTGCGTAATTAGTGACAGAATTTTCATTTTTGGGTAAACTATCCCTTTAAGTACAGTTAAAGAGAGTAAACTTTCATGTTCATGTTTCTTAACACACTTAAGGTGTTCCTGTTACAGTGTAATTACACCTAAGTAACATTTATTGCATAAATAAATATTTTATTTATATTAATAAGTAAGATTTACATGGGTAATGTTAATTAACATGTATTTATTATCAGTTACGGTTAGTCGCTTGTTGCTAATTCTGCATTTTTCACTGTTATCACTATAGTAAGTGCATGTAATGTATAACACTGTTACTAAAATATAGCGTAACCTTTTATCATGTTTTAAAGAAGTACACTTATTTTGCTGTGTTGATTAACCTACTAAAGCACATGTAAAATACTTAATATATAGCAATAAACCCCAAGAAGCCATGGTTTACAGTGAATTTATAACAGCTAAGGGGCATTGTTAGGCACAATGCAAAGCTGTTATAAATTCACTGTAATCCATGGCTTCACAGGGCTTATTGCTTTTATAAAATGGTTATTCCATATATGTAGCAAGGTTTCACAAAATAAAACAGAGCAAATTAAGTCTAATGATATTAATACAAACAATATTCTTCCGCCAAACAATGTAGTTCCTCAGAAACAGTTGTGGTTGCAACAAAGTGGGTGCCGAACAACACACAGATTAATACTTCGTTCATCTTCATTCAATAGAATGAAATATATTTTAGTTTACAGTAAATGCTTGCCAGCACATATTTAAAAGAAAATATAAATAATTATAAAACACATATCAAGATGTACTTGAGTCCCATTTAAATGTTCCGAATGTTCCGAAAACATTACATTCAGTTCGCACTTGAGTATATTCTTTTAAAGTGTGTTATTTCCATAATAAGTACTCTTTTTTCAAAGTACGCTAAAGTGTACTTATTTTTCACAAGGGTCATCCAGTGAACGACACAGTCTCAGGATCAAACGTGGCAGATAAATGAAGTTATCTAACTAAATATGTGATGAAAAATTTCATCTGACCCCATTGGCTGCTCCCAGTGCTTTTTAAAACACAGTGGCGCCTGTGCGTAGGTCACTGAAGAGGTGTGCCATAAGAGATGTAATGTGTATGTTTTCATCTTTCATCAACAGATTTATTTGAAGGAGCTGTCGAGTCTGTGCCCTAGCAAGTCCGGGGTAGCAGCTTTTCAGTACGCTATCAAAACACAAGTCACGGTTTTCCCATTAACAGAGAACCTTGTTTTATGAGTTCAAAACAGGAGCACATCCTATGGTGTTGCTGTTTATGTCTCTTCTAGCCTTCACCTATAGGTTGCATGTGCATGAAGATTGTCTGAGGGTTGGGCTGCAGGGTTCGATGGTAACTTTCATATGGCAAATAGCATTTGTTAATGCAAAAATATGAATGTACAGTTTAATATCAAATCCAGAGCGTGTCTCAGCTGCGGAATAGACCTTGATCAGTTTTTGGAGCGGTGGTTGGAGGGATATTAGTGACATAACCCATACAGCTGTCTCAAATCTGCATTATGATATATGCCTGTTGCTAGCATCCCATAAAAACTATGCCATCTGTACAAAGGATGAATTTCTGAGCATTACACTCGTAGCCAAGGCCTTCAATTCACCATTCGATCAATACTAACTGTATTTGTCAATTAGTGCTCTGCTCCAACACCTAGAGCTGCTTTCCCAGACAGTATTTTAAGGCGTCACAGACTTGTTCCTGAAGCAAAGGCTGTTCCAAACGGTAGAAAGTGTATAATTATGCTGTCTTCTTGGATACCGCGCAACATTGTATGTGTCCTTCCTTCACACATAAAGCAATCCCAGAATACACTGCGACAAGCTCGGTTAAAAATCCACAATTCATCAATTTTAAATACAGACACAGTGAATAACGTTAAGTGCAATATCTAATGTAACCCGAGTTGCATACTTCATGCACTTTGTGTAAAAATGATATTCAATGGGATATGAGAATCCCATCCATAAAAAGTTTAAGATTGTGTTAAATCATGACTTGGGATGTAACCCATATCTAACGAACTGAATGACCTGCAAAGCTTTATTGAATTAGAGACTGTGGACCTTTGCCTCAACATTATCTCACTGAACTATAGTGAACTCCTGAGATCTAGACTGGAGCTGTTCTGACAGGGCCTTCTGATTTATTCACTCTTTTGCCCAGGTTCACCACCGCTGTTGTGCTGTTTGTCGGGATGATTTCGGATTCACGTCTGCCTCTTGCTTGTCATCTGTCATGACATGCTGTGTTCCAGTGGTTATGATTATTGTATGATTTTGGAATGCCCCCCATTTCTGGCTGCAGATGACGGTGAGTTACCTGCAGGCAATCCTGAATCGACAAGATCCTGTGGTCCACCGTTACGGCCTAACCTCACCTGACACTGTGTCCACTGGGTAGAGAGTAACAGGTTGATATACACAGTGTATCTTGAGGAAAAGTAAACTTCTAAAAACTGTGTTCATGTTTGGTTTAGGATTTAAATAAGAGTGGTGCTTGTTAAGGCAAGCATCAACACAGTACTACCAACACCCACACTTTAACAACCAAGGCTCATAAGAAATATGTGACCCTGAACCAGAAAACCAGTCATAAGTGTCAGTTTTTAAAACTGAAATTTATACATCATCTGAAAGTTGAATAAGCCTTCCATTGATGTATGATTTGTTAGGATAGGCAGAGATACAACTATTTGAAAATCTGGAATATGAGGGTCCAAAAAAGTAAAATATTGAGAAAATCGCCTTAAAGTTGTCCAAATGAAGTTCTTGGCAATGCATATTACTAATCAAAACTGTTTTGATATATTTACGGTAGCAAATTTACAAAATATCTTCATGGAACATGATCTTTACTTAATATCCTAATGATCTTTTGGCATAAAAGAAAAATTGATCATTTTGGCTATTGCTACAAATATACCTGTGCTACTTAAGACCCAAAAAAAGGTTTTGTGGTCCAAAACTCAGTAAGAAATGTGCTGGTTTTTACACAAATTATAATTACAGGGGCAGATTATTAATAAATAAAGACCATGAACCATGAACAATGCTATGTTAGGACCTCAGGACCCTTTACCATAGTGCATGATTCGCAAACTAACACATTTTGACATAATCAGCTTCATATGTATGGCTTTTCTAATGTAGTAAACGTGCTCGGTAGCGCACCCGGTGAATTGCATTTCTCTAAAATGCAAAGTCATAATAAATTAGCTGAATGTAGAAGAAGTTGTTTTATCTCACATTTGCGTTTGTTAAGACTAACAGTTAATTTAGGGTTAGAGCTTAGTGCTTAGTGTTTTGTTATTTTTAAACTTTTATGGGCACTCACCAGACATTTCATTTCTGATATAGAGCATTAACCAGCATAATAAAATGTTGCCACAAGCATGTTTAATTGTTTCAGAGGAAACTGAACACACCATTTAGCACCGGTCTCTGGACATTTCACTTTGAAAGTCCCATGACGTTTTTAAATAAATAAAAAATAAATAAATACATACATACCTACATAAATTGACACCGCACTGTTTAATAAACCCATATCTACAATGAAGAGAAAAAAATGGTATTGCTTATAGTGCCTCTTTGATTGTAACTATAACATTTTGGTATCCAATAGAACTTACTTACTAAGCTAAATAAATTTTCAGTTTATGGGTTTCCTGGGAATCAAATTTGTGACCTTGGTGCCATGCTCTACAGCTTTTGCCTCAGGTACAGTGTGACAAACCACCATAGAGTGCTTTTGACTTGGTCCAGGGGAAAAAGACAATACTCTAGCAACCAACCAATGTGCTAACAATCATTCAGAACTCCTTAGCCACACACAACACACTAGCATCAATGAGGTGAATTTTGATTGGGAAAGCACCTTAGATTTTCTTCATAAAATGTATTTTTGTACTACTAGAGAACATCATTCATCTCTAAATAGCCTATAAAAGGGAAATGTGGTAGCTCATGTAGAACTGAGAGCAGCGAAAAGTGAAATATGAGCCTAGCAGAAATCTGGAAGTGTCTGTCTTCAAATGAATGTGGAATCACACCCAGTTAAAACTCTCAAACAAAAATCCAGCCGGCCGGTTTTACCACTACACTGCACTCCCAGTTTACACTCTGTATTACCCAAACACAGATGGAAAGAATCTTGCGTAAGAAACAACAAGGCAATGATCCATTAAAAACTCTACCAAACCATGCAAGTCATTCGGTTTCACTTCTCTGTTGTTTCACACCAGCTACTAAAATTAGCTAGACATTTATTCCACTGTAAATGGCTATATCTTACTCATACTTCATACATGTGGCCTAACCATTCATGGTGAAAAACTGTTGATTCCATTGTAGTCTTTTTAGAACCTTTTAGGCAGTTCTATTTTTGTTTAGATTCACAATCTAAACGTGCAGCAGCTTTTTTCAGGAAGTCCCCTTAAATGTAACAGATAGGCCTCAGGTACTGGTCTTCTGACACATAGCTGAACCTCCTTTTGTTGTACACATCAAACAGAGCACAAAGGCAGGCAATGACTCAGTTGGGGGCAGGTCTCAGAGGCTGGCTTTCTGTCGTTGCCTCGTGGGCTCTGGTAATTGTTTTCCTGTCGCCTGTAACCTTCAGCTGGCTAAAAATCCCAAGAGGGCAATGGCTTCATGGCATTTGTCATATTAATGACACAAATGTGTGCATCGGATGTCAGGACATACTGTAAGCCGTGCTTTAGGGCCTACATCACAGTCACGACAAACGCAGTGGTTAGTACCTGATGTAGATTAGTATGTAACAATTATCCTCCGGTTCGGATGGGCAGAATAATGTAATGGAACATATCTAGAACACATACACGTGTATATATGTTAGTTTTCTCACTATATATCATCTTACATTCCCAATTATGGAATTATAACAAGTTGTGGATGTCATTTCATATTACATTTATGCTGTACAAAAGAATAAGACACGTTTTAGCATGAGTGTTTGGTGTTCACTACCTTTCCAAAATTTGGGGTCAGTAATTATTATTATTTTATTAAAGAAATTAATATTTTATCAAGCAAGGATGCATTAAATTGATCAAAAGTGACATGTTACAAAAGACTTCTATTTCAAATAGCTGTTCTTTTGAACTTTCTATTTTTCAAGAATCCTATCACAGTTTCCACAAAAATATTAAGCACAACTGTTTTCAACAGTGATAATAATCAGAAATGTTTCTTGAGCAGCAAATCAGCATATTAGACTGGTTTCTGAAGAATTGTGTGACACTGAAGACTGGAGTAATGATGCTAAAAGTTCAGCTTTGCATCACAAGAATAAATTACATTTTAAAATAGAAAAGTTATTTTAAAGTGCAATAATATTTTACTGTATTTTGTATCAAATAAACGTAGCCTTAATGATTATAGAAGATTTATTTAAAAAAACAACCCCGACTTTTAAACGATAGTGTATATAATGTGCTTATGAAAACATGTACACTTTATTTTATCCATTGAGGATTGATGGATTAATGGCCTTGGGACCCAAGTTATGTAACCTTGATGAAAGATTATGTAAACAAACTTCTTATTTGAAAGGTGGATAATGCATACTAAAGATTCATGCACAAGACAACCTAAATTCCTATAATCTGTTCTGATTTCAAGTTAGCTTTTTTGGAAAAATTCCTAAAAGTGTATAAATGATTCATTCTTATCAGTTAACACCCATATTTAAAACCATGTTGCGCTAACTACTCTTCGACTAAAGCCTTTAGTGATTCAGAGCAATAAAGATTTACGCTGCTGTGCTGAAAGGCCTAAGCAGGCAGAACCCAGAATGAGCAAACCCTTGTAAAAGGTTATTGAGCCAGACATATCAATACATTATCTCTTTCTTGCAAACACATTTATTGCAAATGTTTCTCAGTATATATATAGCAAGACGCTACATTAGTGGAAGATAAAAACAGCCTGATTAGGAGTAACACAGATAAATTTGCTTCTAAATTCTCATTCTCGCTGTATTTCATAATGCCACTCTCCTTGATCAATACCAAGAGCGTAACTATTCGTCTTTTCTTTGTCTGTTCTAAATCAAGAGACAGCATTATTTTCATTTTCTTACTCTCTTCGATTTGCCTGTAAGCACCACAGCATCCATGATCACCTCACACTTTTCTCTTGACGCTAGAATAACACACATTGCTCTTTTGCTTCACCCTCCCTAAATCGTGTAATAGACTGTCAAATACTCATATATCAGCCAGTCATCCTGTCTGCTCCTCGGCCACCCCCGACGGGCTCACCTTTATGCTGATGATGGAGATGGCACAGGTTGGGGGGGCTGGCAGAGGTGGGCGAAGGAGAGAGAGAGAAAGAGAGATAGAGCATCTCCATCAGGCTGCCAGCCAGAGCCAGTGATTAATTCCAGCAGATGCCTGGTATTTGCCTCTGAACGTGGGGGTGTGAAGCACTCTCTCTCTCCCTTTCTCTCTCTCTCTCTTTCTCTGTACCCAGGCTGGCTGGCAGATCTTAATGAAATATTAACCAGCAGGAGATAGACCGAGCAAGCGAGGACAGACACAGGCGTGGGCTCCGGCGTAGGTGCGGGGAGAACCGGCCTTTCATAACAAGGAAAAGGAGAAACCCCCTCCACATGAGCATATATATATATACAAACATGAGCCAATAACGCATCAGGTTAGACAAGCTACCCAGGCTGTCCCGTCTCTTCCGCCCCCATTCCCTGGTAAGGGAACACCCTCCCACTACTCTTGTTAAACTTATAAGTGAGTCACCAACTGCCACCCCGTTTCCTCATATGAGGTTCTAGTTATATAAACTTGTTGATCATTAGAAGGCTGACATTCGCCTACATCTCTCTTCGAGACACCTGTGCAACTACATCGAAATCTACTTTAGCCTATTCGTGATGTTTTTATCTTTCATTACATTTTAGTCTATGGCACATTCTATGACATTCTAGTCAAAATTGGCTGAGGGTTTTAGAAGATGCGGTGGATTATCAATTTGTAACACAAAAAGGTAAAACAAAATGGATCCTGGTCTAACTGTGCACGAATTTACGTGTAATTCTAAAGTAAAAAATGCCTTTGTCATCTTGCATCATAATGTAATAACCTGCTGCACCTGTGAAACGGCTTTTGACGTCACAAAAACTTACTCAGTAAGCTGCTTTTGTGTGAAAACAGCTCATAAATAAACACACAGAATGCCTGCTCACAAATGCCCAACATTTAAGTTACTTTAAAAAACAGTTTTGTTAGAGAACTTGCAAACAGTTTTGCAACTCATCAGCCATTATTCGATTCAACATGTTGTACAGTCTATTTTTATGCACTTTGTGGAATGTTAGACAACAGTCCAACACACTGAATGAACTGCTCTTCCGTCCCTCACAGACTCGTTTTCGTTCGCGTTAAATTAAAATGGCGTCTGCCCTGACTAAAGTCTATTGAGTCAGCAAAGTTCCATCGATCTCCCTGCCAAAGCCACGGCGCACTCCCTGCTCTTCTCCTCAATTTACAGAGCATCAGTACACCACCGGCGTCCGGAGAGCGTGCTGCAGCGCTTATTTGCATGGGTGTCGGGAGTTGAGTGACAGAGAGGATCCCTGTGTATCGAGTCCGGGACATCCCCCAATTAAACAGATCTCCTCTCTCCTCTGTCAGCACCCGCCATCCATCAGTGCCAACGCGCCGGCCGTGCACTGAATAGCCAAGTGTCACTTCTTCATCAAAACAAGCAAGCGGGTTTAATTCAAATTTTAAATATAAAACTATGTTTTAAAAAATGTACAGGGACTATAGGGAGTATATATTAGATGTGTTTATTGCGTGATTTATAATGCTAATAAAATAAATTGTGTTTTTAGCACTTTTCAGCTGGTTAGGCTGGGAGATTATAATAATAATAACTGAAAAATCATATTAAAACGAGTTATTAGTTCTGTAACAGTCTAAATTCACAAATGAACGAGTTGCACAAAACAAAACACAGAGAGCAAAGCTGCTCGCTGGAAAACTGTATTGTATTGCATGTGGGAATATATATGTAATTCGCAATGGCAACAGTACGTCGGAATAAATCAGCTTTTCTTGCATGTATATAGTAAAGCATTGGCTTTCTCGTATAAGCGCAGCTATAGAAAATACGAACTTCATTACGTATCAAAGCGACTGTGCTAATGTTGAAATAACTTAATATTTCTGCACCGAAAGCGTTGTTTAAGTATTGAGAAAAAAGTTCGCTCTCATAAATCTTGGAACGGGCGAGGCAGCATAGTGCTGACATTAGTTATTGTGCGGAGCTCTGGACTTCAATTGCACCCAAGCCTCCCTTTCACTGCCAAGCGCCGATCAGCGCTACATCAGGAAACTCCAAATAAGGGCATGGAAGTGGAAACCCACCGGAATCAAGCCTTATGTAGTCACGACCTTATATGGCATGGCGGAGCGGGATCTTCCGGCCAGGGCTCTGCTACAGTGCAGACGGGAAACCCGAAAATGTAGCGAGACTTTTGAGCAGAAAAGCGAGACTTGCGCTTCTCTTTCTCGCAGAGAGACACTGCGCTTACCACGCATTGATTCGCTGTGGAGGAGGAACGGGCATCTCCCCTCCATTTAATGCACAGACTTAATGTTTAAGCTCCCCAATCTGCTTTTTTCCTCTAGGCAAACGTCATGTGTCCTCCACTGCAGTGCCTAAATATGGGCTTCCTCCAGTCCAAATATGGACATCTACGTCACGGCAAGAGGATATATAAAGGAGTAGGGATTCTCTGAGCTGAGAAAGAGCCTAGAGAGCCCAAGCGATTCAGCACTAGTGCAGACAGCTGATAGGCAACACGTTGCGATATATATAACAAACACATTAAATAAATGTGACAAGTCAATTCAAAACAACAACAGAAACAAAACAGCGACCTAATTTGCTGAAAAAGTCAAAATTAGGGAATGATCAGAAGGGACGTTCTGAATCTCACTTATTTGATCTGAGACACAGTGGATTTGTTCTGCATCTTTGGACAATCAAAAAAGGAGAAGAGGGAAGACAACAAGAAGACAAACTGTGCGAGTGAGGAGATCAACAGAAAGAAGGAGAGACACACATCGCAGCATCTTCACATTTGTCGTCCCAGAGGGGTTAGCTGCTGATCTCTCCAGCGCACTTCTCTCCTCTCCGAGCACACTCCAGAGAGAGATGGCTGCAGCCAAGACAGAGATGCTCCTGCCTGCTCTGCAGATCTCCGACCCCCTGAGCTTCCCTCACTCCCCCATGGATAACTACCCCAAGTTGGAGGAGATGATCATGCTGAACTCTGCAGGGACCCCATTTCTCAATGCCACAGCACCTGAAGGCACAGGCTTTGGCTCCGGGGAGCCC
Source organism: Labeo catla (assembly GCA_012976165.1). NCBI lineage: Eukaryota > Metazoa > Chordata > Actinopteri > Cypriniformes > Cyprinidae > Labeo > Labeo catla. Next base: position 551,877 of record VONZ01000134.1, on the reverse strand, counting down.
GGCGAGCAGTTTGATCACCTAGCTGGAGGTAAGCACTAAATCCCTCTTGATTAAATTGCGTGGTGAAAAAGCTGCATGCTGCTTTCATACAGAGAATTGCGAGGGTTGTTTGCTTGTGCAAAAATGCAGTTGTTTTCAATAGTTAATAACATGTCAACTTAGACATTAAAGAGTTATTGTAATAGCACATTTTGAAATTAAATCGCACTGATGCGAAGTTGACAATTAACATTTTAACCAAAGCTGACAGCTTAGTTATTACTAAATAAAATCATTTGAATGAAAGAGACATTTAGAATTTGCAGAACAGCTTAATTTTAAATGCAATTTTTGGATGAAGTGCAGATTGAATAACTATAAGCTGTGTGAGTGGGGAAGAGAGATCAGGATGACAGAAATGAGAAAGAGAGCGCTGAGAGAAGCGCACATGCAGATGGTTTAGCTTGCGCTGGCTCTTGTCTCCGAGGGAGATCGGCAAATGTGTGTGTGTGTGTGTGTGTGTGTGCGTGTGTGTGCGTGTGTTTTGGTGGGGGGGTACCCCTGTGCTCCATCAGCACCTGCTGCTCTGTCTGAGATTGTGGGAAAACACAGACTCGACAGCCAGCAGGACCCCCCAACTAAAACACCTTTGGGATCATTTATGTGCTCTCCAGACAATTTAGAGTTAACTAGCTGTGCTGTGGTTTCTAATCCACTCTCTCTCTGTTTTGTGCTTGCTTTTGCAGACACGCTTTCAGAAATTGCCATCGAGAAACCTTTGGGAGATCAGACCTACCCCACCCAACGGCTGCCCCCCATCTCTTACACGGGCCGTTTCACCCTGGAACCTGCCCCCAACTGCAGCAACAGTCTGTGGGCTGAGCCCCTGTTCAGCCTGGTGAGCGGGTTGGTGGGCATCAACCCGCCCCCCACCTCCATTCCGTCCTCGTCCTCTCAGGCGACTGCCCCCTCTTCCTCTTCTTCGTCTTCCATCGCTTCTTCCACTTCGTCATCCACATCCAGCGCCAGCCTGAGCTGCTCCGTCCACCAGAGCGAGCCTAACCCCATCTACTCGGCGGCTCCCACCTACTCCAGTGCCAGCCCAGACATCTTCCCTGAGACTGGCCCGAACTTCCCCACCACGGTGGGCACGTCACTGCAGTACCCACCTTCGACATACCCCAACAGCAAGGCCTGTAGCACCAGCTTCCCTGTGCCCATGATCCCAGACTATCTGTTTCCCCAACAGCAGAGTGAGATCAGCCTGGTGGCACCCGACCAGAAGCCCTTCCAGACGCAAGCGGGTCAGCAGCCCTCCCTGACGCCGCTGTCCACCATCAAGGCCTTTGCGACCCAAACGGGCTCTCAGGACCTGAAGAGCGTCTACCAGTCACAGCTCATCAAGCCCAGTCGCATGCGCAAGTACCCAAACCGGCCAAGCAAGACACCTCCACACGAGCGCCCCTACGCATGTCCCGTTGACACCTGCGACCGTCGCTTCTCACGCTCAGACGAGCTGACGCGCCACATCCGTATCCACACCGGCCAGAAGCCCTTCCAGTGCAGGATCTGCATGCGCAACTTCAGCCGCAGCGACCACCTGACGACCCACATCCGCACGCACACGGGCGAGAAGCCCTTCGCCTGCGAGATCTGCGGCCGCAAGTTCGCCCGCAGCGACGAGCGCAAGCGCCACACAAAGATCCACCTGCGGCAGAAGGACAAGAAGGCGGAGAAAGGCACCGCTGCAGTGCAGAGCTCGGTCGCCAGCATATCCATCTCAGCTTCCTCGCCGGTGTCCAGCTACCCCTCTCCCATCACTTCGTACCCCTCTCCGGTCTCCTCCTTCCCATCCCCAGTGAACTCCTGCTACTCCTCACCGGTCCACACCTCCTACCCCTCCCCTTCCATCGCAACCACTTACCCCTCGGCGACCAGCACCTTCCAGACGCAGGTGGCCACCTCCTTCCCTACCTCGGTGGCCAGCAACATCTACAGTTCTCCCGTCACCACCCCACTGCCCGACATGCAAGCCGCGCTTTCCCCTCGGACGTCCGACATCTGCTGAGACTTTTGACTCCCGCCCAAAACCTCCAGGCTCTCCCTTGACTCAAAGGAACAGAAAGCATCAATGACTTCTAAGTCCCCTCTGCAAAAAGCACTTTTCTGTCCATGCTCCCAACATGGCTCAGTTACAAAACAGTCAAGGACTCAGCAAAGACTTTTGAAAACAAAAGGGATTTTTGTGTCGTTCTCTCCCTTCGAATCCTATCCTTTCAAACGAGGCGTATGAGACTTTCAAATGACAAACAAAAGCAACAGGCTTCGGCAAGTTTTCCCTCAGACTGTGCGTGCACACAGACGCGGAATGGCTAAAGGACGTTAAGCGGTGTAATCGAAGCCTGTGGGCTTCAGGCTCGACAGAAGCTTGACTCGACAGGTGTACAGTTACAAAAGACGTTTGAATAATATACATAAGCTACAGTATATTGTACATGTGCCATGTTTCCTTTTTGTTTTTACTTTTTAGTACCATTGTTGTGACAATTGATTTGAATATTTGCATTGTATTATTCTTGAGCAGGGCCATATTTTATAAGATACATTCTGTATTAAGTAGTAAAAATGCTGTGATAAGTTCTTGACCTTGTTTGACTAGAAGCACTTAAGTATTCTGACGCATGTGGAAGAGTGATGTTAGTTTCTCTTATTTTGTAAATATCATCCACTGGTACTATCTTTCTCTTTCTCAAATGTGACAACAGAAACCTGTTAAATGGAGGGGGAAAACATCAGAAAAGAATCAACCACAAATATTCAATTTTTTTGGTGCCTTTTGTGAAGCCTTGTAGATGTTTTGACAGATATCAGCGTGTGGATGCATTGCATCTAGCCTTAAGGTGTAAGGGATTTTGTTTTCTCGTTTCTTTTTTTCTATATTCAGAAAGTCATTTCAAGGAAAGAAGGGAAAGGATTTGAGGGCACTGCATTTCTTTGGGATGTAAGCAAAAAAGAAAACTATAAACTATATTTTTGTAACGGAAATGTACATATCTACATCTTGAGGAGTTGGAATGCTGTAGTTACCTACTGAGTAGGCATGGGATTTTTTGTATGTTATTTACATGCAGTCCATTATTTTGTCGTTATTTTTATTTTGTATTTGTGTTTGTTCGAAAAAGTGACTGTTTATGGCTTCTAAACACATTGAATGCGCTTAACTGCCAATGGGATATTTGGTGTACAAGATATCCTTCAAGAACAGAACTATAAATAAAACCTAAATATATAAATATATATGTTGAATCCCTGTCGTGCTTTTCATCGCTTAGCAACAGGTTTCGACGAATATTGCTTTACAGAGTGAACACACACACACACACACACGCACACACCGCTGCATATTAAAAAACAATTTATTGTAATACAATATGTCATTAAAAGCCATTAGTTCATGGTCTCAAGTTACCAAATTTAAATTATTACCAGATTTTCTCATACACCTGACAGCATAAATTCATAATAAAATGTGATTAAAATGACAGAGTAGCTGATTGCTATGAATAATTTCAGTAGCTCAGATTAATAATGACAACGTTTCATCCTCAAACAGTATATGTATTTTTCAAATAATTAATTTATTTTAAAGTTTTACAATTGCTTCGTTCTGAAAGCATCCAAGCTTTCATCTGAACAAGTCACGTCTTCCATAACAACAGATATCAAAACTGCAATATAACCTACAGCGAAAAAGGAAAAGAAAAAAAAAAGAAAGCAAAATTAATAAATAAAAACTTGACATCAAAAATATATGTACTGATGCGTTCTTTTGTTCAGAAGTTCGGCAAACTGAGAAGCCAATCATGGAGTTGATACGGCAGATCAGATTGTCTCTCTTTATTACTTATCAAAAGAGCTCCTGGGCGTCATGAGAATATGTTATCAAAAGATAGCATGTACGAATGTGACTGGATGCGCTTGGGGCTTAATTATACATAGATAGCAATCTTGTAAAATCAGTCGACACTAATAAGACGCCCTTGTAATGGGCTTCCGTGTCTATTGGGTTTGTCAGGGGGGAAAAAAGTCTCAATATCGAAGTTGCTTTTAAGAGTAAGGCAGCTTTTGCTCTATTGTATGTTTTACCTTCCTACATGAGTGCCTTTGTAAAAGAAAAATAATAATCTGCTCATACTAATTTCTCTGCCACCAAAAAGATCAAATGAAAAAACGCTCTCTGTTGCTTTCCATTCTAGTATCCGTATGCACTTTGTGTGCTCGTTATAGCTCGGTTAAACTGTCTTGACGGGCAAGATACAAGTTGAGCAGATTTAATGTGACAGGTTGTGGGAGTAAATGTAAATGTGTGGCATGCCTATACATTTCTTTCTTCATTTATCATAGTAAAAAGCCAAGGGCCATAAAGGTTGATTATCTTATTACTGCGTATAAATGTAACCATATGGGTGAACAGATTAGAAAGAAACGAGATGATTTTCTCTCATCAAATGCTACAACGCCACATTGATATTCAGACCAATTGAAGTTGCTTAATATGTTAAATCTCAGACTTTTAGGGTGTGTCAGCAGCCCTGGGATGGAAAAATTGGCCTGTTTGTGTAGGGGGACTTTCCCAAACTATGAGGCAATATCAGCCCGAAAGATGAAGCCACAAAGCAGCACCAGATTCGAATGCATCTAAAAGAGGAATAACAACCGTGAGACGGAGCGAGTTGAAGGGAAAGAACAACACAAAGGAAAGTAATTAGGGTAATTGGTCTCATAATCCCAAATTGACTCTCTACAAATGTCTTCAGTGAGACAGCCGTTGCCTGAATCAGATGTCAATGAACCACAATGAACATCGCGCCGTTCACTTGTTCATGCGCACCTATTATTTCACAGGGTCACTTTAATAGACATTCACAGAGTCTCAGGGGGGTCTCAAGCCAAAAAATAAAAATAAAAGAAAATACTCCCTCGCTAAAACCACCAGTTTAGACCAGCGTTAATTTCCATGCTGTTCAGGGGTGTGTTTCTCAAAACTGTGCTATGTTAGCAATTTCCATCCTTACTTACATAGTTCAAAGATTTAGTTTTTCCTTAAACCAACAAACGCAAACAGCACAAAACATTTGTGTTGTTATTTTCAGCAATAATCCAGCATTAAAGGGATAGTTCATCCCAAAATGACAATTCTGTCATTAATTACTCACACTTGTGTCATTGCAAACCTTTATTCATCTTTGGAACATAAATTAAGATATTTTTGATTAAATCCAAAACCTTTCTGACCCTGCAGCAACACACCACCACATTCAAGGCCCGGTAGTGAGGACATCGTTAAAAACAAAAACCACAGAAAAACTTGAAAGCGTGGTGGAGACTGACACGGAAGAGAAGAAATTGTTGAATGAAATCGTTATTTTTCTTTTCTTAGTGCACAAAAAGCATTCTCGTAGCTTTATAAAATTACAAGTGAACCACTAACGTCAGATGAAATATTTTAACAACATCCTTACTACCTTTTTGTTCTTTGAACGTGGTAGTTTTTGTCTATGCAAGGTCAGAAAATTATAATTTCATCAAAATATCATCATTTGTGTTCTGAAGATGAATGAAGGTCTTAAAGGTTGATATGAAGGTAAGTAATTAATAACAGAATTTTGATTTTTGGGTGAACTAACATTTTAACTCTCCCTGTCATTGACAGAATTTTCCAGCAATCCATGCTTTCAATGTTATAAGGTAGGGGGCGCATTACGCACCTTCTGAAATTGTACAGAATCTCCGGATCCCAAAACAAGTGAAAAAGAAGCAGAAATCAGCAATAGAAGCTTTGCTTATCCACATGTACGCTTACATGATCACCTGCCTAACATTACTGAATCAAATGTTGAACCCACTAAAAGGTATATGACTGCGCAAGGTTTGGCGGTGTTGATGGGCTTGATCTACTCAGTCTGTTTTTTGATTTGATTGTTCTGAATCCAATCCAGATGTAGCCTTTGAAAAAAATTTGATTTTCTCTGCTTTTGTTCAAAATGTATCTTTTAATTAAACTTACCTACATTTAACTGTTGACTGTTGAAAAAAAAAGAATGCATGAAGCTAGAATAAAACGATTTTTTTTTTTTTTGTTGTTTGGCTGTTTGTTTAAAAGCAGAGATATATTGTATGTTCAGATACTGCTAAAACTAAATATTCAATGAAAGTTCTATGAAAAATGGTTAAAAAAAAACTGGAGCTGGTTATTTCTTAAAACAGAGTTAATTTGAACTACAATCCTATATTCCCCATTGGAGAAAAAAAAAACAGCATACGCTGGTTAGGTATGTTTTGAAGCACGGCTTCTTTAAGTGGGAGAGAAAAGGGGATGTGATGGGAAAGGTCCACGGGCTGGGATCTGAACTTGGGATGCCCACAGTGCAACAGTGCTATATGTCAGCACACTAACCACAATGCTATTGGCACCAACCATATGTTATTATTTTCGAAAGGGTTGTACAGTCCTATGATGATGGCTGTGTGACGACTGTTAAAAAAAAAAAAAAATTCTTGTCAGTGTTCTACAGTTTCGGGAAACTGACTACCTAGTCAATTCCTCCTACTATGCAACATACTATGGTAGTTCTGCAGCGAGTTATGTTGTTGTAAAGAAGCACACCCCATTGTGGTAATGCTAGTTCGGTGCTGGTCTAGCTATAGTGAACTAAAATTTTTATACACTATAGCTAGAACGGATCAGTTCATCCAAAAATGTTAGTAATGGTAGAGATTCAAAAATGGTACATCAACATTACTGAAACCAAAATGTGGGATGACATGTATACATAATTCTGTTCATTTTTCCATAAACTATGATTTTATACTAGTTAAAATATAGCAAATCTCCAAATATCCAAATAAATACAGATTTATGCTTTAGTATAGTATTGTTTACAGGCTCTCCACTCTTCATTTCTTTACCAAAGGCTAATTCAAAGCCAGAATACTCTCATGTCGATCTGTTCTGAAGCATCTGTGATAACAAACCCCAATCCCCACATCCGTGGTCATTTCAGAACGGTGTGAGTTTCATATTCAACAGGCATCACACAGGGCTGCGCTAGTCGAGCGCTAGCAGCATCTGAAGACTCCGTAGGGGAGCGGGAATTCAAAGCAGCGTCCCACAACAAGTTTAAAGCCAACTTTGTGACAATGTGCCCCTCACACCCAACTTTAGAGCAGACGAGAGCTCTTTCAAGAGCGCTGGATGTGTTGATAATGTTTTCCCTTTGCTGGCTTTCGTAGCGACTTAGTTGCTTTTGCTTATATCAAAGTCGACCGGCTGACATGGAGGCCTCGCTCAGTTTTGGAGAATGACAGCCATGGAGACGGAGGAAGCAAGATGATGCATCGCTCTTTTCCCCACTCGTCGACTCACAATAAAGCCACCTTACCAATTCTCCCATGAGCCTCCACTTCAAGGCCTCTGCCTGTTAAAATAAGTGTTTGTTCTCTTATTCTTTTTGGACCTTTTTTTGGAGGGCGTGAGGAGGGGAAAAAAAATGAAAAAGAAAAGAACGAAAGGCGCTCGTGCTCATCCTCATTGTCTATCCCTCGATCCTTGAGCCCAGTTAAATGGCATATGCTAATAAGCTCCATCCATTTCTGATGCAAGGTCCGTATGCAACACTTTCCCTCTCTCGTTCTCTTTCTCTCTGTCGTTTTCTCCCTTTCATCCAACTACAAATGCTTTCTTATTGCATCTTTGCCCTCAGGCCTTTTAAGATCCCTTTTTGAAATATGCTGTTTGATAAGCACATCATTGGCTAAGTCCCCACAGTGATTAGGGCTTGACTTTAATGTGCTGGCGACAGAGAGAGAGCAAGAGAGAGAGACGGCGCTAAAGAAAGAGAGAATTGAGAGAATTGATGATGTTGAGGCACGGCGCTTTGCACTTCAACTCTCAAATCTGCTCACCTCTTCACAGATGAAATGCACGAGGATATGCTTTCACCCTTTAGATCGTCTCTCACGCCTCTGTGTAACAGCAGTGTTATTAAAATGATTAGGTGTCCTGATTATTTGAGGTATTTTATGGAAATTATTTCCAGGGAGTACACTGTTTAAGAACTGGTGATTAGACTAGATTTTAACATTGTTTGAAGGAAATGTAAGTACCGCTTGGTTGTGTAAAACTTTGAACTCTGATGTTCTCTGTTGCTACAGTTACAGTTGCTGGGGTGTCTGGGTAGTTGCTAGGTGCTTACTTGGATTTTCTGAGTGTTTGCTATGACATTGCTATGTTTTTCTGGGTTGTTCCCATGGAATTAGTTACAAGAACGTTGTTAAGGTCTTCCGAGCGGTTGCTAGAACAATGTAATACAGTTGATAGATGGTTACTAGGGTGTTCTGGTTGCTAAGATGTTCTGAGTGGTTGCAAGTACAATGCTAAAAAGTTGCTAGGCTATCTGGGTAGTTGCTAGGTGGTTACTTGGATTTTCTGAGTGTTGTTCTGTGTTGTTCCCATGGAACTAGTTACGAGAATGTTGTTAAGGTCTTCTGAGAGGTTGGTAGAACACTGTTATACAGTTGATAGGTGGTTACTAGGGTGGTCTGGTTGCTAAGATGTTCCGAATGGTTAGGTAGTTGTTACCTAGGTAGTTACTTGGATTTTCCGAGTGTTGCTATGTCATTGCTATGGTGTTTTTTGTTTTGTTTCCATGGAATTAGTTGCTAGAGCGTTGTTATTTAGTTGCTAAAGTCTTCTGAGCAGTTGCGAGAACACTGTTATACATTTTTTAGGTGGTTACTAGGGTGTTCTGGTTTCTAAGATGTTCTGAGTGATTGAAAGTACAGTGATAAACACTTGCTGGGTATCTGGGTAGTTGCTAGGTTGTTACTTAGAGTGATCTGTGTTGTTCCCATGGAGTAAGTTACTAGAACATTGTCATGTGGTTGCTAAGGTCTTCTGATAGGTGATAACTAGTGTGTTCTGGTTGCTAAGATTTCCTGTGTGGTTGCGAGTACAATGCTATACAGTTGCTAGTGTGATCTGGGTGGTTTTGAGGTGTTGCTGTGTGGTTGCTAAGGTGTTCTGGGTGATCTCTGGGTGTTGCTAGGTGGTTCTAAAGGTGTTCTGGTTCCTGAATTTTCTGAGTGGTTGCAGGTATAATGCTAAACAGTTGCTAGGGTGTCTGGGTAGTTGCTAAGTGGTTACTTGAATTTTCTGAGTATTCACTATGCAGTTGCTATGGTGATCTAGGTTGTTCCTAGCAAGTTTTGAAAAAAAAAACAGCATATGCTGGTTAGGTAGGTTTTAATGCTGGGATGCTGGTTTATGCTGGTCCTTAGCTGATTTAAGCTGGTTCTGGACCAGCACATTACCAGCTAAGGACCAGCATAAACCAGCAAAGGACCAGCATAAACCAGATAAAACCAGCATCAAAACCTACCTAACCAGCATATGCTGCTTTTTTCAACAGGGTTGCTAAGGGGTGGTTGCTAGACTGTTGTTATGTGGTTCTTAATGTCTCCTGAGTAGTTGCTAGAACGCTGCCATACAGTGGATAGGTAGTAACTAGAGTGTTCAGGTTGCTAAGATGTTCTGAGTGGTTGCGGTTACAGTTGCTAGGGTGTCTGGGTAGTTACTAGGTGGTAACTTGGATTTTTCGAATGTTCACTATGCTGTTGCTATGGTGATCTGGGCTGTTTCCAGCAAATTTCTAAACGGTCGCTAAGGAGTAGTTGGTAGAATGTTGTTATGTGGTTGCTAAGGTCTTCTGAGAGGTTGCTAGAACACTGCTATACAGTTGATAAGTGGTTACTAGGGCCTTCTGGTTGCTAAGATGTTCTGAATGGTTGCAAGTACAATGCTTAATAGCTGCTAGGGTGTTCTGAGTGGTTTCCAGGTGTTGCTGGGTGGCTGTTAAGGTGTTCTGGGTGGTTTTTAAAATGTTGTTCTGTGGTTTCTAAGGTCTCCTGAGTGGTTGCTAGAACGCTGCTATACAGTTGATGAGTGGTTACTACGATGTTCTAGTGATTAAGATGTTCTGAGTGGTTGCAAGCACAATGCTAAACAGTTGCTAGGATGTCTGAGTGCTAGGTGGGTACTTGGATTTGCTGAGTGTTCACTATGCATTTGCTATGGCATTCTGGGTTGTTCCCAGAGAATTTCTAAGCGGTTGCTTGGAGGTAGTTGCTAGAAAGTTGTTATGTGGTCACTAAGGTCTTCCGAGAAGTTGCTGTAATGCTGCTGTACAGTTGATACGCAGTTACTAGAGTGTTCCGGTTGTTAAAAACGTTCTGAGTGGTTGTGAGTACAATGCTATACAGTTGCTAGGGTGTTCTGTGTGGTTTTCAGGTGTTGCTGGTTGGTTTTTAGAACATTCTTATGTGGTTGCTACGGTCTTCTGACTGCTAGAATGCTCCTATACAATTGCTAGGTGGTTTCTAGGGTGTTCTGAGTGATTGTTATGGTGTTTAGGCTAGTTGTTTAGCAGTTGAACTATGGGATTCTGGGTTGTTGCCAAGGCATTTCTATATGGTTGCCAAGGCTTTCAAGGCATTATAAAGTCCCTAGGGTTTTCTGAATGGTTGCAAGGCAGTTGTTATGTTGTTCTGTCTAATTGGCAGGGCATTGCTGGGTGGTTGTTTAGGGGTTGAGGGGTTGCTAAACAGCTACTAGGGTGCTCTACTGGGCTACTAGGGTGTTTGGTTGTAAGCACATTAAAATACATTTACCAGCATGTTATGGATGCAATTTCTAGGGTGTTGTGGGTGGTTTCCAGGGTGTTGCAAGGTGGTTGCTAAGATCTTCTAAGTTGTTGGCACTTTAAATGATTACTTACATAACTTTGCTTGCTTTCAAGACTCAAACCACACAAATTAAAGTATGATTCATGTAATACTGTTAGGCAGTATTATGCATTACCACCATCAACTATGCATACCTGTGTTTCATATTAGAGCTTCACTTTTTTTTCTCACATTGTTCTTGTCCCTTGGTAAGCACTGATATCAATCCTTCCCTGATGACAAACCTCCTAAATTCCTCACACAAACATTGACCTCTCTGAATATTTACAACCACCTAACTTGATTACAGTCATCAGATACGTCACTGTTTGCATCAAATGCGTTGAAATACAGTAATTCCAAACCCCAAAAGTATACACCTGCTCAGTGCCTCATCAATAATGCACTTCCTATCTGCCAGTGGACCATGTGCTTTTACGTGAACACTCACAGCTGTTTCACTACGAGCTGTCCACATTGGTCATGAGCAATATAAAGCAAAAAGTCATTTTCCTCCTGCAGGGTTTGTATTAAAAAGTAAAGCAATCCATCTGTTATATAAAGGTGCTCCACACAGGGCAACGTTTTGGGCACTAATGTAGTTCTGAGAAACAGGCATCAACTTCAGCAGGAACATTCTTACTCAAGTTTATTACTCTCTGCCCCACCCTGACTCACATTTATAGATATGCTGCCTAGCGGTATTGGATGAAAAGTTATGCAGTTTTTGAAAAAAAAAAAAAGTGATCTATATTCAAAAAGTCAATTTAAAAAACAAAGGGATACTGAGTTTGTGTGAGAATTCAGTCTACTCCTCAGTGGAGAACCGTCAAAACAAATACTTCTTCTTTAAGCAAAGATTCACAAAGCACGTACCTCGTGCAATTTATTGTAAGATTTTTAGTAGGACAGCGTATGCTAGACACATAAATGTTTTAATTGTTTACACATATTAAGCAAACCGAACAGGACGTGATCTGCTCTAAGGCCAGTACGTGTCAAATTACCAGGGAACTGAGCTGTACAGATGTGAAATCGCATCTGTGATCGCATGCTCTGGGAAACTGCAGTAGCCAGCAGTGACATCATTCAATCTGCTGCACAGGAGGAGCATCAGTCTGGACACATCTCACATCTGCTAGAGACGCAGGGGAAGATCCTGTTTGTAAGCCATTTGTAGGGTTACAGTCCCTTTCCTTCAGAATCCTATGAAAGAGAATGGAAACATAAAAAGGCTTGCATATTATCCAAAAAGAACTGTCATTACAAAATCTAGGAAAGTTATTCTTAAAAATGAGGGTATAATTTACTGCAAAAATTGTATTTTTAAGGGTACAACAGCGTGTCACTGGGGAAGTACCCTCAAAGGGACACCACTGTACATCAAGGGTGCATGTTAGTAACAAAAGTACATATTATAAGTAACTTAAAGGGATAGTTCACCCAAAAAAGAAAATTCTGTCATTAATTATACTTACTCTCATGTCCTCCCAAATCCCTGAGACCTGTGTTCATCTTCGCAGCACACATCAAGATATTTTTGATGAAATCCAAGAGCTCTCTAACAGTTAAACAATTAATGTCACATGGAGTGTTTAAACAATGTCTTTACTACCTTTCTGGGTCTTGAACATTTCAGTTGCATTGCTGTCTGAGTCAGAAAGCTCTAGGATTTCATCAGAAATATTTTAATTTGTGTACTGAAGATAAATAAAGGTCCTACGGGTTTGGAACAACATGAGGGAGAGTAATTAATGACATAATTTTCATTTTCGGAATGAACTATCCCTTTAAGGGTACATATTACTACCCTAAAGTATTAATATGTACCCTCTAGGGGTAAAGAAGACGCAAATGTGTCCCTTTAAGGGTACTGCCCCAGTGACAAGCTGTTGTACCCCTAAAGGTAAAAATTTTGAACATTTTTTTTTAATTACAGGTATTGAAAGTGTTGCCTTTAAGTTTTGAGTTCAAAATAATGACTAAAAATGTAAATTTTTGTTCCTTCCATCTAATCTCTTTTTAGAAAAAATAGGTTTAAATCTGATTTTCTTTCAAGTAAGAAAATGTTTTCTTTTATTCATGTCCAATTCATGACCAAAATTCTGTCAACTGTTGTTAACAAAACACTCCCCTAAAACCGGTTTATCACAAAACCATCTGACCAGCATCATGTGATGCCTCTGTGGCAGACACATTATGGTAAACGTCCTCTTGACCTATCTCCAATGACCTATTGTAAAAGAGTAATCTGTAATCTATGTTGAGTACATTGTTATGGTATGCAATATTTTTTACGATTTTAATTCTAATAAATATTAAAGGGAACCCTTTTTACCCCTTTTTACAAGAAATATAAGTAATATAATATAATAGTAATATAAGTCTCAGGTGGCACTAGAATGTGTTTGTGAAGTTTCCTCTCAAATTACCTAACAATTATTTATTATATCACTTTGAAAATGCCCATTTTCACTAGAAACAAAAAAGCGCTGTTTTCGTGCAGGTCTCTTTAAATGCAAATGAGCTGCTGCTCCCCAACCTCTTTTCTTGAATAGGGCTGTGCCTTTACAGTTCATACCTCAGAGACTTTGATTATCATGTGTATCACTCTGAAAACTTATTTGCATGCATTTTAAAGCCATATCAGTTAAAATTTCTGTCATATACGGTTTTCTGAGCGCACATACCCGAAGCACACACACAGAAAGCAGCTGTCACACGGCATGTGAGTACTAAACTAAGTTCTCTTTCATGTATTTTTGTGCTTAAACTGTCAAATGCACTGTCAGTTATGTAAGTGTATGTGTGTAATATACAGTACCTGCACTGCTGTCTACATTGTTAATATGACCCAAACAATAAAGTAAAAGCAGAAATTCACTCACTGCTCTGGAATGAATAACTATAGCTTTTAAAGAAGACATTTCTTACTTGAATGCTGCTTTTAAATGCTCTATGATAAACATGGCGGATTGTGTGTGGCTCACTCAGCTTATACAGCAGTGTCCATCAACAGTTGTGGGCCGGGCCTGTAAAATATGACGTCAGTTTTTATAGATTCTGCAAACAGCTTCTTCGGAGACACTGCTTATGATTTATGGGGATTAAAATAAAAGGAGTGGGTGGATTTTTATCATTATAGGGTGGTAGTGTACACACACTGCCAACACACATTTATGTTCAAACAACATCTAAAAGTGAATTTTGCATAATAGGTGCCCTTTAAAGTTTGTGGTTAATCTGATCAAAGAAAATAACATTTGGTTGGCCAGACATAGCTGAAATTATAAATCAAAAAAGTGAAATTGTCAACACATAACATTGTTGTGAACTCACCAGCAGGGAAAACATCTTTTCCTTTGTAATATCAAAATGGTGCTTAATGATTAAGCTGGGTAACTAGCAGATAAGTTACACTGATAACATATATCAACTAAAACCAAAAGTTGTTTTATTGAGAAAGCTTTTTTTTTTTTTTCCCTGATGTGAAATGTCTTGTAAATTATAGAATGACTCGTGAGCCTAAGCCATGCATATTGACTATATTTTGTCCTGCTGCTCTCGGATAAGATGGGCGCTCTGGGCAGAATGTTCCGGCACTTTTCCGCATGTCCTGTGTCATTTACACCTGCTGCGTTCATGCCAGTGATGTCACTTCACTTCAGCCGTAACACACACCACCTGTCAATTACAGTGAGAGCAGCTTCTCGCCATCTCGCTGACACCTGCCCTGACGCACACAGATACACACCACGACCAACTGTCCATCTGTGTTTCACTCCAAATAACCCTCGCTAGATGACCATTATTTAGGCATTTAATTGGTTTCAATGATTTATCAGGCTGAAGTCATCATAGTCATGCTTACAGCTGTAATGGAATAAAAAGAAATGCATTCACACATGCATGTTGGTTATGTTGCACACAAGTTTCTCATGGCATGATCCGAATGCATTTAACCATGACAACAGAGCGAGACGTGGCTACGTGCCATCACAAATCCATCACGCCACTTGTTAGGTAACACCATCATGTGTGTGAACTTTAGCTGTGATAAATAATGCAATAAGTGATATGAATGAAACATTTAGTTACGCAACTGAACAATGGCTTTCTTCATGCTAAAGCCACTGACTAATGGCACATGCCAGTAATGATGATGACCGCTTCATCAATGGATGCCAAATGTCGAAATGAGAAATACATTGCCATGTAATGAAACACATCTCTATCAGCTGTGAAGTAAAACAGCCATCAAATGCAACTTACATTATACAAAGATTGCAAAAAATGCAAACAGCACAATAAAGCAAAAAATAAATAAATAAATAAATACATAAATAAAAATAAATAAATACATAAATAAATAAAATAAAAAGCAAAGAAAACAAAGCAAAACTTAAAAAAGAACAAAGAACAAAAAACAACACAAAAAACAAACACAACACAAGGCAAAACAAAAATAACAAAAAACAAAACAAGACAAACATAAAAAACACCACAAAAATAACAAAAGAAACAAGACAAAACGAAAAACCTCAAAACAAAACAAGAGACAATACAAAATAAACACAACACAAGGCAAAACAAAAAAATAACGCAGAACAAAACAAGAAAAAAAAACACAAGGCGAAGCAAAAAATAACACAAAACAAGAAATAAGACAAAACAAACAATACAAGACACACAAAAAAAAAAACAAGACAAAACAAACACAGGACAGAACAAAAAAATAACACAAAACAAAAACAAGAAACAAAACAAACAACAAGGCAAAACAAAAAACATCAAAACAAGAAACAAGATAAAACAAACACAACACAAAAAACAACAAAACAAGAAACAAAGTAAAACAAAAAAGTAAAAAGACAAAACAAGGCAAAACAAACAACACCAGGCAAAAAAAACTAAACAAGAAACAAAACAAAACAAACACAACACAACACAAAAAACACATAACAAAACAAGAAACAAGGCAAAACAAAAAAGTAAAAAGACAAAACAAACAACACAAGGCAAAACAACAAAACAACAAAACAAAACAAGAAACAAAACAAAACAAACACATCGCAAGGAAAAAACAAAAAACAAAACTAGAGACAAGACAAAACAAACACAAGGCAAAACAAAAAATAACACAAGACAAAACAAAAACAAGACAAAACAAACAACACAAGGGAAATCAAAAAATAACAAAACAAAAAACAAGACAAACACAAGACCAAAAACAAAACAAGATAAAAGCAAACAAAGCAAAAGAAATGAAAAAATACACAACACAACAACCCTCAAACAGAAAACAGAACAAACACAAGACAACACAAAAAGGTCAAAAAAACAAACAACAATACAGTAAAACAAAAATCAACAAACAAACCCGATTTCTGCAAAAAAATAACTGGATTCTTTTGATTGCATTAGCAGTGTAATATTTTGTGTCTGCATGAATATCTAGGGATTATAATTTGTTGCTGTTGTTGTTGTCTCATAGCATAGTTGTTTTCTTTGCCACTGTTGCCACAGGCATCCTTGCAGGGACGCTAGACTGGGAATTCAAATACTGCTCGGTGACAGTCTTTGTAATAGGCACGGCTACAAGAGAACCAGAATACGAAGTGAATACCGCCGCTGTGTTTACATAGCTGCAAGGCCACGGATTCGTACAATGCAAGGTGTGCAAACTGAAGGCAGCATGGTGCTAAAAAGTATTTTATCTATTGAAAAGCCAGAAAGGACGAGGACCACCTTGTGCACATGTGTTTGTTTAAGTCAAAATGCCTGGCATCCTTCACTTTCTGTGCACCCTACACGGTCGTCTTTGATACAGCGAAAGAAGCTGCGGTATTTTTAGGATTCTTGTGATGAGGTGGAACCAATCTCTCTTCTCTATGGAGGCTGATGTCACCAGGGTGCGTGGGCATGTGGCAGGGATGCTGGGCTACCTGCTGTGAAAATGTGTAGTCTCTTACCACCCAGAAATTAGAGCAATACAAATTACATACTAATATAAGCTGTGCAGAAACTGCTTCCAATAGATTGCCGAGCTGCGCACTGACCAGTGAAGATGTCTTTGACGAATCGAATGTCAGCTACATGCTCTCACATTTCTATGGATTTTTTAATGTCAACCATTTTCAAATCACGTTAACACGAAAGCTTGTGCGGCTTTTGTGAAGAATTGATTTGGCTTGAGGAGGAGAATGAGGAGAGTGTCAGACTGACCATGACTGAACATCCACATCTCATCCATTTTATTAATATATTACATCTTTTAAGACAAAATCCATGTCATTTTACAGTGACTATTGTGTAATATAATACAGTGAATATTTTTATGAATATAAAGCCCCAATGCTTAACTTAGTACACAATATTATTTTTCCCAATCACACTACTATATGTTGAAAAAGCCTATCTTTTGTTCAAAAATGATGTTTATATCACATACAACCCTGGTTATTCAGATGACAGATTTTGCAAAGTTGCTCATTCTACTCTGCATTTAAGCATGAAAATTATCTCAAATATAAATTAATTTTAGTTTTGCTTTCAGTTAGATTAGGTTATCAAGACATTTGGTGTGTGCTTCAAAATAGTAAAGTGTTTATTGTGATATAACTTGTTTTATTTGTGTCCAAAAAGCCATTGTCAACTAAGTTACCCACTAGAAAACCCCTCCTCAAAAAGGAATGGTTTGTCCCATTCTCACATAATTTTCACAGTATGATGATATTTCCTCTAGAAACGCATGGATGAAACACTAGTAAATTATGTTCTCTCTCCTTCCCTTAATTTTGATTAAACCTGTGTCAAGAGTGGATTAACTGACTGTCAACAGTGTTACACAAGTATTATTGCTGCAAATTTTAACAAGACAATTTAACTAAAACGTATGTTTTGTTTATGAAAATATATTTCTAAACATACCACATGCTCAGTATTTCTAGGCTTCCATGTTGAGTATAGGCCCAAAACACTAAAAATGTCAACTAAGTTGCCTGTCAACTGTGTTAGCCAGTAAAGTAATATCATAAACTACTGGTCTGGCATCCATAATACAGAGTTTAGTGAACAGGGATCATTTCCAGATAGCACACGTATGTCTGGAAAGCATCTTCTTACAGACATCTGTAAGATGTCAGTTTTACATACATTTTAAACCATCTTAACATCTTAAAGACATCTAATAGACGTCTATTTGGCATCTGATAGATGTATTGCAGATAAGCAAACTCTTTAAAAAATATATCTTGCAGATGTAAATGCAGACGTCAAATAGACATCTCCGTGATGTACGTATGCTATCAGCACTGTAAAAAACAATCTGTAAACTTTACTGTAAAAAAATAGTAGCTGTGGTTGCCGGAATTTTAGCGTAAAACAAATATGGTAGCAACGTTTTAGGTTTTAACTTACATTTTTATTTAAATACCATAATTTCATTAACTGATGTGATGCTAACCAACATATTGAGGTAGTGAAATCTGTTTTGTATCTTTGTAATACACTGATAACCACCAAAAGCAGGTGGTGATGTGAAAGTCACATGATGAACCAAAGCCCTTCACAAGCAGCTTGTGAAATACTAACATATATAGAAGGTGCACAGTGTCATTCACACAAACACTAAACACCATCATGGTAACACACATAAAACTGAAATAATGCAATAACCATTAATTTAACAACATTAGATGTAACATAGAACTCTAATGTACAAAATTGCTAAAAAAACCTAAACAAAACTAAGCAGAAACAGTTATTTCAACAAAAAAAAAAAAAAATCACCTTTGAAATGTAACGCAGGGAATTCTGAGAATGTCAATTTACGGTTATTCACTGCAAATTTTACGTTTTTTTCCACTTCGAAAAACAGTGTACTACCGTAAAATTACATCCAATATCCAATACAGTTTTTCACCATACTGTATATAGTAGGGGAATTTATTGTTAACCACTTAACAGGATTTTACTGTAGAATTTTTTCAGTCTTTTACTGTTAAATTCACATATTTTTTTACAGTGAGGGTTTTGACAACATTGACAGCTTGTAAGCTACAACTACATATATTGTAAAAACGTTAATTTGGTGTAAAGCTGCTTTGCAACGATATGTATCGTGAAAAGCGCTATACAAATAAATTTGAATTGAAATTTGAACATTGCCATCTGTACACAAAACTTTTCAAAAACATTTTACAAACATTCTGTTATAAACATCTTAAAGACATCTAATAGACATGTATTTGACAAGGAAATGTCCAATAGATGTATTCCAGATGAGCAAACACTTTAAAAACACATCTTGCAGATAAATAAATGCAGATGTCAAACAGACATCTCCGTGATGTACATGTGGGTCCATTTTTAGTACATCTGTGTCGTGTAAACGTAAAGTCTTAAAGGGGTCATCGGATGCACATTTTCCACAAGTTTATATGATTCTTTAGGGTCTTAATGAAAAGTCTATAATATACTTTGGTTAAAAATTCTCAATGGTTGTGTAAAACAACACCCTTTTTAAATTGCCAAAATCAGCTCTGCAAAAATCATCTCATTCTGGTCGAGGCTGCTTTAAATGTTAATAAGCTCTGTTCGCCCCGCCCCTCTCTTCTCTCTCTGGAGTGACAAGCCTGTTTACTTTAGCCGTGTTTAGCCACTAAACTTACTAACTAGCATGTTATTAGGAAAGGTGATCGCAAACATATAAAAAAAACCTTATACTCACTTCTGCCGTAGGTAAAGCTGGATCACGATTGATTTGCGTGAACATAGATGGATATATGTAGATCGGGAGGTGCATTCCATTTACAAACAAACATAATCTACTGCATCTTCAGCGGCTCAGATGTCGGGAGTAAATGACGACCACTATGTTCATTATTACATCCAGCAACACAACACCTCAATCGCTCACTCGGAGATATTCTTGTCTAACTTACATCCCTGCTCCGGCATCGAAACAACAGAGGTTGGACTGTTACAGCTAATTTAAGGCAGGTCTGAGGTAAGACGCTCATGTCAGTCAACTATTGTGGGAGCGGCCTCTAGGCATCTGAGAATGGCTCGATTTGAAAAAGGGGATATTATTTTAACAGATTAATTAAAAACCACTGCATGGATTGTTATCATTATAGGGTAGATGTGTACACATTAATGTTCAAACAACATGTAAAGGTGAACTTTGCATCCGATGACCTCTTTAACTAACTAGCTGTTGTCTCAACGTTCCAGTCACTCTCCAGCAGATCTGTCACACCAGTGCTATTTTTTGATCATTTTATATTTATTTTTCTGTCATGCACATTTTATATATTGTCTGGTTCTGACATGTATCCTAAGGGCAGTCCACATAGAAACGAGCCATGTAAAGTGCTAATGTAATACATCTGCTTTTAACATGTCATTGTCCATTACAGCGACACTCATGGGTATTCACAACTCTAACCTGTAGCTATTCCAGGTTAAACACGAAATCACGAGAGGAAAAAAGAAAAGAAAAACACACTCACTTTCCCTAAAAACCCTGGCGCTCCGACACACATCCTCATTACAGCGTTAAGCCGTGATTGGATTGCAGACCCGGCCTGTCAAGCAGCCGCAGCGCTATAAATACACAATAACCCCCTCTAACCTCCCCTACTTCTAACCCGCGCTATTCTCTGGCTCTAATGTACGTGAAGCCTCGGATAATTGCGTCGGATTACAAAAGAGTACCTCGCAGGTATTTTTTCCCCTCTCCCCCCGCTGGAAATACGGGCTCTGTTAAGTGTTATTCACACCAGCCGGCTGCGGCTCAGCCGTGGACCCTGATGCGCCCTAATAGAACTCCATTGTGAGTAATGACCCTCCGATCCGCGCTGTTATTCCATCTGGTTCAACAGGGTAAAAGCTCGCATAAGAATGGAAATGAGCGCTATGCTTTTACCTGTCGGCTTCAGTTCGCCAGCCATTCTCCTCTGCTTTATATTGGCCTTTAAAGCAGATGTAACTTATCGCTCGTTCATAACATCCTCGCGAATTTGTTGAAAGGACTGATTTCAAAAGAGTCTCAGTGAATGTGTCACAGTGTCCATTGCAGTGTCACTCTTTGACAAATTTTATGTAGCTGAGAGGCGTTTGGTTTATCGAAGGTCAGAAGAGATGTTTGCATGGCCCCAGAAAGAAACTGCACGAGTGTGAAAGATGCTGAATTACAGCGCACGCTATTTAATATATATCAGATCTGAAGCTCGAAATGTAATTTGTATTGTCAGAAGGCAGTTTTCTATGATCAGGCATAGCACTCCCTCACATGAAAATCGAAATTCTGTTTACTTTAATGGAGAAGTGGAGAACTTCCCTCTCAAGCTCTCATCAAAAGCTTACTGACATTAATGGATGTCAGAAAGCAATTATCAGCATATGTTGAGGTTGAAGAGGTAAGTGATAAATGCATTTTTAGACACACACACACACACACACACTCATATACAGCATAATCCCACACACTTTTTTCAGTGCACTGTGTAATTTCTGTGCCATTAGCTGCACCTAATGTAATTGCAAGAATAATGACAGTTTCCAGAGAGTTTTCCTAAACACATTTTTTTTTCCGCAGACGCTACTTGGCTGCCATTGGTTGGACAAACAGTTAGTCCTACCCAACTTAAACCATTGCTTGAGCTGATGTTGCAATGAGCTGATGTTGCAATGGCTTATAGTTTCTCAAAACATGGCAGAAAGATTGCATTTGTGAGTTAAACACTCATGAATGCTACACCAAGTAATTAGGAGTGGGAAACTCTGTTCTTCAATGCTGTATTCATTTGCTGTTAATGTAAGTTTCCTAGTCAGAAATGGTTAATTTTGTAGAAGTTAAAAAAAAAAAGGTACATTGCAATCTTGCTCTGACCAAATGAATTGAACACAACTGATACAATTAGGACTTCCTATGCAAAACTTCCCAAGAGGACATGAACATATGATTAGTGCATAATATGATAAAATAAAATATTTGAAAATGTGTTATATTCAAACAACATATATAACATATTGTTTACGTATAGTGTAACAGACGTGTTACCTGTTTCTGATCTTTTTTGGCATGCTCTTAAAAGCATGAATTGGACTTAAAATCAACATAGATGTTGCTGCATATTGAACTGGGAAAGGAGGAGGTATTTTAACACAAAAGCTTTAAAGCAGATTTCCTTCACTTGCACTTTTCTAACTCAGTGACATCTGCCAGGCCCAAAAGCACATCCACTAGTGTCCTGTTCTTCAGCTGAACAGCCTCTGCACTTCCACTGGGGAAATCTTATAACAAAATGAATGCAGGGAACACACATTCCTCAAGCCAGAAGAACGCTAGCAATGCCACGCATGTGTCCCACACTGTAAAGGCTCTTGCCGTGACCCTGACAATCTTGCTGAGTGAAGTAACCTCCTATGGGATGCCCATTATTTACTGTCTGACACTGAGCCAAGCCATGTTTGTGTGTGCATGTGTTGGAGTTAGTCAAGACGTGAGTCAGGAAGTCACACATACATGGTGAATGAACAAAATGATTAAAAAAATGCCATAAGAAAAGGATTTAAACTTTAAAGCAATAACATCACTAAAAAATACACATCTGAAAAGATGAACCAGGCAGATTGCTAATTAGCAGCTCAGCTGAAAGAGGTCTGACAATTAGTGCTAATTAGTACTAGTTAAGCAAGTCCCACTATTACTATTGCTTATGGTTAGGGATTTGAACAAACCTAAATCAGCACTTGCTGAGAAGAGATATGATGTTATTTTTCTTACAAACAATTTCTCACTTTCGAAACCATATAATACAGCAACACCCTAGCCACCACCTAGCAGCCTTCAGAAACACGCTAACAACCACATAGCAACATGCTGAAAACAACATATAGCAACAACCTAGCAACCATCTAGAAACATCTTAACAACCATATAACAACATGCTGAAAAACAGTCAGACCATCTTACAAACCATACAGCAACACCCTAGCAACCACCTATAAACACCCTAACAACCACATAGCAGCATGCTGAAAAAAACTGTCAGAAAATCTTATAAACCACTTAGCAACACCCTAGCAACCACCTAGAAACATACTAACAACCACACAGCAACATGCTAAAAAACAGTCAGGACATCTTACAAAGCACATAGCAACACCCTAGTAACCACCAAGAAACACCCTAACCACATAGCAGTATGCTGAAAAATAACTGTCAGAACATCTTAAAGGGGTGATATTATGCTTTTTCACTTTTTGAACTTTAGTCAGTGTGTAGTGTGTATCTTTGGGCATAAAAAATATCTACAAAGTTACAAATCTCAAAGTCCACTCCAAAAGGAGGTATTTCGTTTTTAAAAAATCCCTTTTCAAGAACTACAACGAACGGCTCCTTTGGACTACAGCATTTGTTTTCCGCATGCAATGATGTCACAACGTGGTCCATTAGGATATCATTAAAATAAATCCCGCCCACGGAAATTCCAATTGTTGGAGGGAGGGTAGGGACGAGGTGGGGATTAGCCTAACTGTAGCGATGCAGCACAGAGAGCCGCTTTAACGAGCTGTAACGCGCTGCAGACGTGCAGTACAGGGGGTCGAAACACATGCCGAAGCCGCGATCTACTCCGGTTGTGCGTCGGAGCCGTAACGCGCCGCAGACGTGTGCAGTGTGTGGTAAGAGATTGATTCATTATACAGTGTAGATAGCTTCACTTATAACACCAGTGTTCTTTAAAATGCATAAACTTGCACTATACTACTTTGATAATGTTAGGCTGCTTTTAGCCTTATGCTGGAGCTGGTTTCGGGCAATGAAACTAAGTATGTAAATAATTAAATACATTAGCACGATAATATCATGTGTTGGCGATCTCACAGGCTGATGATAGGACCCAACACTACTGTACTATATTATTCATTCACCCTCCATGCATCCTAGGAGTATATGACTTCCTTTTTTCAGACGATTGCAATCGGAGTTATATTAAAATTTATCCTGGCACTCCCAAGCTTTATTAACCCACTCCGGGGGGGTTAATAAAGGACTCCTGTAGCGAATCGATGCATTTTTGTAAGAAAAAAAATCCATATTTAAAACGTAAGAATCACTTTAATCTAGCTTGCGCTAACAGTTGTACACGGAACTTGCTTCTTGGACAAGGGGCGTGTCAGTACTGAAACACCGCCTATGCTGTTTGCCAATCGCAACGCAGTGGGACAGCTAACTACTCACAACACATTTTGTTTTTCGGAAGGCAGGTCTTCATTAAACCTGGAACTAATCTAGCCTCATGTGCCAGGCTGAGAGAGATGTATTGTAATAATGTCAATTATGTTAAAAAATAATGCTTTTTTTGAACCACCAAGCATGAAAGCATGTTCTAGTACACCCCCAAAACCAAATCAAGACATTGTGAAAGAGCATAATAGAACCCCTTTAAAAACCATATAGCAACACCCTAGCCACCATCTAGAAAAATCCTAACAACGACATAACAACAAGCTAAAAAAAACAGTCCGAGCATCTTACAAACCATATAGCAACACCCTAGCAGCCACAGAGAAATACCCTTAAAACCACATGGCAACATGTTTAACCCTTTAACTGTCAAGTTAACTTAACCATATTACAAATAAATCCTAATCTAATCATGAAAAACTATACATCACTGGAAAGGTCTAAGACTCCTAAATAGATATTTTACCATATTTTTGCGTTACAAATTATGTGAAAAAGTAATAGATTAATAAAATCTACATCATAACATGAGCTCTGACTTTTGTCACAAATGACTTTCCTTGTTGCCTTTTTCCCCATCACGTTTTAGAAATCATAAGAAATTATATATCAGTTCAAAACTTAAAATCTCAAAATTCATCCTTTTGAAAGGCATTTTAAAATCAGGCATTGCATTACCACGGAAAATGTGCATCAAAGTCATATTACAAAATATTTTCATTCATGAATTATAAATATTTAAGTCTGGATAGTGCATTTTTATGTTTGTGTTCAATAATGGGTGTGACAGTTAAAGAGTTAAAAAACAGTCAGAACATCTTACAAACCACATAGCAACACCCTAGTAACAACCAAGAAATACCCTAACAACCACATAGCAATATGCTAAAAAACAGTCAGACCATCTTACAAACCATATAGCAACCACTTAGAAACAACCTAACAACCACACGGCAACATGTTTAAAAAAAACAGTCATAACACCTACAAAGCACATAGCAACACCCTAGAAAGACCCTAACAACCACATAACAACGTTCTAAAAAACAGTCAGAGCATCTGACACACCATATAGCAACACCAGAGCAACCACCTATAAGCACCCTAACAACCACAGCAACATGCTAAAAACAGTCAGAACATCTTACAAACCATATAACAAGACCATAGCCTAGCAACCACCTAGAAACACCCTAACAACCACATAGGAACATGCTAAAAAACAGTCAGAACATCTTACAAACCATATGGCAACACCCTAGCAACACCCTTACAACAAACAACATGCTAGAAACAAAGTCACCAAAGTCACCAAAAAACAATCACAAGTAATATTGTAAAACACTCAGAATACCTTAGAAACCACAAACCAACACCCTAGCAACAAACTAGTAACACCTAGCAACAATTAAAAAATGCAACAAACAACCAAAGTAATTTTGCTAATAGCAGCTCAGAAACATAGCAACACCCTAGCAACCCATTTTTTAAACATCCTACAGCACATATGGGTAAAAAACACAAGAACTTAGAACTTAAAAACGATGTAGTAACAACCTAGCAATCTCCTGGCAACACTGGAACAATGTAGAGGTGACTTTTGCTCAGCAAACTAATTTTCTTCAAAAATCTCATTGTCAATATACTTTAGGTTTCCAGTGCATTTTGGTTTGAAGTGGCTAACAGATTTCCAAAGAGACTAAACTGAAGGTGCAAAAATGTCTAATGAGTCGAGAAGAAGCGTCTCAAAATAATGACAGCGCGGGCCACAGCTCCATGACAGAGACAGATGGACACATCACAGATAACTGCAACAATACAGCCTCAACAATTGCAGCAGCATTGAATCAGCACAGCACACAGCAAAACTGTACATTCTGAACTTTAGAAATGCTGGAATTAATGGCACAAGTGCCACTTGTATCCGAAAACAACACATATATGTGTGATGAATACCAGAAACCAGTGAGAAGTAATGTGATATAATGAGATATAATTCACCCTGTTTCATATTGTGAATGTTATTGATTGATAGGAATAGGACCTTTTTAAAAAAATTAGCTGCTATAGTTTCATGAAGAACATTTAACATCCATGGAATCTGTTCACAGCAAAAAACGTTCTTTATAGTGGAAAAAGGTTTTTAAAGGTGTTTTTTTCTTGTGTGTCTTGTATTTCGTGATAACAGAGATAGAATGTAAACACACAATTTACGTGATTAAAAGAGCACGAAAATCTGAATTAATCTCCTATGAGAACTTGCAGTTTTCCATATCATGATGCCTGAGAAAAGAACACAAGACTGCAGACAAAAAGTGACAAAATATAAATGCCATTATATTCGTTTTCCATGTTTGTCAAGTAAATATTTTACACAGCTTTTTAAAAATGCTGTATGTGTTTGGCAAATCAGTGTACACTTCGTCACTGGTAGTTCCTATAACTGTTTTAGACCCTACTATGAAGTAACAGCTAATTTAGTTCCCACAAATGGAGCTCCTAGAACTAAATATGTTTCTAGTTCCTGTTGTGCGAAGAAGCCAAAAAGAAGGAACTTACGTCCAATAGTTCTAGGAACTGTGAAAAGGTTCCTCCGGTGCAAAAGCCCCTTTAGATTTTTAAAAGAAGTAAAATTACATTTTACTGACCTACTGACTTTTACTTTCTTCATGGAAACAAGTTTGAGAAATTTAGCATTACATTACTTGCTCAGTAATGGATCCTCTGCAGTGAATGGGTGCCGTCAGCATGAGAGTCCAAATAGCTGATAAAAACATCACAATAATTCACAAGTACTGTAATGTAAGTAATCCATAAACTGCATGTTTGTAAGGAACAAATCCATCATGAAGACATTTTTATCAAGCATACTGCTGCTTTTGGATAAAATATAAGTCCTCTATCCATAATATTGCTTTCACCAGTGAAAACATTGTCTTATCTAAATCAGGGGAGAAATATGCACAGATCAAGCACTGTTTACAAGTGAAAATAGCACTGTGTTCACAGTTTCACAAAACAAACATGATTTTGAACTCTTTCGCTAGAGAAAGTGTTATATAGTATTATGAACTGTGGTATTTTGGCCAGAAATGACAATTAAGTTTTAATGATAGATTTGTTTCTCACAAACATGCAACAGTTTGCTTCATAAGACAATAACTGATGGACTGGAGTGGTGTGAAAAACTTTGTTTAATGTTTTTATCAGCTGTTTGGTCTCTCATTCTGACGGCACCCATTCACTGCAGAGGATCCATTGGAGAGCAAGTGACGTAATGTGAAATTTCTGCAAATCTGTTTCGATTAAGAAACAAACTCATTTACATCTTCGATTGGCGTGAGGAGGTTTCATTTCTATTAACTATTCCTTCAAATATTTTTCACACTAAGAAACATTATACCATCTGTTCACTGAAATGTTCTTTGGGAAACCCAAAATGGTTCTTCACAAAGAAACCCAGTTTTAAAACCTTGTGTTTTGGAGTGAATTTTATTTGCTTAAAAAAGCACTTTTAATCATTCAGGCCTAAATATTTAACCATTGGAAGTTCTTGACTGAGAAGTCCTGGAAAATTTAACTTTTTTTGGTATGGTGCAATATTCAACGAAAAAACCTTTCAGGTATGGCAGCATTCCTGGAGGAACTGAAGGTGAAAGGTTGCTCTGCTGTTTTAGGACTGTGACATTAATATATTGCTCAGTGTTTACATTATATTGTCCATCACCTGTGTTTTCTAAGAACTTGCTCTGTGAATTCACACAATGCAGGTGTGTGGTTAACTCTTAACGTATGTTATGAATTTACAGACTATGGATGTCTGTTTCACTGCCCCTATGTCGAAGTCTGTAGCCTATCCCATGCTTTATGTACAAACACACACACACATCCATCCATCATCTTTTGCTATACGCAACTACAGCAGGTGTATGGACTTACACGTGTCACATGCAGGGAAGATTTATGAATAACACACACATCTCTGTCTTTCTCTGGGTCTGTATTAAAAAGCGCCTGATGTTCCGGTATACATCTGAGCCTCTTTAAGCGCTAAAAAGCAATATTTTTTTTATTATTAAGCAAACATGCACCTGCTATGTTTATCTACATATTGTTATGTAAATTTTCCCAGGAATTACAGAGCTTCTTTAAAATGAAACAAAGGCTGTTCTGATGTATAATATTCAGCCATGCTTTCACAAGCACTAATATGAATTTCCCACTAACATCTCTGCTAATAATATAATACAACCATTTGTTTTCTAAATCAATGATGATTTGTGGCGCACTGAAATAAATATCCCGTTACAATGAGTCTTTTCAGACGGCAACAACTGATGATAATTGAATGAGTGTGAATCGATTTTTGCTCATCAACATGTCAATCATCGGATAGGACCTGCTGTCGATACATCGATGTGGCTTAAACACTCAGATCTGTGTGATTCTGTTTCGTGTCGTCTCTCTCTCTCTCAGATTCTTTCTTTCAAGCGCTCACCCTCACAAAGGCTAGAAAATCGACTATTCTGTTCTCAGTGCAGTCTAAAAGGTCAGATGCTGCCCTGCACATGAGCTGATAAGGTAAAACAGCCTCATGTAGAAATCCTGTTTGAGAACCAACAATCAGAGGGTTTGCTTTACCAAAGTATTTTGTAGCTTTTGTAGAAAATTCTTAATAAAATATATATTTTTGTCATGTTAAACTTTAGTTTGGGAACCAATTCTTACTATTAATGAACTATTACATACATTTTTGCCTCAATAAACTTCCAATTTGTTGCTTATTAATAGTTATAACGTCTCGTTTCTAAATAAATGGCAGTTTGCATTCTTCACATATATATATATATACTTTAATATACTAATAACTATACTTTAAATGTGAACTGAATGTATTGTTTTCAGAAGCACATTGTATAGAATGTCTTACAGTTTAAATTTATATCAAATGCATTAGTTAAACTCATAATTTGCCTATCGTCTTTAAAATATGGTTAAATAATTGTACTGCTGAATGTACAGGCAAGCATTTATAATAACTTAGTTAAATAAGTTAAATAAATTTGTAGAAGTAGTAGAAGAATCCAGTAAATTTAAAATACAGTTGAAGTCAAAAGTTTACATACACTTTGCAGAATCTGCAAAATGTTAATTGTTTTACCAAAATTAGAGGGATCATACAAAATGCATGTTATTTTTATTTAGTACTGACCTGAATAAGATATTTCTCATAAAAGATGTTTACATATAGTCAACAAAAGAAAATAGTAGTTGAATTTGTAAAAATGATTCTGTTCAAAAGTTTACATACACATGATTTTTAATATTGCGTTGTTACCTGCTGTTACAGCTGTTTTTTGTTGTTGTTGTTGTTGTTGTTGTTGTTGTTTTTAGTGAGTCCCTTGTTTGTCCTGAACAGTTAAACCGCCCCTGTTCTTCAACAAGTTATTCAGGTCCCACAAATTATTTTTTTTTTTCAGAATTTTTGTGTATTTGAACCCTTTCCAACAATGTATGATTTTGAGATCCTTCTTTTCACACCAAGAACAACTGAGGGACTCATATGCAACTATTACAGAAGGTTCGGATGCTCATTGATAATTCAGAAGCAAAATAGATGCATTAAGAGCCGGGGGTGAAAACTTTTGAACAGAATGAAGATTTGTTTTTTTTTTTGGTTTTTTAGTACTGCCCTTTAGAAGCTACAGAAAGACAAAATAAGTTAAATTTACCCTGATCTTCAAATTAAAAAAGTTTTCAAACCCGGCTCTTAATGCATCTTTTTTCCTTCTGAAGCATCAGTGAGCATTTGAACCTTTTGTAATAGTTGCAGTCCCTTAGTTTAACATCCAAAAACACAATACAGTAGAAATAATAATCATGTACTTCATATTTGCTTTAGTATGCGAGTATGAACCTGTTTATCTGATTCTGGATTTGTTTTTAAACCATGTTGCAAAGGATTGGCCTTATTTGTGCGTGTAAACTTTTTCTTTTAATCCAAAGGGACAAATACGTACTTAAATAACACAATGAAACGTGAGACATTTTATGATAGTAATAATTATTATCAATGGCATTCCACAGTTAAGGATGAATTTAAGATTTTTAGCATTGGAAGAAAATGCACATAATGATAGATCGTGCTGAATTATGCTTATTATGCTTAAGTATCCTGGCTTTACCCTGTATTCTGTGTGAATAGGGAGGCGTGAAGGCAGGGGGAGGATAGTGGGATTGAACTCAGGCTCGGACCGAGCAATCAGAACAAATAAGAAACCAGCCTGATTCCTTATAACTGACCAGACTCTCATGCAACCGATAATCATAGGATGTTTGCACGTATGAAATATTGCTGTAATATAAGACAAATGAGTGTTTTATCCCACCAAAATGCATTCAAACACATCTAGCCAGCACTTCCTTATGGCTGTGGGATCTGCTCCTTATTTAGTTGAACTTTCCTCATTTATTAAAACAAGTTCGAACAGTTTTGTTATGTCGTTTACGACATAAAGACGGCAACAGCAAAGAATGTGTGGCTTGATTACTCGCTCAGCCTGAGTGGTTGTTTGAGGGATTGTTTTTTTTAAAGCATACATAACCACAGTCTGAGCTGGAAGGATTAGCTTAGCTTAGCCCAGTCACCGCGAGCTGCGTAACAGAGCAGTAGGACTGGAGCGCAGGAGAACAGGGAGTGGCTTGAGCGGCGAACACACACATAAACACACGCTGTGGCCCAGGCCCTCAAATCTCTCCTCTCCCGCTGCGTGTCATGTGATCCGGGCTTAGGGAGCCAACCAGCTAAAGAAATGTGGTCTCTCGCGGCCAGCCAGGAAACCTTTGTGACCATACAAGGCACTTCCTTCCCCAACTCTTGTCTTCCTGTTGGCTATGTATGGAGTTTCCTGCCCTTTCACTCCCTCCCTTTCACTCTTTTTCTCTTTCTCAGTATTGGCTGTCTGCCCTGGTAAACTGGCTGGGTGAAATCTTTTTTTCTCTCTCTCTGGCAGTTGCCTTTTTTCTGTGTGTGGAAAGCAGGCCAGAGGTTTCTGATTACTGATTGCTGCTGTGTGAAGGAATGGCGGCTGTGTGTGTGTGTGTGTGTGAGAATGTGTATACATGCATGTTATCTTAACGCCATGTGAGATCAGGGTGTGGGGGTTTAGGCTAGGCAGACGTATGTAGAAATATTACAAAATAAAACCTGTCTTAAAAGCTGAATAAAGTATAAAAGTGTAGTTTAAAAATAACGTAAAAAAATATATGAAGTTGGAAAAATTAAAAAATTAAAAAGTATTTTTAAACCATACTAGTATTTGTTGTATTTACTTTAAACACTGTAAATTATAAAACAAGTAGTAATAGTTAGAAAAATCTATTTTTTAATGGAACACGACAGACAAAGTTAGACAAAACTAAAATAAGATAATACATTTTTGTTGCATATCATATTTTTCATACTCGAGGAGGAAAAACACCTTTTTATTTTATTCAGAGGCACAAACTGAAGTTTGCAATGCAAATAAATGAGATTTATAACTTTATAACTATAGCAGGTATTTAAAATGCATACAAATAACAGTTGTCATCCTGTTTCTCCCAATAATATGTTTTAGAAAGATATTATTAATTGTTATGATCAAAACCGTGGTAGTTTTTTTTTTGTGGAGATAAAAAGCAATGCAATGCAATACAATGAAAATTGATTGAGGGATGAACAAATAAGCAAATTTGGACAACTTTAAAAGCTATTTTCTCAGTATTTTGATTTTTTTTTTTTTTGCACCCTCAGATTTCAGATTTTCAAATAGTCGTACCTTGGCCAAATATTGTTCTGTCCTAACACATCAACAGGAAGCTTATTTAGCTTTCAGATAATATATAAATCTCAATTTAAAAAAAAAATACCCTTATGACTGGTTTTGTGGTCCAGGGTCACATATTTTAACATTAAAAATGAAATAAAATAATAAAATGCTGTATGGATAACCAAGTAAATGCAAAATGCTTTAGCCCAGAAAGTGTTCATCTTAAAATATTACTAACAATACAGTTTATTCTTATAATTTATTAAATTTCTCTTTATAAAGGTTTCACAAAAAAGGTCTTTTATGTGCTAAAAAAGTATAAACTATCAACCACAGGCATGTGTAGACTGGTTTTAGAAACAGGTTTTTTAGCATAGTTTTGATAATGTTGATAATTTAGAGGAAATTTGTGTATCAAACATGATACAATAGGCAAATGTCTTATATTGCCATATTTTTAACTCTGCATAAATGCAGTGCAACAATATTCATATGATTTATACTGTAAAATAATACATTAAAATTATGCAATGGCAAGTCACAATTTCTCTTTGACAGCAAACCAAATAGGACTTTCCTCATGTAGGCCTAGTAGACACAATTACATCACACGTCCTAACATGCACTTTCCTGAACCAATAGCCGTACTAATCCATTACTACCACAACCCCTGTCTGAGCTTCTGACATCATGGCCTGCTGAGCTCTGGACCAATGGCGTTCTGAGATCTAGCTCTGACATCACAAACCGGATGACACTGCTTCCTTTGGCCTTGTGTGGTGAACTTAAGTGCAGTTTAATTTATTCAAACTTGTTTTCTCCTGAAGTGCATAAAAATAGCAACAAAAATGCAATTATGTAAATATACAGTATTATGTTAATATTAGATTTTACCAGATTTCAGCAAAACAACCATTAGTTAATTTTATAGCCATCTAAGAAAACAACTGAGATTTTAAAGATTATGTTATAAATATAGGCTTACGTATTTGTAGAGTCATAATGCACATGATACTTCAACTGCTATGACTCCAAATCATGTCAGAAAATAACTGAAAACTAACCATGTATGGTTCAGTAACACACTTTTTTTTTTTTGCGTCATTGAACTTTTTTAAGGTTAGCTGCCGTATGCCTTCACTTGCACTCAAAATGTGACAGACGCAGTACGCTTGCATACCTGGCATAACTGCAAATGTGGAGTTTGCCTCAAGGTTGTGTTTTGTTTATTCAGCTCATATCAAAGCATTATCTGCAGAATAGCTAAACACATTGAGGCCATCAAGGAAAACAGCAACCAACTCTAGTTTCAGCTTTAAGGTTTTAAGTCTACCAATAAGGTAATTTAAAACTACCATTCATTTCAGAGTTCAGATGTTCAAATCACAGTGAAAATCGCAAAGCATTCACATTTAAAATAAATATTAGTAATACATATTTAAAACAAGATATATAGATACGCTGCCCTCCAGAAGTTTGGAAACACCCCTGGCAATGTGTGGTTTTGGATGATATCAGCATAAATCCTTATCATTTTTTGGTGCAAATACATGAAAGTAACTTGACATTATCACTGAAGACCAGCAATAATAATTTTCATTTTGATTACATAATAATGGCAGTATATACATGTCAAAGTCAGACATGCCCCTTTGCCAGCTGTGTTGCCTGGTTGCTGGTTTAAACTTGGCCCAGGTTTTTAAAAGATTTTTGGGTCAGCACACCTTAACAGCTTCAACAATTGATTGCCAATTAAGTTTAGAATACAATGAATTTAGGCCCAGATTATGCAGAGCTGTAACAGCTGCTAATGGTGGATATGTAAGTTTTTTTCCATGTATAAACTGTTTATGTAATAAAATATATTTTCGTAGTTTGTGTGGTCCCTTATCAGGATTCATGCCAATATTGTGCAAAACCCCACTTTTCTAGGGCATTTTCAAACTTTTGGAGGGCAGTGTACATAAAGTGATCACAAACCAACTTACTGAGCTTCCTTTTAACTTTTAACAAGCTCCCCCTAGAGTTTAGGAAGTAAAACACCATTTGTATGATTAGTAAAATAAATATTCAGTTATCATTTGCTCACCGAGAGTTGTTATATGGCTTCATAAGACTTGGATACCTTTGCAAAAACAAAAAAAAAAACACAAGAAAATTTTTTCTCCCATCTCATTTTTTTTTATATCACTACGTCCCTAAACCTATGTTTTAGGTTCTTTTAACTATTGCTCTGTTTTGTCAGATTCAGTTGGTTCATTCACTTAATACAAAATGTCTCATTCAGCGAATAAATTCATCAAGGCAACTACAGATTTTTAAGCAGATTGCAACACAATGAATTTATCTATCATTTTTATAGGACACTTAATATGTGACATGATCTATGCTATCTTAATTTCTGATGGAGCAGTCACCTTACAAAGCAGAGATATCTTACTCTTTGTTCAGATGTATTTGATGAGTTGGGACAACATTTGGGGGATTCTGAAGGTCTAACATGGGTTACTTTATGTAGTTTGGCCAATTTGGTCAAAGATTCCTCTGATACTGCTCAAAGGCTGTGTCTACATTAATCCGGATACATTTGAAAACAGCGCTTTAGCTTTAGAACATTCTCCATCTATATAGTGTTGTCAAGTGTTTTCCAAAAGTTTCTCATTCACACTAAAATGTTGGAAAATGTTAAATTTGCTTTGGGCATGTGTACAACCTCATAAAAAGACATGAAGAGTGTACAAAGTAACATCTTTAGCAACAGTGTAGCACATACTGTAACAGACACAACAACGGTAGGGTACAACAGGGCTAAAGGTACCCCCTAAGAAAAAAAATGTGCTTTTCATTGTGTATGAATGCAGAAAAATACATACATTTGTATTAAACATTCATGGAGAAACAAAGTTTGTGTGAAAATAAATCATACAAGTTTTGTTTAAAAATATAAATGTATGAGGTGGCAAGGGGGGCATTTTACCCCACACACGGGGTGAAAGGCTCACCAGCATGGGGTAAAAGGCACACAGTATTGATACAAATACTTTAGCTAAAATAATGATGTTGTTGTTTTTTTTTAATGTCTTTTTTGTTCAATAAATATACTATCATTAAAATATGTTAATATAAAACATACATTTTAAAATACAGAGACAAAATCATTTTAAAATGTAAAGATTCTGAAAGCACTGAAGGAGATCTCATAATAATTTAATATATATTTACAGTAGTAACAACAAATTATATTTTATTATATGATATGATTAATGTCATGTTTTTAAATACGATGGTTTCATTCTAAAGATGGACATCCAAAATATAGGATTCTTATATAATAAGATATATATTCTTATATAAGAATATATAATATTTACAATCTGAATCTAACAATGTCATGTCAACAAATGTACACAATGTTAATTATTGTGCCTTTAACCCCAACAGCAGGGGCGCTTTTTACCCCAAATACCATACTTTTACATATTCTTTTATTATTTAAAAACTGCTGTCTTAATTATCTTAAACAAAACTAAAAAAACATTAAGAAGACATTTGTCTCAAGATATATTGAATAATTTTATCGATTCTCATTTGGCACTTAAATCTACAACATTTTTAAAAACATCAAATATTAGATCAAGTAAGCACAGAATCAACAACTGTGCATGTGTATGTTGAAAAGTGGATGTTTTGGAAAGTGCTACGCCACGTTTTTTTGGCATCTAGTTTAGAGAAAAATAACATCAAATGCGCCTTTTACCCCAGGGCGCCTTTAGCCTCGTTGTACCCTATAAACATAGATATCTACTCATACATCATGGCTAAACATGCATCATCGTTTTGAAAAAGCCTCCATTTTGAAAATGCTTAATTTCAACAAAAATACTCTCTCAGTGTGGACAGAAGGCCAAAACAGAGGGAAAACAATGCATTTTCAAATGTGGACAAGGCCTAAAATCTGTAGTCTTTGATCGTTTGACGTTCTTCAACAGACAATTAAAGACCATTGTGATCAAATTGCCTCCATAATCAAGATTATTTTTGTTTGCTATAAGCCACCATTTCAATTTCGCATGTAAATGCAGCACACCGTCAGTGAACATGTCACGGATCGATGATGTAAAACTCTGGACAAGTCCATTAATGTCATACAGTCTGACATTAATGACAAATGAGATCCCACAGTGTGACATGGAAACAATCTGACAAGTCGGACAAGCAATGATCATAAAAGACTGTTATAAATAGTACAGTGCGCATTCAGCTTTAGTATTTGCGATTGAGAAGGTCCCTTAACCTGGAAAAAAAAAGCAGTTGCCGTGCAGGGATGCCCATTCCTGATCTTGGAGAGCTATCTTCACTTCCAACCCCGCTCCAGCACTCTCGTCTGTAATTATCAAGTGTTCATGAAGATCTTAATTAGCTGGTTCAGGTGTGTTTGATTAGGGCTAGAGCTGAACTTTGCAGGAAAGCAGAGCTCTAGACAGCAGGATTATGCACCTGTATTATATATATATGAAAAAAATAGAGATGCAATAACACACTTCTATTGATCTTAAATAAAATATATTTATGTGTTGAATTAGGTTTATGGTGGTTACTGCACACTGAGTTCAGTCTTGACTCTATATGTGATTTTCAGTGTGTGTTTGTGATGAGATGTGCTCAGGGTTACCGCTGATATGCAGTGTGACCTTCAGGTAAACACCACGGCTGTCCATGCCAGCACTTCCATAGGAGTCTGGCAGTCATCCACACGGCTCTCTCTGCCTTTCCCTCTCTCTCTCTCTCTAAAACACACACATGCAAATCCACATACAAGCACAGAGCAGATGTGGCCACATAAATTATATATCCAATGTGCACTTTGTGGTGTGAACCTTTCCAGATCTGATTAAATGCACATCCAGAACAGAGAAAAGATCTGGATTTTTTACTTTATTTATTAATTATCAGTTCACCAAAATTTATTTGAAATGATAGAATAATACAATATAGTATAGTGGCTTTAAGTTGAAATCATCTCAATTTTCTCTTTTTAGAACACCAGTATGCAGTGTTGGGGGAAAGATGTTACATGTAACGCGTTACATATTTTACAGCTTGTAATGCATGGTTTGTATAACACATTACCCCTAACACTGAAAGTAATGGGTAAAAGAAAACAGGGTATGTTTACACAGCAACATTGTAAAAATGCAAACATTTTTCCTTTGTGCATTTGAAAAGTTTCGCTTACAGACAACAACTTTCTTAAAACAATCCCCATACACAAAAATGGCTAAAAATGTTGTATTTTACATGCCAGGCCAGTAGCTGGCAATGTCTCTTACACTATGCACCAGCACACATAATTATACACTGAACGCGTAATACACATTCGCTTGATGTGGCTAAAATGCGCAAAATGGCATTTTATTCGAAAACGTTCAAAAAAGGTTGCATTTTTAGGTCCTTAAAATGTCACTGTCATGTAAATAAATGCATAAATATGCCAAAACATATAAAAAGTAATATAATTTTTTCAATTTTAGTTGAAAACTGCATTGTGTAAACACGCATTTACTTGTAACACGTTACATGTGTCACAACAAACGCTTATACATGTTCCATATTTCTTTTGCATTGCATATATTTTTCAAGTAAAAATCAGGGGTGTAACAGTACCATTGTTGGGGGTAGCAAGTAACGTTAATTATGTAATCAGATTACTGTTTGTCAAGTAACTGGTAAAGTAATGCTACTTTTTAATTTACAAGAAAATATCTTATATTTTTTAAATAAGTAACACCAGTTACTTTGTTTTCCCATTTATTGGCTGACAGCTCTCCTGTCCCAATTTTGAGAGAAATCGGGAATAAAGCATTGAGTGTAATGATGATGCTTACTGTAGTCCAATACTAACTGTGAAAATGCATTTACCCATATCTCTGTATTTAATCCCATTTTATTAACCAATGTCTTTGCTGCTGACCTTCAATGAGCAAAAGTTACTTTAGATAAACTAACATTTGTGCTTCATGTTTTTTTCTAAATTGCTGTGTTGAACTTCCTTTTCCAGTGTTCTACTGTACAAATGTGAATTTATTTTTCCTTCAGCCTGAGGCTTATTCATTTCACTTTTGGTGTGCAAGTGCTTTTACATTTGCTGAAAATAAAACTTTTTATATTAAAAACTAACAAGCAAGCCCTGCCCAGATTTAAAAAGTAATGTAACACATTACTTTCCATAAAAAGTAATGCAATGTTGTAAAAGTAACTTTCTTGAATTTTAAAACCATAGTGATAATTTATTATAAACACTGCAATATTCCATTAAAAAATAAGAATAGTTCATTTTGTTTTCATTGTAACTTTAATTCTGATCAGTATCATTAATTAAATTGATGAGACTTAAAAATTTAAAGCACACTATGGATGTAAATGAGATTAACTTTATGTAACCAAAATTAAGCATTAGTTAAGCCATTTTATGAAACTATGTACAAATCGTGCATCAAACAAGCTCAAACCGCTCTGGTGCTCGGCTTCCAATCCCTTTGATTTGATGTTTTCTTACACAGATATTGTGAAGTATTACTCCATTAATTCAAGAAAGTGTACACACATACACACACACACGCACTCGCTCTGTCAGAGAAAGCAGTGAGTTCTCTCATACGGCTGCCTGTCTCACAGCAATTACATGATGTGCGGTAATTGCCGGTCTTTCATGCATCCTCTTCAGACATACTTCAAAGAGATCTGAACACATCCAGAGCCGCAATTAGCAAGCACAGCGCAAGCCCCAGAGAAGCAGCACGGCCGCTGCAACGATCCCATTGTTCTCCATCTCCCCTCTCAATACGCACTCACGGTCTGCAGGGGGACACCTGCGCTCCTGCGGTGCCACTGACAAACATCCTGGTCAGGCACAGCTGAAATCATCTCAGCTTTCTCTTTTTTTTAACATTAGCATGCAGTTTTGGGGAAAACATGTTACATGTAATGTGTTACAACTTGTAAAATATTTTTAAGACTTGTAATGCATATTACGTGTAACACTTTACATCCAAACACTGGATGTAATATGTAAAAGTAGAGAGTTTACTAGTAACTCAAGTAATGTGTTACAATAATACATACATGCATTACGTTACATTACATTAATTCTTATTTCTTACACACTAAACACCGAACACCGGATGTAATACATAAAAGTAAACAGTTTACTCGCATTGCAAGTAATGTGATTAACAAATAACATACATTACAAGTAACACATACTACAAATATGCATTTACCTGTACGTGTTACATTAGCTTTTTTTTTTACACATAATGCATAAAAGTAAACAATTCACTCGTAACACAAGTAATGCAATTAAGAAGTAACATGCATTACAAGTAACACATACTACATATATGCATTTACTTATGCATGTTACATTATTTCAAATTTTTTACACACTATACACCAAAAACCGGATGTAATACGTAAAAGTAAACAGTTTACTCATAATGCAAGTAATGTGATTAACAAGTAACGTGTTACAAGTAACACATGCTACATATATGCATTTCCTTTAACATGTGACCTTAACTCCTATTTTTTTACACACTTTACATCCAACACTGGATGTAATGTGTAAAAGTAAACAATTTACTTGTAACACAAGTAATGTGATTAACAACTAACATGCATTACAAGTAACACATACTACATACATGCATTTACCTGTACATGTTGCATTAGCACTTTTTCTTTAAACACTTTACACCCAACACCGGATGTAATGTGTGAAAGTAAACAGTTAAGTTGTAACGCAAGCAAAGTGAATAACAATTAACGTTTTACAAGTAACGCATACTTTATCTATACTTTTACCTGTACATGTTACATTAGCTCTTTTTTACACACTTTATCTGGGTTTTTTTGTCATGTAACATGTACGAGTATAACAGTACACATATTGGTACCAAAAATTTTAAATACAGTTCTTTCGAGATCACGTCTTTGCACGTGTAACAAACAAATGCAGTGTTTTAACCTGTTACGGCCAAAACAGAGTGAGCTGATCAGCAGAGCAATGCACGTTGCAAAAATGTGTCACCATAAGAAATAACAACTTAACATTATCAAATACATTTCATAATGCGATACTGTAACATTTTTTTTTTTCATTTCTGTAGTGGAGTTTGTGTTCTGGCGGGCTGTAAAGACACTTCTAAAGAACAGATGAGATGTTTTAGAGGTTTTGTTTACTTTCAAGTCAGTCTAGGTTGACCAACTCACAGTTTTGCTTTATTCATGGAGCGTAATAGTCAACACGATGAGAAGAATGCTTCAAAAGAACTTCAAGGTTCTTTATAAAAGCCAAAGCATTGAAGAAAACCTTTCTGCCTCCATCCCATTTGTACAGGTTCAAAATGGCACAGCTGAAGGTTAAACAAAGATGATGCTCTGTGTGTGTATTTGTTGAGCGTTGTTTGTGTATTGCTACAAACACAATGAATCATCACAGACAGAAGGACAAAAGTCTCCACAGCAACTCATATGAAGCTTTCAGCGGGTGTAAGACTGATAGTTCTGCATAATGGTTGCACAACATATCATCTCTGCCCTGATATTCTACACTGAACAAACATACAGAGTACATCCACAGATGTCCAAATGACTGACAGCTGATGATGGCCTCAGAAAACGACCTGGCTGTCATGACCGCATCTGGCTCAAAGCATCGCTGCAGCATCCAGACAGACCACATGGTAACACACAGCTCTGCTGACACCTACAGTAAATGCTGGGGTGAACCTTCAATTCCTCATTCAGTCAGATGCTGCAGTCCTGCTTGAAAAATAACATGTGAAAGCGTGGACTGGTGTATATAACTGAGTGGGCTTGTGAGATTCATTTGGTCTTCAAAAAAAGAACAGTTATTAGTGGTGTTTGCTATAGCAGGCATTAGTATTACTGTTGATTAAACTGAAAATCAGTGATCTGAACAAAACTCTAAACATGTGCGTTAAACTTTGGCAGATAAAATAAAAACAGATTGGGTTCCAGCTGAGTTCAGCCCACCCCAAGGAAAGGGAAAATGCAAAGCAATTTCACTTTACTCCACTGGAATAATTAAATTTGGTAACACTTGACAATAAGGTTCATTAGTTAACTACATTAGTTAACATGAACTAAGAATGAACAATACTTCAGCATTAATTAATCTTACTTAATGTTAATTTCAGCATTTACTAATGCATTATTAAAGTCACATGTTGTGTTTTTTAACATTAGTTAATGCTCTGTGACTTGAACAATGATGAACGACTGTATTTTTATCAAGTAACATTAACAAAGATTAATAAAAACTGTAATAAATGTACTGTTTCTTCATGTTCATTAATACATTAATGTTAACAAGTTACACCTTATTGTAAAGCGTTACCAATTTAATATGGAATTTGGAATTAGTTGAAATTAGTTGACACTGAAACAAAATTATAAAAATAATAATCAATCATTGATTCTTAATTATTCCAAATATCTGGCTACAAATTAAATATGTAGAAATTCGTATAAGTTATTTGAAATTAGGAGACATCATAAAACAATAGTAATCTTCATTATTAGTATTAAGCAAAATATTTGATTAAAAATTAAATTAGCAGAAATTTAAAATGAGTAGAATTTAAATAATAGAAATTTAAATTAGAAAATTAGAATTAGAAAATAGAATGTTCTAATAATTTTTAAGAAGAAGAATATAATTTTTACTATTATTCAAAATCTCTGAATAAATTAGCAGAAATTTGAAGTTATTTAATAATGAAATTAAACAATGTTTAAAAATTATTATTATGATTATTATGATTATTATTATAAAAATGTAATAGAAATTAGTAGAAATTATATAATAATAATTAATATTATTCAAAATATTTTATTACAAATTAAATATGTAGGAATTAGTTGTTATTATTAAGTTGTGTTAATAATAATAATAATAATAATAATTACTACATTTGTCATGTAAAATATTTGATTCAAATTTTAATTATGAATATTTATTTTTGAAAATCAGCTACAGTATCATTTCAGACAGTTTGCTAATTAGGGAAATTTTCAAATTCCAAACAGCTTTTTTTGCACCCTTGAACGGCATTTCAGGAAGGGGACACCATTTGTAGCGACAAGTGAACAACTGGATCCTTTCATTAAGAGCCCTTCTAGAAGTCTGCTAGCGAAGGGAACATACGATGGTCACTTTAAGGAAGATATTTGTGATCATGTGATATTGGGTTATAAATTCATGAAAATGTTTAATAGTAAATAAGACACAATTAGACAACATGTTTATTTGCAATAACTAATGGAATACTGAATTCTGCACACACACGCAGTGTTGTCAAAGTAACATTTGGTCAATCCCTTGGTCACGGGAGTGCCAAATGCTTACATGAGACAGTAATGCCCCGCACCCTTCAAGAGCTCTGCCCTTCAAAAGGAGTAGGGCATAGGGATGTCCACTTCCATTT
The DNA here is from genome assembly GCA_012976165.1 of Labeo catla. NCBI lineage: Eukaryota > Metazoa > Chordata > Actinopteri > Cypriniformes > Cyprinidae > Labeo > Labeo catla. Next base: position 509,536 of record VONZ01000134.1, on the reverse strand, counting down.
AGAATTGGCCTTCTAATTACTTCCTAGCAACCACTACCATGTTGCTTACAACCACTGAAAACACCTTAGTTACCACTTCATCACATATTAACACCTTGTCAGCCACCCACAACACCCTGGCATGATGATGGCAAGGTTTACACAGGAAAGTAACACTTACATATGAAGAGTTTGGTTCCAAAACGCGATAAACGCCATTTTTTACAAAATTGAGATCTTGCCTAAATCAGTATTGTATCTGGTCGGTATTGAAAAGGCAGTTTTTAATTTACGCAAAATGCAATATCCGCCGTGTTATTCTGTCATGTTTTCTCCCTTTCTTTCCAAACTGCGTCAAACGCCAATCTCCCTTCTTTGCAAAATGCGATACATCCGCTCAGCCAATCACAGCGCAGCATTTCACGCACTGTAAACAGGAAACGCGGCGCTTTGAATACACCCAGCATCCTAGTTCTCAACGTTGAGTAATGTATCACAGATATATCTGACAAACCCTTTCATAAACAAAATGTAGAGAGTGTAAATAAGAGATTCACTGTGCAGTGTAGAGAGCTTCATTCGTTATATTGGAACTTATAATGTGAGATTGCGATGAACTAAGATGAGTGACAGCCTTTAATGATTTGTGAGGGCGTTTGTAAATGAGATATTGATTTAATACAACAGTTAAATAAACAAGAAGTTAATATGAAGAGACTAACATTGTCTGACTATAACACTATTGCCTGATTTTGCTCTTTTTTGTCAAAACAAAGTCACAACTGAGCTACTGCGCATCTCTATTCAAACACAGCGGTATATCGTTTATGAACGAACGCGCGTTTTTAAACGGATCTAGTGAGTCAATGAATCAATTACCCATTCATAAAGACACTCACTTGCTTTATTCCTGAATGAATCAGCCGTTCGAAGGAATCAAATGAATGATATGATTCAGTAATTAAAACCGCCACCTACTGGCAGTTTTAATTTCATTTTTAAATTTTTAAATTTTTAAAAGTATCTTCTTTTCAGTTATTTAAAACATTTAATATTTTAATATTCAAAATTTTATACTTAAAACATTAATCTCAACATGAATTTATAAATTTGATTGTACGCATTCCACCTCTGAGCCTCATTAAACATGAAAATACACCTACAAGCCACTTTTGTGTTCTTCTGTGCCACCTCTGTAGTACAAATTAATTTTGATAATACTGATTTCATTTGAATGGTAACTTATTCAAAAAAGCTCATAAAATAAAATATATAAACTCATAAAATATATATATTTAAAAAAAAAAATTGACATAAAAGATGACATACTTTTAATAAAGTTAAAAAATGCCATTACAAAGGTAAAAACAAAATTCCCCTCTAATTCGCTTTAAGGAGTCAAATATCACCTCATAATGGCAAGGCTAATTTTTGATCAGATTTTTTGCTTATTGATTAGAAGGTGCTCCTAAAAATTTTGACTGTGCTCCTAAATTTTTTTTTTAAGTTAGAAGCACAAGTGCTTCTAAAAAGAAAAGTAAGCGTAGAGCCCTGATGGATTTATTGCATTTTGGGTGAAAAAATAATCAGGTTTTATAATAAATCTCTGAAAATTAAAATCTGGATTGAAATTTTTAATAGTGGTTTTCATCTAGCCATTTTCTTGGTAAAGAAAATACATTTTTACTCAAATTAATCAAAATGGAACCAGACTCTTCATATAAAACTAGTTCCATAATATCCTAGATTTGCAAATAACACAAGTGAAATATAGCCTGAAATGAAGTTTGATTAACAGAAAAGTGAGCAGTTTCAAATGTTTTCACCCCTCATACTCACTAAAACCCCCTGCACTCTAATAATAACACACACAAAGTACCAAACGTCTCGCTGCTCCCTGTTGAACATCTATCCTGATTCAGACAGAATCTTGATTCTGTCAGAAAACATTATGAACTGTGTGAATCGTTTGTCAGAAAGGAAAGGAATGACTGTGCTGGAGAGCAGATGTTGAGGAACAGGCATGAAGCAGTCAATGGCTTTGCACTTTGATCCCAGAATCACTGTAGTGAACAGCTGAAGAAATGGACTTTGAGAAGGACTTTACACACATTCTCTGTACAAAGTACACACTCAAAAGTAGCGTGCTGCACAATCACGATAGCAAATTTTACAAACGCTCTATCGGGACGGGTTTTAAAACACAAGCTGATAGTACAGCAGGTAACGGCACCCGAACGCAGCACAGGCTGGGTGTGTTGTGTGCTATTATAAACCTGTCAATGAGTGCTTGTTATATAAGGCGTGAAGCAGTCGGGCAGCACAACAGCAGCCTTCTGAGAACATCAGAAATGGAGTGTGTAGAGAAACAGACAGAAACGTCTGGCCCCTGTCTATCTGACCACAGTCTAAGCCCAGCCTAAACCAGCGGGCTCCAGGGAGAAGTGAGACAGGATGTGTAAAATAACAAGAGGCTCTTGTAAAGACCCTGGTCCAAGGGCTGCATCACAGTTTTGGAATATATATAGATGTATTATTTAAATTAAGCCACTTAACTGTAAAGTGGTATTATTTTCTTGTAGAACAGGTAGCTTGGAAATACTTCACTTTAAACTTGCCGGCGCAGTACAAATTGGTTATAATATTAGTAAGGAGAGTCCCTTGTGAAAAAAGGAGTGTGTTTAACTGTATTGAATGTGCACTTTAAATCTTTAAAGGGGGACATTTTATGATAAGGTTCTGTTAGTTAATGTTAGTTAGTATAGTAACTAACATGGATGAACAATGAACAATAAATTTATTATAGTATTTATTAATCTTTATTAATGTTAGTTAATAAAAATACAGTCGTTCATTGTTAATTCACAGTGGATTAATGTTAAGCACAGCTTTCAATTTTATTATGCATTAGTAAATGCTGAAATTAACATTAACTAAGTATAAATGATGTAGAAGCATTGTTCATTCTTAGTTCATGTTAACTAAAGTAGTGTTTACTAATGAACTTTATTGTGAAGTGTTACCCTTTAAAGTTTTTTTTTTTTTTTTTTAAAAAACTACTGTAATATAATATTAATGACATTTTCCTGACTGTTTCTTAAAGTACACTTACTTTGAGTACACTTAAAAAAAAAGTGCACTTGTAATAATGTTAAATTAAAGGTGTGCTATTATGCTTTTTCACTTTTTGAACTTTAGTCAGTGTGTAGTGTGTATCTTTGGGCATAAAAAAGATCTACAAAGTTACAAATCTCAAAGTCCACTCCAAAAGGAGATATTTCGTTTTTAAAAAATCCCGTTTCAAGAGCTACAACGAATGGCTCCTTTGGACTACAATGTTTGTTTTCCGCTTGCAATGATGTCACAATGCGGTCCATTAGAATATCATTAAAATAAATCCCGCCCACGGAAATTCGAATTGTTGGAGGGAGGGTAGGGACAAGGTGGGGGTTAGCCTAACTTTAGCGATGCAGCATGGAGAACCGCTTCAACGAGCCACAACACAGCAGGTATAAACACGCGCCGCAGACGTGCAGTACAGGGGGTCGAAACACATGCCGAAGCCGCGATCTACTCCAGTTGCGTGTCAGAGCTGTAAGGCGCCGCAGACGTGTGCAGTGTGTGGTAAGAGATTGATTCATTATACAGTGTAGATAGCTTCACTTATAACGCAAGTGTTTTTTAAAATGCATAAACTTGCACTAGAATAGACTAGGCTAATCAGTGATGATGTTCTTTGATAATGTTAGGCTGCCTTTAGCCTTATGCTGGAGCTGGTTTCGGGCAATGAAACTAAGTATGTAAATAATTAAATACATTAGCACGATAATATCATGTATCTGCGATCTCGCAGGCTGATGATAGGACCCAGCCCTACTGTGGCGTATTATTTATTCACCCTCCATGCATCCTAGCTGTATATGACTTCCTTCTTTCAGACGCCCCTCCGGGGGGTGAATAAAGGCCTCCTGTAGCAAATCGATGTGTTTTTGTAAGAAAAATATCTATATTTAAAACGTAAGAATCATTTTAATCTAGCTTGCGCTAACAATTGTACACAATACTTGCAGCTTCGACAAGGGGCGTGGCAGTACTGAAACACCGTCTAAGCTGTTTGCCAATCGCAACGCAGGGGGAGAGCTATTTCCTTTTTTGGAAGGCGGGCCTTTATTAAACCCGAAACTAATCGTGCCTTATATGCCAGGCTGGGAGAAATGTATTGTAATAATGTAAATTATGTTAAAAATAATGCGTTTTTCGAACAAGCAAGCATGAAAGCATGTTCTAGTACACCCCCAAAACAAAATCAAGACATTGTGAAAGAGCATAATAAATAGGACCCCTTTAAAAAAGTTTAATTTGAAAGTACATTTTAAATCATTGTTTTAATAATCTTTTGTCATGCTTTAAAAAGGTACACTTGTTATGATGTGTTGACTAACATACTAAAGTATTAAACATACTAAAATACTTGATTATAATTTATCGATAATGTGTTATTTAATATTACATTTAAAGCTAATAAATATAAATGCACTAACTACAGATTAATCATAATTTTTATAAATGTGTAAAATATATTTAAACATATACAAGTTTACAAGTTTAAATATATGGACCATTCTACAGAAGTGGTGCAAACTGCTGTCCCACAACCAAAAAACACAGTTGAAAAGCATTTAAGTATTCAAATCTTAGATTATCTATTCAAACCCATAATAATATTTTAAATATCAGTAAGTAAGTAAATATATATAAAGTCATCATTTAGTGGGTACTTGCATTCGGGAGGTGGCTGTCCCGAACCCTACAACCTCTAAATTTCAACTTGTGAAAATGCTATTTAAACACTTTTAGTATTTTATTCCATTGTTGTTTTTAAAAATATCATTTTGATATTTTAGTAAGTAAGTATATATATATATATATTTATTTTATTTTTTCCTAGTAAATTATGAAACTTGTTATATATAAAATAAAAAGGTGCCCCACATTTTCATGTCACTGCCAAAACACTGTATGATTTAGTCCATTGGCTGAGAATGATTTTACATCTACACCCCTACATTTATGATCAGGAAATATTTATGTGTCACTTTCTCTCATAGCTGAGTAGATAGGTCCCGTCATTTTGAGGCAAATGTGTTCAAAATTATGAAAAATCTGTGTGTAACTAAAGAATGTCACTACCGAACACAATTTTTATAATTAAGCATACTTTTTCGGGAGTTACTCCATAACATTTAGTTTTTTTTATGTGTACAACTGTTCAGAACTGTGCTAGCTAACCATGTGCTGATTAGCATCTTTGAGCTATAGGCTGAAAAGTATCTAAAATGGCTTTACAACTGAAACAGTCATGACCGAAACATATGAAGTTTTGGTAGTGACAGGTTGGTTTTTTTGTTTGTTTTTTTTTGGAGGGGGAGGGGGGGTATTATCCCATAAAATTGTCACTACCGTAACAGTCATGACCAAAACATGTTATTATTGTTTCGGTAGTGACAAAAAAGGGAACACATAATCCTTTATTTGGAGGAAATAAACAAAATTTTAGTACAGTTATGCAAATTTTAGTCTTAGTAGTGTTTTAGTTGGGTTAAAATTCAGCAATGTGATGTAATCGCTACCAAAACATTACTGTGCTGTCGCAAAAATGTGCTGTCATGAACGAAACATGGGATGTTTTGTCAAAAATAAAGTATACTGAATTATCAGCTAAGATGTTATGATAGTGTTTGGTTCAATGTATATTCAAAATAATGAATCCTAAAATTATGATCAACTTTTTGCCCTTTAATGTTTTATCTGTAAAAAATATAAAAAACATAATATATTTACAAGGTAGATATAAACAAAATCTTAATAGGCCAATATAACCCTTCCAATTAAATTATATATTGACAAATTCGGGGAGAGGACAAATACTCCAAAACTTTCTGAAAATACAATATAAAAATTAACTGCAAAATTACGAGAAATGTGTACCTTGCATATTATACAATTTGCATACATACAAAATTTGTGAAAAATTACCCTTTTTTTCAATACTTTTCCAACTCTGACTTTGAACTGTAGAAGGGCCCATATTCAAGCCATTCAAGTTTCAACAGAAGTTACATTAAAGTATATTTTAGTTTAAATTCTTGTCAGTACATTCAGCAGTACGCTCCAACCATATTTTAAAGACAATAGAGGTAATTATGAAGAATTACACATAAATATGCCCTTCAGTCTTACTTAAGTGGGGCAAAAAGAACTCTAGATTCAGCTAATTGCGTTTAATATACATTTAAACTAAAACATTTTAATTTAATTGTAAATAACATACAATTAAGTGTCTGAAAACATTACATTCAGTTCACACTTAAGTATATTCTTTTAAAAGTATATTATTTCCATAACAAGTACTCTTTTTTAAAAGCATGCTGTGAACTACTTCTTTTTCACAAAGAAGTGGCGCAAGCTGTCACCAAAGTTGGAAGTAGTCGAAAGTGCTAGTTCAGTAACTATAAGAGCTTAGCCAAATATCCAGTTACACAAATGTTTTTGCCAGTGATTTTATATGGTGTTTTCCAACATCATAATCAAAAACAGTCTTGAATTATGATGTTTGTGGATCCTGTCCTTTTTGTAAAAGCTGTTGGGTAAACAAACAAACCCAAATGTGTGTTAAATCAGGGCTCATCTATATTATATTATAAGTATTTGGGGCTATTTGTTGACAAAAAAGTCAGCAAGTGTTCAATAACAGTGAAACAAAAGTTTTGTTTTGCTTTTATTGTTAATGTTCCTTGATGAAGTTTGACATACTGAATACTTTTTGTGTATCATTAACAGTGCTCATGAAAACTAAAAAAAAAAAAAATGTTGACAACTTATTCAAGCTAATCTGTTATTACTCATGCATAAAAATTACATGGTGTACTGAGCTAACAACAGTTTAACATAAGTGGGTCATCCTTCAAGTGTATGTTGGATTTTGTAATTTATGTATTCACAGAATGTTCTGGAATGTTCCAGATGTTCCAAAACGTTCTGGAATGTTCCCATGCTTGCAAAAGTAAAAAATATTTTATTATCTTGTATAAATATATTATATCTTGTGTGTGTATATATATATACACTACCGTTCAAAAGTTTGGGGTCAGTACATTTTTATTGTTTCTTTTTTTTTTTTTTTTTTTTAAGAAATTAATACTTTTATTCACCAAGGATGTATTAAGTTAATAATTAAAAGTTTATTAAAAGTTAATAATAAATAATTTACATTGTTATAAAATATTTATATTTTGAATAAACACTGTACTTTTTAAACTTGTTATTCATGAAAGAATCCTGAAAAAAAAAATCACAGGTTCCAAAAAATATTTGGCAGCACAACTGTTGATATTATCCAACATTGATCATTCTAATAATAAATCCGCATATTAGAATGATTTCTGAAGGATCATGTGACACTTAAGACTGGAGTAACAGCTGATAAAAATTCAGCTTTTCATCACAGGAATAAATTCTATTTTAAAGTATGTTAAAATAAAAAACATTATTTTATATTGTAAAAACATTTTGCAATATTACTGTTTTTTTCTATATGTTTAATTAAATAAATGCAGCCTTGATGAGCATAAAAGACTTCTTTTATGTCAGAAGTCTTACTGACCCCAAACTTTTGAACGGTAGTGTGTATATATATATATATATATATATATATATATAATTAGGGGTGTAACGGTACACAGATGTCACAGTTTGGTACATACCTCGGTTCAGGGGTCACGGTTCAATACGATTTCGGTACAAAGCGACAAATTTACTATGCTAGATTATTTTCATTTATTTTATACTACATATTACATTTTTTTCCACCTAAATGTGAAAATACTAAATATTATATTAAATTATAATGTTATATATATAAAATCTGCAGTATGTATATACCTACAAGGAATAAATACTTGAAATATACTTGATTTAGTTAACAGATAAACAAGGTGCAATACATAACGCAGCCTATATATGCTGAGGTTCAGTTCATTTTTTGTGACGCGCTTAATTTGTTCACAGAAAGGAAAATCAAATGGCAAAAAGTGACATCCTATTTGTTTTCTTTATTTTACAAAATCACAAAGTTTTGTTTTCATTGTGAGTAGACCTTTTACAGTTTTGCATTATTAATAAGACAATAAATAGAGTGTTTTAATTTGATTCTGCTGGTTTAAAGAAACAGCTGAAGTGATTGCGCTGGCGCACACACACATACACATACACATACACATACACACAAAACATATGAGTTGGAACTGCTAACTTGACAACGCAGTTGGTACTTTATCAAAATAAAAGAGAGTGAACCAAACATAAGCGCACCTGCCTCGGTGTCACCGTTGGAACACGACTGAAGTACAAAGCCTATAATTACCTAATAGTTTAGCATTCAGATACATTGCAAATTTGGAAATATTTGTGCCGAATGTAAGACATTGTAAGGCCACATGCACCGAACCGAGATGTCCGTACCATGATGGTTTGGTACGAATACATGTATCGTTACACTCCTAATATATATACTAGGGGTGTAACGGTACACAGATGTCACAGTTTGGTATGTACCTCGGTTCGAGGGTCATGGTTCGATACGATTTCAGTACAACCGAAAAATCTACTATGCTAGGTTTCTTTTCATTTATTTTAAACAGACAGTAGTACCAATTAGAATGTTTTCCACCTACATGTGAAAATACTAAATACTATATCAAATTATTGTCAAATATAGGCTATAAAATTTGTAGTACATATATACATACAATGAATAAATACTTGAAATATATTTAATTTAGTTAACTGATAGACAAGGGAAAAAAAACTGTGCGACACGTAATGTAGCCTATATTTGCTGAGTTTCAGTTCAGTTTTGTGACAGAAAGGAAACTCAAATGGCAGAAAGCAACATTCTATTCGTTTTTTGTTTAAGTTGATTTTGCTGGTATGAGAAAAGTTGAAGTAATCGCGCCGGCGCACACAAACACAAAACATATCAGTTCCAGGATTCTAGCAGTGCTAACTTGACAGCGCAGTTGGTACTTTATCAAAATAAAACACAGTGAACCAAACATCAGCGTGCCTGCCTCACTGTGTCACCGTTAGAACGCGACTGAAGTACAAAGTCTATAATTTACATAATAAATAATAGTTTAGCATTTGGATGCATCGCAAATATGGAAATGTTATGGAATATTTGGATTTATGCCGAATGAGAGAGGTAGGATACAAGAGCACAAAGCTCGATTTCGCAGACAGTTGATTGCGCAAGCATTTAAAGTAACTTTATACACCTTTGTCAGTGAGAGACGCGTTCAGAATCAGCACATGATCACTAGTGGTCTTGGTTTTCAAGTGCACAACTCCTGGCATTTGCTGTTCTTCTGCCGGCGGTTATTAAACAGAGTTGTATTACTGTGGGCTTCTGGATTGAGGGTGAATTGCCTGTATTCGTTGTAAGGCCACATGCACCGAACCGAGATGTCCGTACCGTGACTGTTCGGTACGAATAGATGTATCGTTACACCCCTAATATATATACTAAACCAATGTATCATAATTAATGGTAGAACTTCTAAAACTGAAGAAGAACCATAAGTGAAAATTTTTTTATACATTGTGTAATCTGTTGCATTAATGATAGAAATGTTTAATAACATTTTGGTTGTCAAGACTTACAGTGTCATCAAGATACATCTATACATAAACTGGGTTTTTAAATATGGAAAAAAAAAAAGACAAAAAGGCAGACAGAGTTCATGTGAGAGTACAAGATGAAACTGTGACAAATGGATAATTATATGTTTTGTTTATGAGATAATAATGCAGACATTTCTTAGAAACCAAATTCCAAATGAGTAAAATATAACCAGACATGTTGTACCAAAAAATCTCCAAGAATTCCATGAATTCTTTGCAAAAATAAGGCCTGTGTTTCCAGACGCATGCTCCATTGCCAGTGTTCTGATTATACGATATTCCAGTGAGAGTTACTGGTCATGTGTTTATTTTGTCTCTCTCTCTCTCTCTTTCTCTCTCTTCATAATCACACGCACAATTCATCGCAAAAGTAGGGCAGGAGTTTATATGTAACATTTAAATAGATAGATGTACTGTAAAACACACACATCTGTTGTCCAAAAGCAATAAATGAGCTCTAGAGTCACAGAAGTCACTCAGCGCACCATAAATATACTGAGATAATCAGCTCGCAGAAAACCAAAATAAACAGTTCCAATTCTGGAAACCTTGGCTTCGCAGATCTGCCGTTATTAAGTCTGTCTGTCTGAAAAACACGGTTTACAAAAAAGGTTATTGTCTGTAAACTTGTGCGAGCGAAAAACAAGTTGTTTTTAAAAGAGACGGCATTATGTAACACGTTTTAACACGTCTTTTATTGTTCTAGACAAGTGTTGTGAAAATGGAGTGAAAAACACAGTTTACATCCTAGATGGCGTGTGTTCATGTGTGTGCGGGGCAGCAGGCAGATAGTTTAGCTGAGCCAGAGTTTAAGAGGCTGGTAATTATGGTTAACCGCACTCACCCCTCACACTCATATTTATAGAGCGCCATCAGCACGGCCCTGTTTTTCACCGCAAGGGGAATTTTCACCAGATTCCTTCAGTTTTTCTCCTCAAAGTGAAGCAAAAGTTATTTCAAAAGCTATGCTGGTTGAATTCCATCGCTGTCTATGTAGGGCAGTGCAGTCAAAAAAAAGTACATTGGCATGCTTTGTGTGTGATGCCTGATAGCAAACACTCAAGAGCTGATGTGTATGTTTACATACTGTATGCAAGATGTCATTTTCAAATGTCAGATCATTCAATGACATTCTATCATTTAAAACGTATGTTTATTGTGCATATTGTGCAGCTGTGCATCAAATAATTTGAGTTTGAATCCCAACTCAAGGTCTCTTTTTTTGTGATGTAGTGGATGGATGCATTAAATTCATCAAAACTGATAGTAGAGACATTTATAATGTCACAAAAAATGTTCTTTTGAAATTATTTTTCAAAGAATCCTCACAAAGTGTATCAAAGTTTTCACAAAAATATAAAGCAGAACAACTATTTCAATACTGATAACAAGAAATGTTTCTTGAGCAGCAAATCAGCATATTAAATGATTTCTAAAGAATCGCGTGACACTGAAGACTGGAGGAGTTTAGCTTTGTTTTACAGGAATACATTTCAAAATATATTTAAAATGAAAAAAATAAATAAATTATATATAAAAAAGAAAAAAAACTGTAATAATATTTCACAATATTACTGTTCAAATAAATGCCGCTTTGGTGAGCATAAGAGACTTGTTGAAAGTCGTGTTGGCAGCTGTTGTGCTACTAATTTTTTATTTTATGTTTTTTAAAGTTTTATTTATTTATTTATTTTTTAAACCTGTGAAATAAGGTTTAAAATAAAATAATAAATAAAAAGTTTAAAAGAACAGCATTTATTCAAAATAGAAATCTTTTGTACAATGTAAGTCTTTGCTATCACTTTTTATCACTTTAATTTTCCTTGTTGTATAAAACTAATTATTTCTTTCAAACAAAAAAAGAAAGTGTATATTGTTACAAATTAAAGAAATAGTGTGTACTGTTACAAATTGTTACAAAAAGAATTCTGTTCTTTTTAACATTTTATTTATCAAATAATCCTAAAAAATATATATTATATTATAATAAAATATATAATATTATTTTTATATATATATATATATATATATAAATATATTATATTAAATATGTATTAATATATATATATATATATATATACTGTTTCCAACATTGATAATAAATCAGCATATTATAATGATTTCTGAAGGATCATGTGACACTGAAGACTGGAGTAATGATGCTGAAAATTCAGCTTTGCATAACAGAATTAACATAATTTAAAGTATAAAATTGCAATAATATTTCACAATATTACTGTTTTTTCTGTATTTTTAATCAAATAAATGTAGCCTTGATGAGCAGAAAAGACTTCTTTAAAAAACATTAAAAAACCTACTGATCTCAGACTTATGATTTCGGACCATATTAAATTATTCCAGTTTATAATAGGTTTCATGTATGTTTTACTTAATATGACAATTTACTTCATATATTGAAATTATTTCTATTACATTTGTGAATGGGATAATTGTGAGAGTAATACATGTGAATAGTCCTAATTATCATCAGCAAATACAATGTGGCCACATGTGATTCTCAGTAGGCCTCAAAGTGATTTGAGTGAATGGATCGCAAAACGTTCAGGATGTTGTTTACGCCTATTTTTAGAGCTGACCCCTTGTAATCGCCAGTGCAAACGGGGCCTTCAAGATGTTTATCAGATGTTTGTAGACAAATATGACACTTTAAATAGAACATAATGCATTCCAGATGATGCACAGATGTCTTGGCAACGAATGTCTGTTTACTGGGAAGGACCCATTAAGTCGAAAAGCAGTCAGTTTGTCCAAGTCAAAACTTCACCAAGTGACTCAGGTCATCTCCTGTTCCTTCGCTCTCAGCACCGTTAAAGATTGTGGTTCACATCCTCATTCCTGCCCCCCGGACCGAAAGACCAAGTCAGTTCACAGCATAAACAGCTGTGTGACTGAAAGCACGTTGAAGACCGACGATGTGCCCTGAGGACAGGATCAATTGTCAGGAAGAGTTGGCTGGAGCTAAACCGTACCGACAGGCCTCATCAAAGAAACATGGCCGTCAGAGTCGCTCTAAATCAAAGAGTGGGCCAAACTGAAAAGTGCCAAGACTGTCCTGCGTCTGTCCGGACGATCCTCGACCTGCCCTCGACACATTCACTGGACTGAAAAACCCTCAAAGACTCTTCATGCCTTCTTTTACTAGAAAACAGGTGGAAGCGTACAGGAAGTAGACCAACGTTTGTGTTTTAATGAGCCACCGGAGCTTGTAAAGGATTCTTAATGGAACAAACCTGAATATCAGAAACTGAAACATGTGCAGCACAAATGAGGGAAATGTAAAACATAACGACAGGATATCCGGGTTTGATTGTCATGAGGGTGTGCGGCGGAAGGGGGTCCCGTTAGATGTGGTTCTTCACTGAGCAATTCAAGTGACATATGCTACAACTATAAGCAGCAGATTTTGTGATCGCATATGGGGTTAGATACAGTATGGGTCTTTTGTTGGCAAAGTGCCCGTTCCACCCTAATAAAACTGGTGGTCTTGGTCCTGAGACCACTAAAAACCATATGAATGTGGCCTTGGCTTGGGTTTTAAAGCTTAAAGGGCCTCATTCACTAAAAATGTCATACAAATGTTCTTACTTACTGTATGTGTGCAGAAAAGTCAGATTTATTACCCTCCTAATGTTGATAAATCCAGACAATGTGCACAGTTTGTCATTAGCATAATACACGCCCAAACATCTCCATATAAGGGTTTTCCTCTTCCTTTTCTTGAACAGCCAGTCATTATTCTGTTCAAATGCATGCTTTTTATGCTTTCAAACTCAGGTACAAAGTCAAGACCTCCTTGCATCTTCGTCTTTTGTTATTTACAATGGTATTTTCCATCTTGATCTTTGCATAGTTCTTAAAAACTTAAAAACTTGGCCAAACTTTGATTGTTGCCACCTAGTACAAATCAATTCAGTCAATTCCAGGTACATACTCACATTATGGAGACCAGTTAGTAATAGCCTCCCATATTAGTTGACCTTGGTTTGAATCCTGCTCAGGGGTGTTTCCTATATATTGTAACTCACTGCTTCCATTCGTTTGGAAAAATGAATTAGCTATTCACCAATGTTTCCAGAAAGTTACATGGTTGCACTTCTGTCATTTGAACCAAGCTGATTCAGCAATACAGGACTGTCATTAATGACATCACACATAGGTGGTGGAGTAACTTCTGCTAATTTACCAACACATTCTCACTCCTAACTCGTCACATATTGACACTGGTCAGGACCTTTTGGCATCACTTTTTTGATGCATAGGGTACCCCCTTAGCATACTTTTTTGACGTGCACAGTCCTCCATTGCTTTAAATAAGAAACCCATCAATATGCTGACGCAAAAGGCATTGGGAATTTTATCGTCATGATCAAAATTATATATTGGGTAATCATTTTTCCATTATCGCATATATGTCGGGGTGTGATTTTTCAATGTAAACAGTCACAAGAGTTTTATTTACATTACACTACTGACACATTTATGAGTATGTATGAGGGATCATTTTAAGAGATTAAATTCTTATGTTTTACTTGTTTGCAATGCTTTTATACTGCTTGTTTATGGTCAGTTTTTGCAATAAATACCAGTGACTGTACTTATATTTGCCTGTTATGTGTTTTATATTTTTCAGAAGTGGGTAGGTTTAGGGACAGGGTGGGGTTAGTTGCTCCAATAAAAGTATAACTTTATTTAAAGTTATTTCTTTTTTTATGCATGCAAACAATTAAATTAAGGCAGACAACAATGGAGGACCCTGCACGTTGAAAAGCGACACTAAATGGGTTCCCTGTGTGTTAAAAAATGACGCTAAAGGGGTCCCGACCAAGCGTCAATATTTGACGAGTTGGGAGTGAGAACATGTTGAATTTATCAATTTGAGATTGCATTTAATGTCAGATTATTATAGTAGCACTTCCGTGAATGTGCATCGAAGACTGGCACGGAAGAGGAGAAATTGTTGAATAAAGTCGTTATTTTTGCTCTCTTTGCACACAAAAAGTATTCTCATAGCTTCATAAAATTAAGGTTGAACCACTGATGTCACATGGACTATTTTAGTGATGTCCTTACTACCTTTCTGGGCCTTGAATGTGTCAGTTGCATTGCTGTTTACGCAGGGTCAGAAAGCTCTCAGATTTCACCAAAAATATCTTAGCTTGTATTCTGAAGATAAACGAAGGTCTTATGGGTTTGAAACGACATGAGGGTGAGTCATTAACGACAGAATTTGTATCTTTCAACGTGCACTCTTCAAAAACACTAAATGTTGACACGTTAAAATATATAAAATGAAATGTACATATATTTAAAATGGAATTAAAGATATAGATTGTATTGAATGTTAGCTTGCTTGTTTTGCTCAAAAGCATGATCTACATTCACATTTATTCATTTAGTAGATGCTTTTATCCAAAGCAACTTACAGTTGAGGAATACAACAAGCGATTCATCATAAAGAAGCAATATAAACACAGGAAGTGCTTGTAATACAAGTTTCAGGCATTGTTCAGGTTAGTACAAGCTAGATGGGGGGGATTAAGGAAAGAGAAAGCAACGACTTACATATATAGACTGTCATAAAGACCAGATAGGTGGAGTCTTGCAGTGATGTTTGTCCTTCTGTAAGTTTCTTCCATCTGCATATATGATCATGGCGCTCAACTAGAGTGGCCATGAGGTTCTTGGTCACCACTCTAACCAAGGTTTTTCTCCATCAATTGCTCAGTCTGGCCAGAAGGCCAGCTCTAGGTAGAGTCCTACTTTTTTTTTTTTGAACTTCTTACATTAAGGGTAATGGAGTCTACATGCTTCTGTCAGCAGAATGCAGCAGATTTTTTTCTTTCCCAGATCTGTGCCGTGACGCAAGATCGTTTCTGAGCTCTATAGGCAGATATTTTGACCTCAGGGCTTGGTTTTTGCTCTGATATGCATTTTTAGATGTTAGACCTTTTTTTGAGAGGTGTGTGCCTTTCCAAATCATACTCATTCAAATGAATTTGCCACAGTTTAACTCCACTCTAAGTGTTCCTGAGCTAAATTTCAAGTGTCCCAGAAAAGGGTATGAATACTTATGGAATGGAATCATTTCAACTTTTCAAGTTGTTACAAACCTGTTTTGTGCTTTGTCATTATGGTGTATGTAGTGTAGATTGATGTGGAAAAAAAGTAATTTAACAAGGCTGTAACATAAAATGTGAAAAAAAATAATGGGTATGAATACTTTTGCAAGGCACTATATATATGTTCTTATTTTAAGATGAGATCAAATAGTGACGAAAGAGATGAGTTTTCAGCTCACTTAAAAATTGTCAGGGATTCTGCATTTCAGATGGGGGTGGGAAGATCATTCCACCAGCCAAGAACGGTGAACATAAATGTTCTGGAAAGTGATTTTGTGCCTCTCTGTGATGGTACCACGAGACGTCGCTCACTAGTAGATCTCAGACTTCTGGAGGAGATGTATATTCGTTAGAGTGAGTGGAAGTAGGAAGGTGCTGAACCTGTGGCTGTTCTATACGCAAGTATCAATGTCTTGAACTTGATGTGAGCCGCAACCGGAAGTCAGTGCAGGGAGATAAAGAGAGGTGTAACATGGGCCCTTTCGGGCTCATTGAAGACCAGTTGTGCCGCTGCATTCTGAATCATTTGTAGAGGTTTGATTGTGCATGATGGAAGTCCAGCCAGAAGAGCATTGCAGTAGTCTAGCCTAGAAACGACAAGGGCCTGGACAAGAACTTATGCAGCACGCTTAGGAAGGGCCTGATCTTTCTGATGTTGTGCAATGCAAACATGCAAGATCGAGCAGTTTTTGCAATGTGGTCTTTGAAAGTCAGCTGGTCATCAAAGATTACACCAAGATTTTTGACCAAACTTCATAGGGTAATTGGTGATATACCTAGCTGGATTGTGAATCATGCTGTAGAGCTGGAGTGGCAGAGAAGATGAGAAATCTTTGCCAGGTTGAGCTGTAGGTGATGTTCTTTCATCCGTGCCCAGATGTCCTCCAGGCATCTTGAGATCCATGCAGCTACCGTATGTCATCAGCATAGCAAAGTGTCTATACTAACTAGACTAACTACCATCCATACTAACAAAAAACTATGCTTCTTACCACACTGAGAGCTGTGGTTTCAACCACATGAGTTTGTGATGCTCCTGTAATACTGAAACTATGGTTTCAGGAAATGCAGACTCATTAATCTGTTAGTAATGACAGAACTTGTGACCATAGTTGGCTAGCAATGCTTATGCCAATGAGTGGTATGAGTAGGACCGGTTACATTGGTCCCATGACCTGGGGTGGGGTGAAGTTTAAAGAAGTGAGTGTACCAAAGACTCGCTTGTAAACCTTACTTCCCTGACCTTAAGTAGGCTAAACTAGACCAGGGGTCTCCAAACTCTGTCCTGGAATGCCGTGTCCTGCAGAGTTTGGGTTTTAGGGTAAAGCATTGGTCAAACTGCCGATGTGTGAATATATATAATATATATTTATTTATCTATTAAATGGCAAAATTTTAGGACTATATATGTAGAAACCATGTGTTCATACTAACAAGATTAACCACTGTCCATACCAACAAAAACCTATGCTTCTAACCACATTGAGAGCTCTGGTTTCGAACACATGAGTTTGTGATGCTTCTGTAATACTGAAACTAGGGTTTAGGAAATGCAGACTCGTTAATCTATGTTAGTAATGTCAGAACTTGCGACCATCGTTGGCCAGCAATTCTTTTTGGGAAACACACCCCGGTGGTAAGAGTAGGACCGGTTACATTGGTGCCATGACCCGGATGGGGTGAAGTTTAAAGAAGTGAGTGTACCAGAGGCTCGCTTGTAAATCTTATTTTCCCTGACCTCAAGCAGACTAAACTAGACCAGGGGTCTCCAAACTTGGTCTTGGAGGACCGGTGTCCTGCAGAGTTTAGCTCAACACTTGCCTCAACACACCTGCCTGGAAGTTTCTAGCATGCTTAATGAGATCTTTATTAGCTGGTTCAGGTGTGTTTAATTGGGGTTCAAGCTAAACTCTGCGGGACAGTGGCCCTCGGTCCAGGAACAGATTTGGACACCCCTGCACTAGAGTCTTTAGCATCCCTGATAGCATGTCGACCTCCCATGCCAGTTGATGCTGGTTTGAATCCCAAATCCCTTACTTTTGGCTTGGATCTTAATAAGTCTAGACATCTATGTTAATAATAAAATGGTATTTAGGTGCAAGAATGCAGATGAAGAACCTACTTTGAAAGGTGACACACTTTAGATGTAGTGCCATGACCTTGGCCTGACCTGTGCTTGTGTATATTAGACGATTTAGTGCAGCATATATATGTGAGATGGACTTTACCCTTTTTAACCAACAGCAGAACCACAAAACCAATCTACCAAGATCTACTCGCCCCTGATGGGAAATTTCCAAAAACAAGCTTGAGAATGTCAACCAGTTGTAGTTTCCCTGGTCCACTGCACCTCTGGAACTCCCAGAAGCTTGATTTTGGGGACTGACCGCCATTTGACCACACGACCACCCGTCTCTCATCGACTGCACCAGTGCCCACAGAAAGAGAAAAGTCTCTCGCTCCTCCTGATACGACTGCAGCTGAAAGAGGTTTATAGCACTGTCCAAAGAAATACTTGAGGTTAGAAGTGTAAGCACAGAAACCACTAACAACAAATAGACAAGAGGCAGTCTGTCTGTGTCAATACGGTGCTCACCACACTTCTGAAAGTACAGGAGAGAGAGTTCAAACCATGAAAACTATGGGTAGATGGGAAGAAAAGAAAAACAGAGAGAAAATAGTCATAAGAATCACCGATTATAAGAATATGTTGAATTTGGGTTTTAGGGCAAAAACTGCCATATAATTTGAGGCATCATACAAAATGCATGTTATTGTTCATTTAGCACTGACCTGAATAAGGTATTTCACAAAAAAAGTCATTTTCATATAGCCAACAAGAGAAATAATATAATAATATAATATTTTAATAGTTCAATTTATAAAAATGACCCTGTTCAAAAGTTTACATATGCTTGATTCTTAATACTGTGTTGTTACCTGAAAGATCCACAGCTTGTTTATGAGTCCTTATTTGACCTGAACAGTTAAACTGCCCGCTGTTCATCAGAAAGATCCTTCACGGCCCACAGTTTCTTTGGTTGTTTAGCATTTTTGTGTATTTGAACCCTTTCCAACAATGACAGTATGATTTTGAGATCCATCTTTTCACATTAAGGACAACTGAGAAATTATAAAAACTTTTTGAATTTGAAGATCAGGGTAAATATAACTTATTTATTCTTGTGGGAAACATGTAAGTATCTTCTGTAGCTTCTGAAGGGCAGTGCTAAATAAAAAAAAAAAAAATGAAATTCAGGCAAAATAAGAAAAATGTACACATCTTCATTCTGTTCAAAAGTTTACACCCCCGGCTCTTAATGCATTGTTTCCTTTTGGACCATCATTGAGCATTTAAACCTTCCGTAATAGTTGCATACGAGTCCCTCAGTTGCCCTCAGTGTGAAAAGATGGATCTCAAAATCATACAGTCATTGTTGGAAAGGGTTCAAATATACAAAAATACTTAAAAACCAAAGAAGAGAAGCGTATGTAAACTTTTGAATGGGGTCGTTTTTTTAAATTCAACTATTATTTTCACTGGTGAACTGTATGTAAATGTCTTTTATGTGAAATGCCTTATTCAGGTCAGTACTAAAAATAACATGCATTTTGTATGATCCCTCTTATTTTGGTAAAATAATTAACATTTTGCAGATTCTGCAAGGTGTATGTAAACTTTTGACCTTAGCTGTATATATATACACCATTTGATTTTATTAACAGTGAACACAATGAAGTTATTTAAAGTTATTTACTGAAGTTATTTACTGAATTATCAATTTAGGTGGTAATAGATTTCAAATTATCATCTCTTGGATAATACAAATGTCTGGCTTTTTCATCAGATCAGCCCATCCTGAGTTTGTCCTTCTTGTGTCCATTTCACAACTGAGCCAAATATTGACTGAGATGTCTTCTTGGCTTGCCATAAGTGACTGTGGCTTTTCAATTCTCCTCTTGTTGTTTATTGCAGAAAGCGTGAGGTGAAATGGAGCCTGCAGCGGAGCCATGGCTCGCATCCATACGACGGTCCATACATGTGATGACGGGTCCCGTGGATACAGTCTGAGTGGGGGCCAGAGGAGGTTCAGGCTGGGTCTCTTGTGTTTGTTGTTCAGGTCTTGGCTCCACGGAGGCTGGTGGTCAGACAGAAACCTGGGTCATACCTGGACTGTTCTCTGCCAGTGACCGGAGCCGTCTGCCCCGGCGCAGAAGCCCCGAGGGGCTCTTCTTAAGACAGACCTGAAACCACACACATGACTAATAGCTCTGAGCTTTAGGCGGCTTTGTGGAACTTTGGTGTGAAGAGCAGTTGACCTCAGGGAGATGGTGAGAGCTGAAGACGCTTTCTCAATCACTTCTTTTCAGAAGAAACAGACTGACTGTACCGAAGCAAGGCCCTGGAGTGGAACCAGCTGCAAAACGGCCCATGTGCACTCTCATTATCTGACAAACCTGACTCTGAAATCCTTATGGATACCACAAGGACACGCACGAGACTGCGGCTTCCGTTTTGTTCAACTCTGTTGGTTTAAAGGGTCTCTGTGTTTGACAAAAGAAAAACATCGAAACAAGACAGTTGAAAAGGACTGTGTTCCTCTTTTGATCCTTCTGCTGTGCGAGAAGGAAAAGAAAGCGACCACCAGTCAGCCTCGTTTCCAGTCCTCCCAGATTAGAGTTCCCTGTTTTAAATGTCTTATTATTCCAGTCTCTTTGTCCCAGTCCCCCTTCCCTAATTAGCGCCTGTTCTCTTTCATTCCCAGTCGTGTCTTGTTTCCACCTGTGACATGAAGAAAAAGTGTGAAAAAAAGAGAAAAGAATGGTGGAATGAAGATGAGAAAGGCAAAGCGCTTGGCCCCACAACGCTAGAGCGGAGGGGAGGATGAAGGAGCTTGTCATGTCTCATCTGCACTTGGATCCAGAGACACGCAGCATGGAAACACACACAGACTTGCGCTTCTGTGCGACGCGGATGCCTTTGAAAGAAGAAAGCGATGTGGAGAAATGAAACGGGGAGGGAGAGAGAAGCACAGGTTTCAGCGCAGCGTTGGGTATTTCATTGTGACCCATATTTGTCCCAGCGTATAATTCAAACACAGACATATCCTAATGAGTCTAATTTCTGAAAGGACATCAGACATGCGTAAAGCACCTTTAAAGTCAATAGAATCTAAATAATTGACTCTGTTTACTTTCTGTTGTTATTGTGTACAATCCATTTCTGCATGTTACTCCAAAGAAAAAAACTGAATTTAAAAATAAAAATCAAATAATAACTTTTGACAATACTGGCTGATGTCACCAAGCCCTTTTATTTTTCTACACCTTCCCTTCAACCACCTGTCATATAGAGATCACTTTTCACAGTCCAATCATTAAAGATGATATCTCCTGTTTCAGACAGAAATATGTAACATATTATGGAAGTAAAATAGATTTTTCGTGCCATAAAAGCAGTGTAGACTACTGATAAATATTAAAGGGATAGTTCACCCAAAAATGAAAATTACCCCATGATTTACTTACCTTCAAGCCATCCTAGGTGTATATGACTTACTTCTTTCAGACAAATACAATCAGAAAAAAATAAAAATAAATAAAAAATCTGGCTCTTCCAAACTTTATAATGGCAGACAATAGGACTGAAGTCCAATAAAGTGCATCCATCCATCATAAAAAGTACTCCATATGGCTCCAGGGGTTCAGTAAAGGCCATTTGAAGTGAATGGATATGTTTGTGTAAGAGAAATATCCATATCTAAAACTTTATAAAGCGTAATCTCTGGTTTATGCTAACTGTCGTAGGTGTGACTGACATTCCAACAGATGACATAAGACATACAAAACAAAGAAAATGTTGGAGGATTTCGATATAAGCCAAGAGGAGACTGGTTTTCCTATGCTGTAAACAAAATGTGGTTCTCACGAGACCAGCAAATTCTAACAGATAAATAGACAAGTCAATCTCATAATAGCATTTTAATTTATGGGTGAACAATCTGTTTAATAGTGAAATAGCTATTTAGCCATTGCATAAGTCATTGTGTGTTTGTACGATCTGTTTACGCCTAACTGAGGGTTAGTTTTAGGACTGTAACTTTATGCTTTTTTCAAAAAATCATACATTTTCATACAAAATCTCTTTACACCAAGCAGCTTTCTATTCGTTAACACTGAAAACTTGTGTGACAAACTCAAACCCATTGTGAAATCTGTGTGGGAAAATATTTCACCCTTACGCAAAGCATCTTATTGTTTGGAATCCTATTGAAATGACTAGATTTTTTCCTCCAAAATGTCATTTTTTTAGAATCATTTACTCAACCAGTTTGTTTGATAATACCACTTCATTTCTAAATGAAACAGTTAAAGGAACCGTATGTAGGATTGTGGCCAAAACTGGTATTGCAATCACTTTCAAAATACTGTAGAACGGCATATCCCCTCCCCCTCCCCCCTGACTCGAGGTTGCCAGCTAAGCTGCAGGATTCCGCAGGAAGGTAGGCTGCTACAAGGAGCTTCCAATGGCAAGTGACGAGTCCTACACAATACGTTTTTTTTTCTTCTGTTACTTATGTTTATGCTTCACGAGAGATGTTTTGCGAATTATGTGTTGCAAAAATTTACTAAAGGCGATTAGCCAAATATTTCGTAAAGATGTACTGTAATACCACATTTCAGTCGGAACATAGATTGTTTTCATACCGTGCTAGTGGTGCGATATAAAGCTTTTTATGAACGCATTTAGCACGAGCGACCGTGGAAAATCCACTGTGTACGGAAGCACGGGGCTTTTAGCCTATACCAACAAAATTCTTCTCCGTTTTCAGCCGTCTCCATCTATCAAAGGCATCTCCTGTACAAATCCTTGTTTTATTTCGGACTTTGTCACGACGTACTTCGGATTCATAACGAGGTCTTTTAGGTTTCGTAACTTTATACATGTTTTATCCGACACGTTCGTAGCTGCAGCTGTAACTAGAGCAGAGCTGCCAGCCCGGATGACGAAACTCTACTGACTTCTTGATTGGTAGATAGCTGGAGGGTGGCGCCTCAGACCAAAACACAACATGACAACATCAACATCAGTTGAGGGCTGCAACTTTCACTTTTAAATGACAATATCCTGGCCGGACCACTGTTGTCAGTGATATAAGTATTTGAAATGAACATGATTTCTTAATGTCTAGTGACATGTCAGGGCCATTTTATGATTAACTGAAATAAATTTCTTACATACGGTTCCTTTAATAGTCATTATGAGTGAGTCAGTGAATCATTCGTTCAACCAGTTTGTTTGACAATGCCGCTTCGTTTTTAAATGAAACAGCTGGTAGTCTTTATGAGTGAGTCACTGAATCATTCACTCAACCAGTTTGTTTGATAATGCCACTAAATTTCTAAATGAAACCGTTAATAGTCATTATGATTGAGTCATTGAATCATTCTCTCAACTATTTTGTTTGATAATGCCATTTCATGCTGAAAATGAAACAGGTAACAGTCTTTATAGGTGAATCATTGAATCATTCGCTCAACCAGTTTGTTTGATAATGCCACTTCATCCCTGTATGAAACAGCAATTATTTTTATGAGTGAGTCATTGAATCATTCACACAACCAGTTTGTTTAATAATGCTATTTAATGCCTAAATGAAACAGCTAATAGTCTTTATGAGTGAGTCAATGAATCATTCACCCAACCAGTTTGTTTGATAATAATGCCACTTCATTCTTAAATTAAACCGCTAATAGTCTTTATGAGTGAGTAATTGAATCATTCGCTCAGCCAGTTCATTCAAAACCACTGATTCGTTCATGACCTCAGCAGCAGACAGTCTTTATAAATGAATTATCGAATCATTCAGTAAACGGATTTGTTCAAAACCATTGAGTTGTTCATAAACACCACTACTCTGTGTTAGAGATGCAATTATGCTCTGTGTTTGTTTGTTAGTTTGGAACTATTTTCATTGAAAGGAAAAGAAGGAAAGGACATGACGTGTGGCCAAGTATGGTGACCCATACTTGGAATTTGTGCTCTGCATTTAACCCATCAAGTGCACACACACAGTAGCAAGTAGTGAACAAACACACGCACACGCACACACACACCCACCCCCAGAGCAGAGGGCAGCCATATTGCTATCGCTGCGGCACCTGGGGAGCAGTTGGGGGATCTGTGCCTTGCTCAAGGGACTCACCTCAGTCATGGTATTGAGGGTGGCTGGAGCCTGGTTATTCACTCCCCCCACCTTCAATCCCTGCTGGACCTGGGACTCGAACCCACAACCTTTTGGTTACAAGCCTGACTGCCTAACCATTAGGCCACGGCTGCCCGTGGGGCTTTAAAATTCAGTACTGATAAGGTATCTGATCAAACTGTGCAATATAAATTTAGATATGCCGTTATATATGACCTCCAAGACTAGAAGCTGTCTAACTCTTTTTGAACTTTATAAAAAGCAGAGGGAACAGCCGCATTAAATAATAATAATCTCTACGTCTGTACCTAGTAACAGGTCTGGATGTTGCTCTAAAGACAAAGTTGCATAATGCATTCACATTCTGAGTGCTGCAGTTTCATAAACAGTTATTTCAACTCAAATGTTGCTGACTCACAGCCTTTATAAATGTTTGTACTATTCATAAGTATGTTGTATAAGCAGATCACAACCTTCTTGTGTCATGGCTTTAAATAAAGTGATTCTGTTTAACATTGACCGTTTTGTGGGCCTTGTGGCAGTGGGCCAGTGTAACTGGGTGTAAAAACTAAGAGAGAGAGAGCCTGGGCCGTGGCACTGACATTCCAGGCTGTTTTTGCCAGCTGCTGGCCTGGGGCCAGTGCATGCGGTCAGGCCATGTTTACATCTGTCTGGGCTTCAAGCAGCCACAGGTCTCAGAACAGCACAGTGGATTGAGACAGGGCAGAGGACGACACCCAGACTGTAAACATCAACCATACGCTGATGAACGTGTTGAAATCCAGTGGCCGTGAACGTTGCCCCTCAACCCTTCTGGTTTATTTTTCCTCTGGTTTATTGATTATTTTTTCTGGTTTGAGCTCGCAAATGGATGCAAAGCAAACGTTTAAGATTTGTGTTGATGCATGTCATGCGTTAATACCTGGAATTCAGTTGTCGGTGTGTTTGTTAAACAATAGACAGGGTGAGACCTGAAAAAGAGAGAGAGAGAGAGAGAGAGAGAGAGAGAGAGGAGGAGAAGGAGGGATAATGTGTTATTTAAGTGTTAAAGCAACAGTTCACTCAAAAATGAAAATTCTGCCATTATTTACTCACCCTCATGTCGGTCCAAACCCATATAGAACACAAAAAGAGGAATTTGAAGAATCTTCCCACAGCTCTTTTATATATTTATATGTCTGTCAAGAGTCAAAAAGAAAAAAAAATCTTCATAAAACACTCCTTATGACTCATACACTACTATTCGATTAAAAAATGGTGCTTTTTGACGTCAGTGGCACCAATAAACACCACTGGTTCTTGACCATACATCAATGGTGTCAAACTTGTCACCTTATTCCATATTTGATTTTAGAGTTTTTGTCATTCTTTTTCTCATACAAGCTATTGTATGACTTGGAAGACTTGGAATATAGCACATGAGTCATATGGACTGCATTATGATGCATGGCAGAGATGTAAAAAGCTGCATGAAGATTCTTCAGAAATTCTCTTTTTGTGTTCCAACAGCATAGCTTGGCAATGAGACTCTGTGGGTTTAGGATAAAAGGCAAAGGCAGACATACTGTAGAATAAAATTAGAATTATTGGAGGTTGAAAAATGATAAAGAAAAGAGTTTGTTCATCTTATTTCCATAGAGACCTGAGGGAAAGCACAAGAGGAAGCAGAGGGAGGGGGAGGCAGATGACTAAGGCGAGGCGAGGCATCATTTCTTTAGCTTTCTGTGATTCATCTGGGGAAATGATACCACGGCGGATCAGAAGCTAGAGAATGATGGAAGAGTGGCATGAAAGAAAAAATAAACGATTAGAACAAAGCAGCAAAAACAAAAGCGCGACTGGCCAAGATTGTGATTCTCTCTCACACCTTTTAACTTTTTATTTCTCACTCCATGTTTTTCATTTCTCACTTCTGTATCACTTGGACTCATTTATTGCACTCTGTTCACCCAATGTTTTTGAAACGAGAAAAAAACTACGTTTTAACACTTGAAGAAAGTGAGTGGTGCTTGCCATACAAGAGCTGCCAACTTGATGCATGGGTGTTTGCCTTGACATTTATATGTTTGCTAATGTGTTCTGGATGGTTGTTAGGTGGTTACTTAATATCCCAAATTATATGATATTCCCCACCTCCATGCTCCATGATATTTTGATCTATTCAGATCCCTCCTTAAATGTATCTTTGTGATTTTTAGCCCATTTTATTGCATGTCATCACTACTTCCAGTGCAGTGTGGTGTATGGAAAATGTGAAATATTCAAGCACAAAATAAAATCTTGAAGAAGTGTGAAATGACAGGACAAAGCAATATTGATACAATCCACCTTCACACTACTAAAACATTGTGTTTACTACAGTTAATAATGTACAGTTGCATGTGAAAGTTTGGGAACCCCTTGCAGAATCTGTGAAAATGTGAATAATTTTAACAAAATAAGAGAGATCATACAAAATGCATGTTATTTTTTATTTAGTACTGTCCTGAGGAAGATATTTTACATAAAAGATGTTTACATAAAGTCCACAAGACCAAAAAATAGCTGAAATGATTAAAATACCCCCCTTCAAAAGGTTGGGAAATCCCATACTGTGTGTGGTTACCTGGATGATCTACGACCGTTATTTTGTTTTGTGATAGTTGTTCATGAGTCCCTTGTTTGTTCTGAACAGTTAAAGCACTGTTCTTTAGAAAAATCCTCCAGGTCCTGCAGATTCTGAAGTTTTCCAGCATCTTTTGCATATTTGAACGCTTTCCAGCAGTGACTGTATGATTTTGAGATCCATCTTTTCACACTGAGGACAATTTTGGGACTCAAACACAACTATTTAAAAAGGTTAAAACATTCACTGATGCTCCAGAAGGAAACACGATGCATTAAGAGCTGGGGGGTGAAAACATTTGAACAGGATGAAGATGTCCAAAAATGTTTTATTTTGTTGAAATATCTTTTTTTTTTTATCTCTCTCTCTCTCCATTTAGTACTGCCCTTTGGAAGCAACAGAAGATACTTGCATGTTTCCTGGAAGACAAATTAAGTACAATTTACATTGATCTTCACATTCAAAAAGTTTTTATCCACCGGCTCTTATCTTCCTGTGGACTGTATGTAAACATCTTTAATCTAAAATATCTTACTCAGGACAGTACTAAATAAAAATTAACATGCATTTTGTAAGATCTCTCTTATTTCGATAAAAATTTTCAAAGATTCTAAAAGGGATTCCCAAACTTTCACATGCAACTGTATATAATACGGTATAATTATTTGTGATTGACAGTTATTAGAAAAATGACAGGAAGCACTTTCTTACTAGCACAGTTTGCTATGAATACCTATACCAGGGAAGTATTCAATTTTTAGATTTTAGTGAAGATCCATATGCAGTTGCTGTGCATAAACTTAATGACTTAATTACCAGTCAAAGTAGGTCTCAGGTAAAAGACGTCGTGTGTGCTAGCCAACACCCTTTTTTCAATCTAGATGATAAAACACATTCTGTCGGCAATGACATAACGCAGCAGTAATGCATGCTTGTAACTATACTTTAATTACTCATTTGGAAATTATAACGCATTAAATTACTCCGTTACAAAAAAATTATGAAATTACAGTAACGCGTTACAAAGTACTGCGTTACTGCCCAACACTCTTAACAAACCCTGAATATGAGAAATAGTAATAGTGATGCTTGTCTTACCAGCTACTGAATGCAGTCACTTTCAAAATTAAGTCTCAGTCTTACGTTTAAAACCTTTATTTTAAGCAGATTCACATTTTACAACTGACATGCATGTAATCTAGCACTAGAGGGCAATAAGAAGACATTGAATAAAAGGTAGTACCTAGTAAGCACAACACAACCAGCAACCAGTAATTTCAACATATTTACTTTGAAAACCCTAAATAGCATTTTATAACCAAGCTTGTTTTTGAGGTGAGGTGAAATGTTTGGATGCAGATCCCAAACAGCGATCAACCTAATGACACAGATGATTTGTGCAACTAATGTGTTTGTCAAACAAATGAAACGTAGAGATATTATACAACTAATTTAACTTCCAACACCAGAGGGCGGTCTGTTTCATAGTCCACCAAAGCCCTTGGAGGAAAATCAAATCACAGGTTCTTAAAATACCTTCTTCTGAATGTTCGAGAGGTATGAAGGATGAGAGTAAAGAGCAAGGCTCTTCAAATAAAAATAACAATAACATTCAACAATTTCCCCCCCAGTACATTTCTTCTTCAGCAATCCACTTCTCTGGATCTTAAGTCTCTCTGGGCTTATAAATCAGATTTGGCCTGTTCTGCCTTTATTCACATGTGCCGCATTAGTGAGTGAAGAGCGCCTCCTCTGGTGGGATCACTCCATCGACAGCTGCACACTATCCGACTGCGACTGCTGGTGCTGCTGATCATATTTACGAGCTGGAAAAAAAAACAGCAAAACAAGGATTTAAAAAAAAAAAAAAAACCCTGATTACAAAACAATTACAAAACTACCAAGATAATCATCGTGTCATGATATTCTCGTTAAGATCTTTACAGGCATGCTGACATCTAGATTTTTTAGCTCAATAAATGTTTTGCACAGATCAACACTGTAAAATAGTTTCTAAATGATTTGACAAACCCTTTACCTGTTAAGGCATGGACAGATTTTAGAGCATTTGAAACATCACACAAATGTATTGAAATGTAAAACACATGTAAATTAGCCTATCAACAAGTGTAAAAATATACTGAGTTTGGAATAATTAAAATTTTAATGTTTTTGAAAGACGTTTCCTATGCTCACAAAATTGCATAAAAATGAACTGTTTTCTATTTAAATATGCATTCAAATGTATTATATTCCTGTGATTAAAGCTGAATTTTCAGCATCATTACTCCAGTCTTCAGTGTCACATCATCCTTCAAAAATCATTCTAATATGCTGATTTGATGCTCAATTACTATTAATGGTTCTTATTACATGGTTGTTGTTACATCAATAAAAAATAAAGTTTTTGCTGCACAATATTTTGTGGAAACCATGATCTTTTCAGAATTCTTTGATAAACAGAAAGTTCAAAAGAACAGCATTTATATCTATCTATCTATCTATCTATATATATATATATATATACACATATATACATATATATCTATATCTATCTATCTATATATATATATATTTCTTTTTTCTTTTTACTGTCACTTTATTATTATTTTTTTTTCTTTCTTGTACTTCCCAAACTTCTGAATATCATGGTTTCCACAAAATTATTGAGCAGCACAACTGTTTTCAACATTGATAATAGTAAGAAATGTTTCTTGAGCAGCAAATATCAGAATGATAGACTGAAGACTAGAGTAATAATGCTGAAAATTCAGGAATAAATGTTAAAAGAATGTTAAGTTTTACATTTTTTTCTTTTTTTTTTCTGTATTTCCGATCAAATAAATGCAGACTTTGTGAGCATAATAGACTTATTTCTGAAACATTAAAGAAATTTTATTTATTTCAAACATTAGTACACAAACAAAAAAAAATGATATAGAAAGGCTGTTGACCATTTTTCTGATGCCAAACCTCATAAAGGCAACAATATTATGATTTTAGTTCAGTACCTATTTTATATTTTATGTATTTAAAAATAAATAAATAAAGTTATATATATTATATTTTAATATATTATGTTCTTCAAGCTTAAGTTTTTAGAATCTTTCTGTGGTTTTGTTTTTATTATTTGGTCATTTAATTTACAGTGTTATTTTATTTTATTTTTTTTTTACCAACTGTAAGTGTACAAATTGCGTGGTATTTTGACAGAAACCATAGTTGCCATGATCAGTTGTCGAGAAGACAAGAATATACTTTCTTTTTAAAATATGCAAACAAGGAAAATGAGCTCAACGCACACAGTGAATACATTTCCAGTTGTTGTCTCAGCCGGACTTTCTGCAGACTGTCGTAGAAGTTGGGCTCTGATGAGCTGCCGACTGTTGGTGGCAGCGTAAATATACGCATAATCTTCCTCTTATTTCTGAATAAAAACAAAGCAAAACACATTGCATAGCTGCCTTTACAGGACGCTTATAATCACAGACGTTTTTTGCAACACAGTACAGTCTACTTTCACCAATAGCTTTGACAAGTTGTGCTCATATTAACGGGTTTAATTTGACCGTGTGATTAATGAACATGAAATGGACACTTACTTTCTGGCGTACATAAGCAGGGCGAAACTGACCAAAATAACCAGCAAGTAAACATTAGTGGCCTCATTCCAGGCTTCATGTACTGAATAATCCAAAGATTCGTCATCTGCCATCACACCGTACCCACCCATAGTGAGATTATGCGTTTATTAAAATGCGAAAATATACTGTAGAAACTCTAATATAAAACGGATTAGATTTTATCAGATAACCGCAACTCCGAAAAATATTTACATTCAGTTCCGGAAGAACGCGTATGAAGATGTAGAGAATTTCAAAATAAAGGTTCCTGTGTGCAACCGTTTGAGGAAATCGCCTTTTATCACTTGTCATAATATTATTATAATATAATAATATAATAAGTAGCTTCTTCTTCTCTTCTTCTTCTTCTTCTTCTTCTTCTTATTATTATTATTATTATTATTATTACTATTATTGTGATCGGCTCTGGCAATTGTATAGTCTCCCATATTAACGTATTAATATAATATAGATAGATAGATAGATAGATAGATAGATAGATGTGTGTGTATTCGTTTATTTCAATATTAATATAATATAAATTAAGAATATAATTATATTCATATAGTTATATTCTTAATTCATAATTTCAAATATTGATCAAATAACGAAATTACAATATTTTATTGTCAATGTAATATTTTATACATTTTTTTTCTACAATTGAATATATAAAATAAGTAAATATCTTTTTTTGTGTTTTTAAAATGCTGTTTGTTTTTTCTCTCTCTCTCTTTCGCTATTTCGTACGTATAAACACACTTTTACTTTGACACTGAGCTTCCTTGCTTTCTCTTATTATGCTTTGCTTCCTTTCCGTCAGCACTGTAAACAGGAAGTAAAATATAACTCCGTAGGATGATTTCATTGGTCGAATGTTCAAGAGGCGTGTCAGAATACGACTCGTTGATTGGCTGCCCTTTATAGCACATGATTCTGAAACAGCCACTTTGCACTCTGTTCGTCCCCAACATAAACACAGTGACAGCACAAGATAAAGTGGAACAATGTCGTTACGAGGCGTTTTAAAGATTATTCAACGCTCAAATTTTGGGTTATTGGTAAGATTTTAAAATTAGTTAGCATTCTGAACTGTGACGTGTTCATATATTGCTTCTAAGCGGGAGTAAATCAAATGTCTTGCAAGAAAACATCTGCACCTGTAGATCTTTCTGTAAATGCTTAAAATCACTGCGTTGTATTCGTAAACACATTTATCGCTCTGAATTATTTAACTTGGTAAATGACTTAAAGTTGTTGAAATTATATAGTGCACGTAAAGTAATATTTAACATGCCCTGTCCTTTGCAGTACTCACTTGCCCCAGCAAGCAGAGTTTGTCTGAAAACAGCAACTACTCACACGAGGCACAGCAGCAGCAGTTCAGAGACCATCAGTCGGTATCCAGTGCCAAAAAAGAAGAACCTGCCATTTGATATTGTGGAGCTGATGGAGGAGGTTGAACAGAAGGTTTGGCATCACATTCACATTAAAGAGTTAGTCCGCCCCAAATTAAGTCTGTCTTCATTTACTCACCACATATCATTTTAAACCAAAAAATACATAGAACTTTGTCTTATATGTCACTACTAATAGAAGATGTGCATGTTTATGTACAGGGAGGGTTTTTGCCGAATGTCTTCAAAGTTCTTGCCCATCGTCCTGCTGAATTTCGGGCTTTCTTCTCTTATTATAATGCCCTGATGAACAAGGAAAGTGGTATGTTCTTTTATTCGTGCTTAATGGTTTGTTTTTATTTAATTAATCCACATCTATACAGAATACACTTTTTTTTTATTGGAGTTTAATTCGTTTTTAAGTGAAGCAAGATATGGATCAGATTTTTACTTGCATAATTAGCCTTACAGTTAGGGAAATAATTCCAGAAAATTATCATATCCTGTAGTTCATCTATCTAAAACAAATGTAAGCAATATGTTGGTAATTAGTTTATAAATGTAATTGGAAATCACATTGAATACTTGTATTGTTGACATTTAAAAAAATAAAAGACTATTTAAAATGAATTTGTAAAGGGTGATTAAAAAGGAAAAACAGAAAAGGAGACACCTTATTTCAGTCATGCAAATTATTTATTTCTTTTTATGATTT
This sequence comes from Labeo catla, assembly GCA_012976165.1. Classification (NCBI taxonomy): domain Eukaryota; kingdom Metazoa; phylum Chordata; class Actinopteri; order Cypriniformes; family Cyprinidae; genus Labeo; species Labeo catla. The sequence goes on along the minus strand of VONZ01000134.1, from coordinate 477,129 downwards.
TTTAAGTCAGAATTTAAATTTGATGTTAAACATGGATATTTTAATTGCTGTAAAACTTTTGTACTTTTGTAACAGGTGGTCTGTCAAAAGCAGATCGAGAATTGATTGTTGTTGCGACCAGTGCTCACAATCACTGCTTGTATTGTGTGGTATCCCACAGTGCATTGCACCGCATCTATTCCAAAAAATCCATGCTGGCTGATCAGGTACCTAACAATTAAATAAAACAATGTAAAACTGTTCAACACCCCCTCAGTCTCAGTTTTACATGAATACTATAAATAATATGAGTAGGCTTCTAATTGATTTTACTTGTGGCACAGGTTGCAGTTAATTACAAGGTTGCAGAGCTGAGCGCCCGTGAGAAAGCCATGCTGGACTTTGCTCTGACCGTCTGCAGGAGTGAAACAGTAACCGAAGAACATTTCAGCACCCTGGAGGCTCATGGTTTTGACCGGGAGGATATCTGGGACATTGCTGCCATTGCTGCCTTCTTTGCCTTATCCAACCGCATGGCCCATCTGACTGACATGAGACCTAATGCAGAGTTTTACAACATGGGGAGAGTGCCGAGAGACAAAGCAAAAGCCTCTGATGGGCAGGTCAAGGATGAATAGACCAAATCCAATGCCAAATCCTTTAAAATTGTCAAATAATCATTAAGCTGATTGTTAAAATCAGATGAAAAAAGAAAAAACAGTTACGTTATTTCTGTCACTTTCACTTACTTTTGCACATTCAGCTTTTAAATTTTATTAGTTAGATTGTTTTTGTGTTAGTCTTCACAACGAGAAATTCCTCCTTGTGGCCTTTCGTTACTTAAACTTGTTAGTTTTGATTATTTATTAAAAGGGTAGAGAAGAGAGATAACAGAAAATCCAGTTGCACAAATGCATTCACAAGTCACTGTAAATATACAGCAGCAAGAAGGGTTATTATGATCATTTAAAACTAAAACCCATGACAAAACATTTTTCCATTTTCATTATTTGAAATAAACATTACCTGGTAAAATATTAAAATTTGTGGAAAAAAAAAAAGTTCCAAAGGCAACATTTCTTACCTTCATTTAGTTTAATATTTGAAAAATTTTTTCATTTAGTTTAACTTGAGAAAAAAAACTACAACTCACTTTAAATATATATATATATATATGTATACACATATTTTATAAAGAACAAAAAATAATTAAATTGACAGAAAAAATTACTAGCTTAAACTAAAATTAAATTGAAAACAAAAAATATATTTTATAATTTTTTAGAATACATTAAGTCTAATTCAAAATAATAACAAAAATTCTAATAGTATCTTAGTAATACCAAAATAACCCTGCTTGTGTTAAAAGTTTGAATACATTTTTGGAAAAATTAAAGATGGTTGAAGAATGGCTGTTCTATGCAATCAGATACTCATCTAATTTATAATTTAGTTATGTGAACATTTTTTCACCATCTAAACCAATATTTCTCTTTGCTTCACTGCTGAGATGAAGTGTTGATGTTGATATGCAGTGCTTTGTTTTCTCTCAATATTCCTCTGTTTTCAAATCCACGGATTTCAATAGGTCTTCTGATGTAAAGCTGGAAGCATTACTTTTGCATCTGCTAGGACAGGTCAAAGCCAAACTTAAGTATAAAATGTGAAAATGTTAGTCTGTTCTTAAGAGATTGTAATTTTAGAGGTTAATAAATAATAAATAATCAATTTTTAACTTGATTGTGCAAACCGTTTATTTGAGTGATACAAACATAAACATTAAGTTATTTGAAAGTGCACACTAAACACTGTTTAATTGGATATTAAATGTCAGTCTGTAAATGCTGTGGCGAAACGATCAAGTGAAATTTCCATGATGTTTACTGAGGGTTTGTTGACTTGGGAAATAAAAAGCAATTACATTTTGCATTGTTAGTATGTACATATTGATACTTGGTGTGTCCTTTTATCTCACACCTTTAACCCTATGATTATTCAGGGCAGGGTAAGGATAGTCAAATCCAGCCTAAATCATGAAGTACTCACCCGCCCGCAGGTTGCAGTTCTACAGGAATGACGTTGAAGACTCCCTTGTGGTGTTTATTTGAGGCTCAGTTTGTATTTATAAGTAAAGTCTCACGGGAGGCAATCATAACAATAAAATCTCTTACTAGTTGCAATACAAAGCAGTTAAAGGGGTCATGACATTAGAAATCAAATTTGCCTTGATCTTTTGCCATATGAGAGGATGCAAGTGTCATAGCTTAAAACATTCTCCTCATGATAAACAAAGCATTTATTTAAATCAAGCTCTAAAACAGCTCATTTGGATCTGAGGTGCAAGATAACGTCGCAGTGGCACAAACATTTGCATAAACACTGCATTCAAAGCAAGACTTCGACGAATAGTCTTCTCACCATAGGCCCCAACAACAGGTGTTCATTAGCTGACGCTCGATTACGCTGAATATAAGTGTTGTGTTGCATCAAAAACAAATTACAATCACTGGTGCGATCTTGTCTACACTGGATACAGTATACAGATGCGCGTTTGCATCTTTGTACTGACATCAGAAGGATCCCAGCATAAGGAATAAGTAGATAGTTTATTTTTAATGGCATCTCAGTAGTGTTGTCAAAAGACCCGGTACTTCGGTACCAAGTCGGTACTAAAAAAAATTAAATGTTACGGTACCAGGTTTTCTTAAGTACCGGTGGTACCGAGCACCCGGTCAACCCGGTTCTTGCTGCGTTATCCGAAAGGTGCGCACTGCGCAGTTGCGTCTTCTTCATAAAAGCACAGAGACATGGCGACCGGCGGTGCTGCTGATGCGGCTGCTCTGAATCCGCTTGTTGAAAAGAAATGAGGAAGGAGCCACGTGTGGAAATATTTTGTATTTGCGGCTGATGACAAGGGCAACATCATAGATCATCAGAAACCCGTTTGCAAACGGTGTCATCGAAGTTTTCTCTCAAAAGGAGGACATACATCGAACTTAATAAAACACCTCATTGACCGAGGCCCAGATTTAATGAAAGAGTTCAGGCAGGTAAGTTTTAATTAAATTTTATATGTAGAGCTTTTGTTATAAAAATTATACTCTAAATAAACATCGCCATGTGCTTAGTTAATCGTTAGCATAAGCGCGGCTAATGCTAATGCGAGTATTAGAATAAACTTCTTTATTACGCGTTTAATGCTCCTATAGCGTTTATAGAAAAATATTTTTTAAAAAAAGGACATGATAGTGCACTATTTTTGCACGCCTGAGGCTTTTAAATGACCTGTGTAGCTAAAATATATGTGTTAGAGAACAAATGTGTGGTTAATGTTTATAGCCTTAAAATCGGTCAATCAGAAAAGCAGTTCTAGGCTATGAAATATAGTTTTTTTTAATTATATAAAAGTACAGTCAAATACAGTCCTGTATAGTTTGGTAAAAGATACCATTCATTAACATGACTTAATATATTATCTAACATCAAGTTACAGTGAGTGAACATTAATTAATGTGTATGAATGTTATTTTATACAAACACTTGATCGTTCATATTTGTTCATTGTGCGTTAAATAATGTCAACAGATACAACTTTTAAGTTCAAATAAATTAATACATTTTGAAATTAAGAAGAATAATTGCTATGTAACACTTGTTTATTAAGTCATGTTAAATGGAATCTTTTTGTAAAGTGTTTTTAATACTACAGTTTTCCGTCTGTGTAACATTTATATACACTCAAGTAATCTTATCTAAATTTGTTATAAAAGCTGAGGTTTGTTATTTACTGAAAAGTTATATTATATATAAAGTTCTGTTTAGCTGGTGTCAATCTAATGTTGCATTTAGTCAGACTCAGCCCATTGTTTTACTTAAGTATATTATATTTTCCTTTTACAGCTGCAGGCTGAAGAAGACTACGAACCACCAAATCAAACTCCTAAGTAGACGGTTCCAGATGCTTTTCAGCAGCAGACGTACGACAAAAACTCACCTGAAGCAACAAAAAACTGAACCGAGCTGTTGCTGAATTCACATGTATGGATCAAGTGCCAGTTTATACAGTGAAAAATGGGGATTCTAGCAAATGCTTCATCACCTCAACCCAAAATACCAGCTTCCAAGCCAAAACTTTGTTTTATTTTTGTTTGTTATTAATAAAAATAGTGTGTTGTTCAATTCATGTTTTTGTGTTTTGATTTGATACCGAAATTGGTACCGAGAACCGTGGATTTTCACTGGTATTGGTACCGAATACTGAAATTTTGGTACCGTGACAACACTACATCCCAGATCGTGTCAGAGGAATGCCAAGCGTTTTGTTTTGTAAACAAGGCACAGTATCATAGAGAGTTCACAAAGAAACTTTTTTTGAAAGATGAAGCAGTACCAGATAAGTAAATGGTAAGTAAATGATTTCATAATGCTTTGTCTGGAAATTACGTTTTTTAAAATCATGTTGTCAAAACACTCACATGCAACAGCGAGGGGGCATTGCTACTGTTTCCTATGCAATGACGCTAGATAATCATAACAGTGGCCGATTGTTAAACCTTAAAGGACCCACCCCTAAAAACAGGTTGTTCAGAATGAGGGTTGTAAATAATATTTTTTCCCCACATTTTTTTGTTACCAAAAAACTAAATTAACATAAGTATTTAAGTTATTCTTTAGGGTCTTAATGAGAAGTTTATAACATACTTTGGTTAAAATTTCTCAGTGGTACTTTTCAAAGCAAGCTGTTTTAGTGTATTTGCCTTTAAATGCTAATGAGCTCTGCTCAGCCTACCCCTCTCTTCCGTGATAAGTCGTAATGTTTACTTTTGCTGCATATAGCCAGGAAACTTGCTAACTAGCACATTATTAAAGGAATAGTGCACCCAAAAATGAAAATTTGTTTGTGAAAAAATGTTTATCTGCCTACCCCCAGGGCATCCAAGATGTAGGTGACTTTGTTTCTTCAGTAGATCACAAACGAACATTTTTAACTCAAACCGTTGCAGTCTGTCACTCATATAATGGCAGTCAATGGGATCCACAGCTTTAAGAGTCAAAAAAACATACACAGACAAAATTAAACCCTGCGGCTCATGACGATACATTGAGGTGTTAAGACATGAACTGAATGAGCTCACTCAGCTCATTAAGGGCGGGTCTAAGGTAAGACGGTCGTGTCAATCAACTATCGTGGAAGCGGCCTCTGTTGGCGTGACGTCACACAGACTAGAAGCTAAGAATGGCTTGATTTAAAAAAGGAGATATTTCTTATAAACATTACAAAAACATCACTGAGTGGATTTTTATCATAACAGGGTCGTTTTGTACACACACATTTATGTTCAAACAACATGTAAAAGTAAGTTTTGCATCCGATGACCCCTTTAAAATAATAATAAAAAAAAACATGTTATGACCCATTTAATATTAGAGATGCTGCCTGCATTAAGTGTGAGGGACACCTGATGTCCTATCAAGAGGGAGTTTAGAGTTTGATTACAGAGCTTGTAGCTTAGCCGATTTTGTTTATTTTTGCATTAACTGCTTTGTATTGTAACCAATAAAATAAATGACTTTACCGTTATGATTGCCTCCCATGAGACTTTACATATAACTACAGATTGAGCCTCAAGCAAGAACAACCACAAGGGAGTCTTCTACGTCATTCCTGAAGAACTTTAACCTGCCGGCTGGTGAGTACTTTATGGTTTAGGCTAGATTTGACTATCCTTACCCTACCTGAATAATCACAGTGTTAAAGGTGTAAGATAAAAGGACACACAGAGTAACAATACATTAAAATTGCCATGCATGTCGGTGCCAAGAGCGCCGACATACAGTGCAGTTGCGCTCACAGCGACCCGAGTTCGAATCCTGGCTTGTGGTCCTTTGTTGATCCCACTCCCCTCTCTCTTCACCCAGTGCTTTCCTGTCTGATTTACACTGTCCTGTCCAAATAAAGGCATAAAAAAGCCCAAAAATAAATCCTAAAAAAAAGCCATGCATGTTTCTTGCACTTTAAAGTGGACAAAACTAACTAATTTAATTATTTTGCATGACTTTTATCACTGGTTTTATTTCTGGTTTTTCTATGACAAAATTCCTTTTCAACATGCATTCACAGATTTGGTTTTAAAAAATAATTTATTTGTATTGCAATATTATAATTATTTATACATTATCTACACAGTTATAAATATATATTTTCCACATTTGCCATAATCCAGTAACATAGATTGTGTAAATATAAAATGTCCCTGTTTGTGTCTGTGATCTAGTTCATCTTCTGGTCTGTAAATCTTCATACTGCAATAACAGAACACAGTGTATTAGAGCTGGTTAATACAGCAGCTGCAACAGGTTAGCAAGCAAATACGAAGGTGGAGATTATTTATAGAGTGTCTATGAACCATTATAAATTATAATAGATCCCTACAGTTACTCAAAAATGCTCCTGATTACCTCATATGCTGGTGGAGGTTCATTTGGGACTGGACCGTAGTTTGATGGAGGTGCATATGAGACCTGGTCGTAGGCTGGTGGAGGTACATTTGGTACTGGACTGTAATTTGGCAGAGGCGCAGATGGGACTGAGCCATGTGCTGCTGGCAGCAAGTACATGACTGAACTAACAGTCTGTACCACTGCAGAGGAGTCCGACTGGCCCGTTAGCACAATATGGTTGACAGGCAAATCTCCATTCATATAACTGATCTCGACACGTCTTGTCTGAGAGAGAACCAACATGACGTGTTACACATCTATCTGATTCATTTCTTTGAGATGAGAATGTTTTAAATTCTTCACGAGGTTTACCTTTGGTCTGCAGCAGCAGAAACAGGAGGTTAAAGCAACAGTAACAGAGAAGATGAAGATGAGAATATCACAGGCCAGAAGGAGAAAGCAAGTCACACCCTGAATAAATAATAGACACATGGTGATTATGAACTAAAATATGAATCCAAAACCGGTTGCCAGATCTAAACAGTATAGAGGATGGGCTATGCCACATTGTTGTAGACTGTCAGCATCACAACATAAACAATATATAACAAGAAACCATATTAATCTATACATATGTATTTTGTACATGTGTGGGTTTTAAAGCAAACACTTACCCAGGTGTAATAAAAATGAAAGTGGAGAGACAGAGCAGCTGCTCCTGCATTTAAATAGCTGAGCATTTGTGATAATTTGACCTGTAGTACAGAAGATCTGATTTAAAATAAAACCCATTAAAAATTCCCCTTATGCAAAATTATTACGTAAATTACAAACTGACACTAACCAAACATGGTTTACATGTGCTTGCTGCTAAGACTGTTGTAACTCCAGTTAAAATGAACTGTAGAACAGAAATGGAACAGATTTCAGTATTTCTTCACTGTATAATGTTGTACTGGTATTAAAATGACTGACTTACACTGATTGGTGACCAGAGGAGAAAAAAACGACCATTCCAGATCGTCAAACAGAGTCCCAATAGGCCTAGCAATACTTCCAAAATCTGTAAGACAAAAACATAACATATAGTGCCTGTTAATTCATACAAACTAAATACTTCTATTGATGTAGAACAGTGTGTTTTTACCCCCAAAGCGAGCGGCTTGGTCTTCAGGAACCTGGAGACTTCATACTGCCGTTGCTGGTATACTGGCACGGTTATCATCACATTAGCGGGTTTTGGCATCTTTGAAAATAAAAAAAAAGTATCGTCTTTGCACGTCTTCTCTTGCTTGTCAGCCAAAGCTTACTGAATGTCGAGAAACCAGGTTTCACTGATCACTCTTCATTCTTAAAGCTGGGAATCAAGATTTACCTGAAGAGTCGCTTAACAACGAGGAAGTGTTACTATGGAGTTGAAGAATGTTGAGGGCTGCAACATTATCCTGTCAATCACAGTCACAGCCTGTACTCTTACCCAGTGTCACATGACCAAAGAATGCTGGTCTGAATATCAGCACAGCTGTGATGTCATGAATCCGCAGGCTGACATTAACTAAACAGGTTGACTGTTAACTAAATTTGTGATACTTGTTTTTATACAACTGTTCGCTAAACAAAGAGTTGATTACGTTGAGTTGAATGTAACTGGGTGTTTCTTCAGTTTCTTCTGCCAGAGGTTGATTATTATTACATAAGATTTAAATTTGCTCCATATTAGTAAATATGCCAAATGTGCCCATATTTAAACCAGTGGCAAGGACAGTCCAGGCTGGCCGTGGTCCATCCAATCAACATTACCAGAATATACTAATATGGTCTGGGAGAAAATGCCAAAATAAGTGTGTATACATAGTTTATAAAGTGTATTTTTACCAATTGATATCACATAATGTGTATATATATATATACACACATACATACATATATATAAATATATATATATATATATATATATATATATATATATATATATATTCACACCTGTAACAAATCCACTTTAACCATGATCTTTTAATGTCCCATTTGTATGACTGTACATTTTACTGTCGAACAGTAAACAGCCATTTTCGTCTCTCTCGCATATTTTTTAGTCACGTGACTGACTGGAGGGAAATGTCCAAAAAACTGCAACACAAGCTTGTCAATGACAGTTTTGGCCATTTGTAGTCCATATTAAGCACCTGTCGCAATACTTAAATTACTGAAAAACAATTAAAGAGCTTAATGTATTAAAAGAGCGATGTTAAAAGATCAAATTCAGTATGTACCTTATTAATATTGCAAATTTATACAGACAAGTATGAGCCCGGAATATGAACGCCAAACTTAATGTGAAACTTTAAAACGCGATGCGTTTATATTCTGGGTTTATCTGCTTGCCTGTACAACCCTTTACGAAAATTAACCATGGTTTTACTATAATAAAAGTTTAGTAACTTTATTTATTTATTTATTTGGCGTATTGACTAACAGTTTTACTATAAATACCATGGTTAAGATATGGTTAGTGCAGCAAAACCAACTATGGTAACTATGGATTTACCAAGTATTTGCATGGCGGCTATGTATACTAAATGTATCTGTTCAATACCTAAATTTGATATTGCTGATTCCTCTGTCTATATTTGTGCTTCACTATATCGAAAACAGTTCCAATCAAAGCTGAATCAACAAACTATCGCAAAATTAAGCACCACACAGTAGTGACGTGAATTAGTATTATTAAATGAATCACTAGTTAATGATTCAATAACTCACTATCATTTCACGCTATAAAAAGATATATATGTAAAATAGAGGTTTCACCTCATCTTTAGCCATCCTCTGCCAAACCCAACACCCTTTAGGACATTTAGGAGAGTGTAGCTTTCAAATATAGCCTAATTCTAGAACACACGAAGCTACATGTACAGGTAACATTAATTATTCATTCATTTTTGTACTAAGAGACTGCTTTACCTGATGTTGGTGTTGCTCTTGGATCGTGTTGTTTTCATTTTCACTTTATTCCAGTAGGTCTATGTGTGAAAAGAGACTCCTCCCCTCTAGTGTCAGAGAAACTCAGCACCTCTAAAACTCGGATTTAACGTTTAACGTCTGCATTTTTTTTCTGCACATCATCAGTTGCAGCCTCTTTGTATACCATCCGTAGCTGACACCACACTATTTCATATACAGTCATTTAGAAACATTACAGAATGTTGCAAAACATCAAAATCTGTAAAAGCATTATATATTGATATCTGTGCAGATTGGAAAGTGAATTAAACTCAACACCTGATGTTCTCTGGTCCCAAAGCCAGAACTGAAGAGCCAAAAAATAAAATTCAAAGTCTTCTTCTTCTTTATATGTACAGGTTATGACATTCTTAATATCAGATATGTAAGTGTTGTAATTTAGATAAATAAGCTTAAATATAAACTCGTTTTGATTTAACATTTTAGTTACATCATTTTCATATTTCTGTTTGCTATTTCATATAATGACTTTCCCATTATTCGAAAATGTGGTAATTAGTCATAAAAACTAAAGGTGGCAGTAAATGAATACAAACACATTTTTCGCTCTGTAACTGATCGGGGGAAAATGACTTCAGGTTTGTTAGTATGATCATATATAAAATATATCATTTGTGTAAAATTAGCCAGTATCCAGTACCATATTAAAAGAACCTGCCATCTGTTAGTTTTTAAAACAAAATGAGAAATCTGACATTTACTCATTTCATTCATCTACGAAATATAAAATGGGAAGAAATTGCTTTTCTGTTCTTCAGGAAGGGTTTTTGCCCACTGTCTTCAAAGCCCTCACCCATCATTCGGCTAAATTTCAGGCTTTCTTTTCTCATTATAATGCCTTCATGAACAACGAAAGTGCTTTTTGGTCCAACAACATGGCCCATCTGAGTCACATGAAACCTAACAGTTTTATAAAATCTCATCCTAAGTGGCTTCTCTGATATTGTTTAGTTATGTATGCACATTTGCTTTTAAATTATTTTGATTACATTCGTTGATGTTTTAGTCCTCACTGTGAAATGGAAGCTGCCATGGAAGAAAAAATTAAAAAGGTAAATGCAACTCCTTATCCCACAATTTACTTTTTTTCCCCTTACAATTATGAGTTTATATCTATATGGACTTTCTAACGCATAATTACATTTTATATCTCACATTCTGAGAAAGAAAAAAAAAAACAGAACTGCGAGTTATGAAGTTGTAATTGCAAAATATAAACTCAAAATTGCGAGAGAGAAAAGTATATATATATATAATTGTTTTAATCTCACACTTACATTTTTTATTCTTTATTCTGTGGTTAAAACAAGCTTCCATACCATAAAGAAGTCCTTGTTTATTGAAATTTGTCAGGCTTTGGTTGATTTATTAAAAGGAAAGATCTGAATATCCGTGCATTCAAATGGATTCACAAAACACGGTATGCAAGCATTTTTTTTTAATCATTTTATTAGCTGTGATCTTAAAGAAGTCCACTTCCAGAACAAAAATGTGCAGATAATGTACTCACCCCCTTGTCATCCAAGATATTCAGGTCTTCTTTTCCTCAGCCATAAAGAAATTATGTTTTTTTGAGTTAAACATTTCAGCATTTTTCTCCATATAATGGACTGATATGGTGCCCCGATATTGAACTTCCAAAATACAGTTTAATTGCGGCTTCAATGATCCCAAATGTGGTTGTAAACAATCTCACGCAGCAGAGCTGGACCGGCACGACAGTAAGCTGAGGACGCCAACAATATGACAGCCCTTCGCCTAAACAGGGACTTGAACCCTGGACCCTCAGATTAAAAGTCTGATGCTCTACCGACTGAGCTATCCGGGCTCTTGCACAACCTTGGCCACTTACGTTTTATATAACAGCTCTTTCCCCACAAGCCACCTGGAAGAAGCTCATTTGCCACGGGATTAAGGCTGCAAGCAAACATGGCAGTTAGAGCAAAGGCCAAAGGCCTTGGAAGCCACAATTATCGTCGCAGAAAGCCCACTTGTAGTCGGCAGGGTTTGAACCTGTGCGGGGAGACCCCAATGGATTTCCAGTCCATCGCCTTAACCTCTCGGCCACGACTACGGCAACCTGGTTGTCCTCTGCCCTGTCGTCGTGCAGCACTGCCACCTGACCCACTTGCATCCCAGCCAGCTCAGTCACGCAGCCGAGATTCCAAGCTGGCCCTGCTGCAGACAAAACAGCGGGCCCAACGAGGAGAAAGCCAGCCGCCAAGTCTCGCACGAAGACGCACGGCTGTAGCTGTTCGTGCGTTTAAATGAGCACAGGCGACCTCAAAGTTGGGTGAGAATAAAAACCCCACAAACTGGCTATGGCTTTACTGAACTTGCCAAACGTAAAACTCTCAAAAGGGGAAAACACCCCACCACAGGCAACAAAACATTCTTGAAGGGGAAACACAGCAAAGACTGCATGTGAACTGTCACATCTTTAAGCGTATGCCACCACACAGCAGAGCACAACAGTATGACAGTCCACAACAGTATGAGGCCACCAACAAGATGACAGTCCTTTGCCCAAGCAGGGACTTGAACCCTGGACCCTCAGATTAAAAGTCTGATGTGCTACCGACTGAGCTATCCAGGCTCTTGCATAGCCTCCCCCTCTTAGATTTAATATAACAGCTCTTTCTCCACAAGCAGCCTGGAAGAAGCTCATTTGCCATGGGATTAAGGCTGCAAGCAAACATGGCAGTGAGAGCGAAGGCCAGGCCAAGCTAAAGTTGAAAAAGTGAAAGCCCGCCCGTAGTCGGCAGGGTTCGAACCTGCGCAGGGAGACCCCAATGGATTTCGAGTCCATCGCCTTAACCTCTCGGCCACGACTACGCCTGGTTATGGTCCGCCTGCTCTTTTGGCTGGAGGCAGGCAGCACAGGATGCCAAAGAGCTTCAGATGCAAAATCCAGCTTAAGGATGAGGTGGCGAAAAGGAGCCGGACGTCCCCGTTGCTCAACGGCAAGGGGCTGCCCTGACCCGGATTTGAACCGGGGTTGCTGCAGCCACAGCGCAGAGTACTAACCACTACACGATTGTGGCATGCCACTGGTTTACGCCTGAGGTGGAAGCCGTCTGATTACAAAAAGGGCAAGCGGCATGTTTTTCGGTTGGAGAGGTGCTGCGCACATCTGTGCAACGGACGCGCAAGAAAAGGGCATGTCACATAGGATGCCAGAAGAGCTTCAGACGCAAAATCCAGTTTGAGGACGAGGTGGCAGAAAGGAGCCAAACGTCCCTGTCACTCAACAGCAAAGGGCTGCCGTGACCCGGATTCGAACCGGGGTTGCTGCGGCCACAACACAGAATACTAACCACTATACGATCACTGCGCACCACTGGCTCATGCCTGTGGTGGCAGCCGTCCGATTACAAAAAGGGCAAGCGGCGTGTTTTTCGGCTGGAGAGGGGCTGCGCAAATCTGTGCGACCGTCACGTCTCCCCAGCGCACGGGGCGCCGGCAAACAGCATAGTCGGCAGGATTCGAACCTGCACAGGGAGACCCCAATGGATTTCTAGCCCATCGCCTTAACCACTCGGCCACGACTACGGCAACCTGGTTGTCCTCTGCCCTGTCGTCGTGCAGCACTGCCGCCTGACCCACTTGCATAGAGATTAAAAAAAGAGTCAATTTAAAACTTGTTTGATACAAATTTGAACATTACTTTTTCTATAAAAGTACACACTTAAATGAAAAAAAGTCTCAGTCTGTAAATGCTGGGGTAAATCAAACAACTGGAAGTGGTGTCTACTGTTGAATAATAAAAAATAAAACACAAACGCACATAAATTAAGCAAACTGAGAATTTATTTTGTCACTTTGTAAAGTCATATCAAATGAAACAAACTTTTGGGGGATAAGGAACCCAAATAATGAAAACAAGACTCTTACACATGTTTCTCATCATTGATTTACAAATATATTTTTGGTTTTCCATCTGCAAACATCAAATATTCCCATTTGTGTTTGAGATCTAGTTCATCTTCTGGTCTGCAAATCTTCATACTGCAATAACAGAACACAGTGTATCAAAGCTGGGCAGTACAGCAATTACAGAAGGTTAGCAAGCGAATATGATTCAAGGTGGAGATTACCTGTAGGATTTTGATGTGTATGAACAGTTTTCAAATATAATTTCTAATTTAGTAAGCCTACAGTTATTAAAAAAATGCTCAGACTTACCTCATATGCTGGTGGAGGTGAACTTGGGACTGGACTGTAGTTTGGTGGAAGTGCATCTGAGAGTTTGTCGTAGTTGGGTGGAGGTGTTATTTGTACTGGAGTGTACATTGGTGCAGATGCAATGGGGACGGGACCATAATTTGGCAGAGGGGCAGATGGGACTGAGCCATGTGGGAACATGTACATGACCGAACTAACAGGCTGGGCCACTGCATAAGGGTACAGCTGGCCCGTATGCATGACAGGCAAATGTGTGGTCACACAACTGACCATGACAGGGGTTGACTGAGAAAGAACAAAAATGATGTTTGTTATACAGCCGTTTCACCTGATTCTTTTTTGTTTGAGAAGAATGTTTTAAACTCTTGATGAGGTTTACCTCTGGGTTGCAGCAACAGGAACAGTAGCTTACGGCAATAACAAGAGAGAAGATGAAGATCAGAATATCACAGGCGAGAAGGACATAGGCGGACACATCCATAATTTTCTAATTGATAGAGAAACAGTGGTTATGAACTAAAATATACACGTGAATCAAAACCAGTTGCCAGATCTATACAGTATAAAGGACAGATTAGAGATTAGGCACCGCTAAATTCAAGTGTAGACTACAAGTGTCACAATATATAAACACTTATATTTAACAAATAATTTTAATCTAGACACTAGGGCTGGGTTAAATGTCTCATATAAATGCTCAGTGTTTCAACTGTGGTATATCATCAATAATACACATGCACATCTCTTATTTATACAGCTGTATATAGAGTAAATAATGCACAAAATCTGTCATAAATCGTCTGTTCCAGATTCATACACATTATTATTTATTTTAAGGTTTTATTTTCTTTAAATGTTTTCTCTGTTCTCATGTCAGAAATGTATGTATGTATGTGTGTATGCATGTATGTACCAGGAGCACCTTAAAAAAACACAACAAATTCCTTGTGTGCTTGCGCACACTTGGCGAATAAAGCTAATTCTGATACTGATTCTGATCCAATAAACAACTTGTAAACAATATATCCTGTAATGTTTACCTTAGAAAGGCCAATGGCCATAAACTAGTTAGTCAGCTGAAAAACATAGGCTACTCTAATGAGGTGCATTTTGCTAAATATATGCAATATATTCTAGTGCTCTTCAATATTAACTGTATGTTTTAATAAATCTGTCAGGTTTTTTACATAAATATAATATTGTAACTATAAATTTACACCGTGTCTACACTGGACGTGACAAATCGACCGTTGCAAATCATTTGAACTTTGTTTGAGCATGTCATAAATAGAACACGTCAGCAGTTTAAAGTCAGGGATTTGTTGTGTCGCACCACATCGCATCCAGTGTAGACAGCATCACTGATTAAAATGGGTTCTACTGTATTTTGTCACGTCGCTCACATCTGGTGTAGACATGGTGTTAGTGTTCTAACTTTATTATTAGTAAAATTTATTTAAAGGATAAGTCCACTTCCAGAAGAAAAATTTAGATAATGTACTCACCCCCTTGTCATCCAAGATGTTCATGTCTTTCTTCCTTCAGTCGTAAAGAAATTGTTTTTTTTTTTTTTTTAAGGAAAACATTTTAGGATTTTTCTCCATATAGTGGACTTCTATGATGCTCCAAGTTCGATCTTCCAAAATGCAGTTTAAATGCGGCTTTAGCTGTAAACGATCCCAGCCAACGATTCGCTTTTTGAGCGAAACGATCGGTTATTTTCATAAAAATGTTACAATTTATATACTATTTAAATGTCAAACGCTCATCTTGTCTTACTCTGCCTGAACTCTGGTTTTTTTTCCTGTTCATGACAGTTAGGGTATGTTGAAAAACTCCCATCTCATGTTCTCCCTCAACTTCAAAATCATCCTATATCGTTGTTTTACCGTTTTTGTTAAGGGTGTTTGATCTTCTTTACATGTTCACTTTGCAAAGACTGGGTTCAGGCAGAGCAAGACAAGACGAGCATTTGAGATTAAAAAGTATTTCAATTGATTTTTTTTTAACGAAAATAACGAGATTGTTTCGCTAGATAAGACCCTTCTTCCTCGGCTGGGATTGTTTACAACCGCATTTGGGATCGATTGAAGCCGCATTTAAACTGTATTTTGGAAGTTCAAACACCATATCAGTCCATTATATGGAGAAAAATCCTGAAATGTTTTCCTCAAAAAACATAATCTCTTTACTACTGAAGAAAGAAAGACATGATCTTGGATGACAAGGGGGTGAGTACATTATCTGTAAATTTTTGTTCTGGAAGTGGACTTCTCCTTTAAGTGTTTATATAAGAATCAGTTAATTTTAACCTTTTATATTACAGTACTACCAACCAGTATTAGATTAAAGTTTTTTTTTCCATTTAGAAAATTTGCCATGTATTGTATGATAGACACTCACTAGCCACTTTATTAGGTACACCTTGCTAGTGCCGGGTTGAACCCTGTTTTGCCTTTAGAACGGCCTTCAACTTTCTCAGAAATTTTAGTCCATATTGACATGACAACATCATAGTTTTTGCAGATTTTTGGGCTGCGTCCATAATGCGAATCTCCCATTCCACCATTGGATTGCTCTATTGGATTAAGATCTGGTGACTGTTACCTCTTTTCCACTAAGGCAGTTTGAGTGCTGGAGCCTAGTTTCAAATTGATTTTTTTTCTTTCAAAATCATGTAATCTAATGGGATGTGAGACAAACTAAATAATTACATTTCACATCAATTTTTTGCTGAGATTGAGCTTAAGATTGAGCTTCTCTGAGCAAACTGAGCAGCCAGACTGTAGCTGAGTTTCCATTACCGTTCAAACTGAGCAAATTCCAAATGCGAATTGAAAATACACCTGATGGAAATGCATCAATTTCGCAAAAACACTCATATGAGGTGATTTTTCAGACAATTCGAAAAAGGAATGTTTCGCAAAACTGCAATGGAAATGTTTTTTTTTTTTTGCATTTACAAGTCACGTGGTGCATGTAAAAAGTTATACGATCATTCATCGATGTACTATAACCTCCAAGAAACACTTAATTCATGGCTGCTCTCAAGGGGCTTTCCTTGACATTAATGCTTAGACAATTTACACAGCACATGTCTGTGGCACCTTACGGCTCCGATACGGCCACTGGAGTTGATCACGTCCATTCTAGTCAATGCTTTTGTTTATACCAGCTGCACCGCGCATGTTTCAGAAGTGGCTCTCGCCACTTCTGTAAAGATACACACATACGCCTCCTTTGATTAAACATAGCCAAAACCCCACCAAAATCCACTCCCATGACTTGTCGCGAGAGGAAAAAAATTAAGTTTTAGTCACAAAATATATAAACGTGCAGTGATGATCACAAAACTATCTGTTGAGTATGTGAACACAACGGCCAATCAGAGATATAAGAATTCACTTAACAGTGCTCAAAATGCTCGTAGGAAATGCTGGTATCACCACATTTTTAAAATTTCAGTGCCGACTGGTACCAAAGTCAGTACTTTTGACAACACTAGCATCAGGGGCTGGGGGAAGGGTTACCATGAATTTTTTCATCGCCATTTTTGAAATAGCAGCTAAAATTGAACGCACTGGATTTGACGTGTTTGGACACCGTTGTAGGTTTGCAAAGCCATGAACATCAATAGCAGTGCAATGTCCCCCATTGTTGATTTGTTCAGGATGTGTCGGGGCTGTGCAGACTGGTTGCGAGAGCAATTCAAAAGCTTAAAAAGTCTCTCCAATCGCTCTCACGGTGCTTTGGTGTCATGTGCTGATCGGCCTGCGTGGCACCAATGCATCTCGAACAAGCCTGGTGGGTTTGAAGCACCGCCAAAAGGACAGTGAGAAAGATCAGAGAGCAGACATTTCTTTAAGCTTTTGAATTACTCTCGTGGTACTTCAATGCCACATGCCAACCAGTTTGCACAGCGGCAGCACATCCCAAACAAAGCAAATATCAACAATGACTTTGCAAACCTACATAGGCATCCAAACACGATGAATTCAACATGTTCGTGTTTAGCTATTTAAAAAAAAATGTTGGTCTTGGCAACCCCGTCCAGCCCCTGATGCAAGCTGTTCTTACTTCTAGACCAGCCATGTTTTGGTGCTACTTATGAAAAGCTTTTCTTGGTTCCAAGCTGGTGCTTTGGGTGTCAAAAGACAAAGAACCGATTTACAAAACTAGGCTCTGGCTCTGAAACAGCACTCAAACCGCCTTGGTGGGAAAGAGGTAACAGTCACCAGATCTTAATCCAGTAGAGCACCTATGGTGGAATCATGGATGTGCAGCCCACAAATCTCTGTGGTGGCTCTCTAGACTGTACAAAGGCAAACCGGTTTTCAATGGCTTGCCAGTCAAAGTAACTCCAAATTGGCAATAGCACTGGCTCTGAACTAGCACCAGGTTCATGCTGGTGGAAAACGGGCATGTGGTGGTCATTTGAGTATAGTGAACACATTGTCATGTTTATGAAACCAGTTTGAAATTACTTGAGCTTTGTGACACGTTATCCTGCTGGAATTAGCCATCACAACGTGGGCACACTGCAGTCATAAAAGGATGGGCACTGGCAACAACAACACTCTGGTAAGCTGTGACTTTTAAACAATCCTCAATTGGGGCCCAAAATGTGTCAAGAAAATATATTCCACCACCAGCAGCCTGAACTGTTGATACAAGGCAGGACAGATCCATGCTTTCATGTTGTTTGTGCCAACATCTGACCCAACCATCCAAATGTCGCAGCAGAAATCAAGACTCATCAGACCAGGCAAGCTTTTTTCAATCTTCCATCATCCAATTTTGGTGAGCCCATGAAAATTGTTGCAGCCTTAGTTTTCTGTTCTTAGCTGACAAGATTGGCACACAATGTAGTCTTCTGCTGGCATAGCCCATCTGCTTCAAGATTCGATGCGTTGAGTGTTCAGAGATGCTCTTCTGCGTACCTCGGCTGTAACAAGTTTTTGATTATTTGAGTTACTGTTGCCTTTCTATCAGCTTGAACCAGACTTTTGGCATCAACAACATATTTTCATAGCATTGCTGCTCGCTGGATATTTTCTCTTCTTTTTCAGACAATTCCCTGTAAACTCTAGAGATGGTTGTGCATACAAATCGTAATAGATCAGCAGTTACTGAAACTTCCGCAGATCGTCTCACCATGTCTGCATGCCTAAATTCACTATGTTTCTGCCATTTGCTGATGAGATAGTTGTGTTAACGAGCAGTTCAACAGGTGTACCTATTAAAGTGGCTGGTGAGTGTATATCAAAATGAATCGATATTAAATCAAATTGAACTGGAATCAAATTGCAAGCTTGTAAATCAAAATTGAGTTGAAATTCGTCAATAACCCAGCCCTACTAGACAAGTGGTTCTCAATTCCAGTCCTCGAGACCCCCCTGCTCTGCATATTTTCCATCATGTCTCACACCTGATTCAAATTACTAGCTTGTTAGAAGAGACCATGCGTTCCGATTGACATGGACCCTACTAGGGATGTCACAATACTCAACATAATATCGAACCATTCGGTACGACATCCACGGTTCAATACGCACTTGTGAATTGCGTTTTTTTTTTTTTTTGGTTTTGCATTTAAATAACTTCCTTATTTTATTTCTCTCTGAATTTGCTGTATGTTTGCCCACGATTTCACATGCTGAAATGAGGAAACACTTCCCCGCTTATATTTGAAAAAGCAACACACGCAGAGCATCTTCCCTTCTAATGACGTGCAATGATAAGCCTTTCTAAACCTGATGTCCAACAGAAGAGTTGTAAAAACAAAAGTTATAAAATAAAACATTATAACTTGTTTATAATTCACAACATCAGTCGAGTGTTTGAAATAGCTTCCTTATGTGATCTGATGTGGATTCTTATCACAGAATGGGGCAGACAATAAATTCTATACTCATATTCTATGTAACCGTTAAATCGACTGGCAATGGCTTATGAAAATACATGAGATGGCTTGAAGAACACAGATAAACCATATATTATTGCAGACGAGTGTTTATTGTCCTTACATTTCGTCATTCAAAACGTTTAACGTTATATCTTGTTTTAAATCAGTTACAGCAATAGCAATGCTTTTATCCATATTAGAGCAAGTGGTACGGAATGTCATTAGTGCTACTTCTTTGACACATTTGTGTTTTTTTTTTTTGCGCGAGGGCGCCCTCTGGCGTCAAGTATGAATGAAACCCATTCTATTTTGCGTAAAAATCGAAAAAATAATACCTCTCTCAAAAGAAGAATTAAGCAGACATATACTAAACCATGCTTTTTCTAGTGTACAGAGGTTTACGGGAGTATTTTGTTAATTTATTGCCAAAAAAAGAAAAAGTGGTGGCAAGATTTTAGAACCGAACCGAAAACCTTGGTTAAAAACCGAGGTACGTATTGAACCGTGGACTAACTGTATTGTTGTATCCCTAGTCCCTACACAGTGTCCACTGCTCTCTACTTCCTGAGCACGGGAAGTCTGTAAAAATTTACTTCACTTTGGGGCATTCATTCACAAATTTGCACTACACCATCTACAGCATCTTCACACACAGACGAAACTTACTAGAGAAGTGTGAAGTGTAAATTCCCTTCTCGCACACTTTAATACTCTTTGAGTGGAACATATACGCTCCCATATACACTAGGAAGTCCACTTTCGTAGGGCGCTTACAGTCGAATAGAACAAAGATCTGAAGCAATAAGAAAAAGATGCAAAATGTGCAGAGCGGGGGGTGCGAAGACCGGAATTGAGAACCACTGTACTAGACATAAACACACATACTGTAGACCAGGGGTCACCAAACTTGTTCCTGGAGGGCCGGTGTCCTGCAGAGTTTTCCTCCAACGTTCCTCAACACACCTGCCTGGGAGTTTCAAGTATGCCTAGTAAGACCTTGATTAGCTGGTGTGTTTGATTAGGGTTGGAGCTAAACTCTGCAGGGACACCGGCCCTCCAGGACCGGGTCTGGTGACCCCTGCTGTAGACAATGTAATCACTTACAAAAATCAAAATGAAGTGAGAGTAGAGGGAGAAAGTAGATATTGCAAAATTTACATATCCGATCATTTGTGAGGCTTTGACCTGCAATACAAACAAGCAAAACAAGCAAATAAATCAATAATAAAATTCCTCTAATGTTTTTTGTTTTAAACGTACTGTCTTGAGAAGAAGTAATGAAGTTGACACTAACCAGACATGGTTTAAGTGTGTGTGCAGCCGAGACTGTTACAGCTCCTATTATAATGTACTGCATAATAGAAACGCAAAAGAAATCAGTATTGTTCACTGTATAATGTTGTGTTGATATTGAAATGACTGACTTACAATGATTGGTGACCAGAGAAAAAAATAACACTCTGTCCAAATCGTCAAACCGAGTGCCAATAAGGCTAGCAATATTTCCAAAATCTGTGATACAAAAACATAATTAACAGGCACTATATTTTCATACACACAGGTGAGGCCAGAAAAAGAGATGTGGATCTAAATGCAGCTTAGTTTATACAGTGGTGGACAAAATAATTAAAACACAAGTATTTTCACCAGCTAAAAAACGGTTGTAAGTTAGTTACTTCTATCTTTTGTTGTAGTGTGTCAGTGGGAAATATCAGTTTACATTGTCAAATATTTATTTGTAATAATCCAGTGAGATTTTTGTTTGCACAAGGAGTCTGACGACAGCCAGTGCTCCACACAGAGATCTGATCTCATATTCATCAAGTCTATCTGGAATGACATGAAGAAACAGAACAAACCGAGACAGTCTAAATCCAGAAGAACTGTGGCAACGTGTCCAAGACGCTTCAAGAAACCTACCTGCAATGCTACAGTACTGTTAAAAGTTTTAGGCACTTGTGTAAAAATGCTGTAAAATGAGGATGCGTAATAATAGTTTTTCAGATAGCTTTGCAGGTAGAGCTCTTAAAGCATCATGGAGACGTTGCCACAGTTCTCCTGGGTTTAAATTGTCTCAGTTTGTTCTGGTTCTTCATGTCATTCCAGACAGACTAGATAATGATGAGATCAGATCTCTGTGTGGAGCACTGGCTGTTGTCAGACTCCTTGTGCAAACAAAAATCTTACTGGATTATTAAAACAACAAAATTAATGTTTGGAAACGTAAAATGATATTTCCTACCGACACACTACAGCTAAAGATAGAATTAAATGACTTAAACCCATTTTTAGCTGGTGAAAATAACTAGTGTTCTAATAATTTTGGCCACCATTGTATACCAAAATAACAAAAATGAACCCCAGAGAAGACAGAAACACTACAGGTTTACAAACACATAAACACAATACTTAAGTCAGCTGAGAAAACTGATTGCATTTAAAAGAAAGACAAATGAGGAATTAAAATTATAAGTTAACCATCAAGGGAAACAGGAAGGAAACAGTAAAATAAGAACACACAAAGAGTAACAGGAACACACACAAACACAAAACGTGACAAGTTTGTTTTACCCCCAAAAACAGTGGCTTGGTCTTCAGGAACTTGGCGATTTCATACTGCTGGTGCTGTTGTTGATATAACGGCGTGGTTATCATCACATCTGCGGGTTTTAGCATCTTTAAACATACAGAAAGTATCTGGTCTTTACACGCCCTCTCTTTCTTATCAGTCAAAGCTTAATGCCGGACTTAGCACATATAGTTTATAAAGAGTTTATTTACCAGTAGATATAACAATGTATTATTTCGCGGCAAACCTATCGTGATCTGTGCATAATTCGTGCATATATTTAGTGTAAATCTGTTCAGGCCCTAAACTGGACATTTGCAGCTAGCGTTGCTTATATGTTTGCTGTATTAAATCGAAAACAGTTCCAATCAAACCTAAAGTCTCTACCGTCCCATCTGTTTAACGACACACAGTAGTACTGAATAAATAAATATTGCATTTAATTTGACCCTGTAAAAATGATACATAGGCTAAACAGTTGTACCTCACGCATCCTTCTGCCCTCCATCAACCCAACACACGACCTTTACAACTAAACTTTGAAAATGTAGTGCTCAAATGTCATTCTAGAGCCATCTTGCATGTATGTGTATGTAAGGAAAAATATACCTGAGCAAATTAATCAAAACATTGAGGAACAGGATGTTTACCTAATGCTGGTGTTGCATTTGTCGCGGATCCGATGTTCTTATTTTCACTTTCATCCAAAGGCTAATCTGTGTGGGAAGAGACTCCTCCCCCCCTCACTGGCAGTAAATCAAACTCATGCAGCGAACATGTCTGAAACTTAAAACTACGGCACAACACAAAAATAAAATTAGTTTGGAGTGCTTATTAAAAATGTATTACATTTAAAATTAATTCAGTTAAATTATATTTAGTTTTCTGTATGTCTTTTTTTCTCACATCATTTGTAGGCTAATCAGTATCAGTCAAGTGCACCACGTACGTCTGCGTGCGTGTGTGTGTGTGTGTGTGTGTGTACCTTTACTGCAGCTGTGGTTCTCAAACGTTTTATACCACCTCAGAAAATATTTGGCTATTCAAGTACCACCATAATGACCAGCATTAAAATACAGTAGCATAGTAGACCTAACTACACAGCTACAGGTCTGCACAGTTCAAAAATTAATTGTATTATTTTTGTTAGCCACTGAAGTATCACTGAACAGTAACATTAACACTGCACTGTGCTTACAAACAGGTAAATAAACTTAAATAATGATTAAATTAAAATGTGTACCTTAAAAATAAATAAAACTGTACTGTACTTAAAAAAAAAAACTGTACTCAAATAAAGATTAAGTTAAAATGTATTGTGTTGTAACATTCATTTATAATTAATTTAGTGATTTTTCTGCATACCACTAGAGTACCACTACTGGTACTCGTACCACTTTGAGAACTACTGCCTTGCAGAATTTGTCTGTAAAAGCAGTATTTTAACAGAATCGACTGTATGCATTACCTGCACAAAGCCAAAATTTTAATGATCCGATATGCAGCATATTCTAACAGAGGCCTTTTTTTTTGGGTCAAAAGGTGGCCACTGCTGCCAGTGATCTGATTTTGGATGCCCTGATCAGCAGATTCCTCCACCTTTGGCAGCTGCTAGCAACTGACTTTCGGCTGCCATCCGCAGATTTTTATTCAGAACCCTTACTGCGAAGAGACTGTCACAACTTCAGTTTCATGCTTACTTTAATATCGAAAAATAAAATAATTTTAAAAAGTTGAAATGTTTAGTCATTTAAAAAATATATATTATTTATTATTATTATTGGGGGAATCACAGATGAATCGCATTCAATTACGAACACGTTTTTGCATAGCTTGTCAGTGATTTTACGGCTCTGTGTATTAATTGCCACTCCTTTCAGTCTTTCAGCTCCTCTATTGGCTCTGCAATGCAACCCAGACTTGCCCTTGGGCTCCAGTCTCCAGTCCTGCCTTGGAGTGTGCATCCCCTGGCTTTGCTTGGGGCCACCATTCCTATAACTCCACCTCTGCTTCACTTTGGCTCCCTGCCCTCTTGGCTCCACCTGGGATAGCCGTCCACACACCTGTCTAGTACCCTAGCTCCATCTTAGGTGCTCTTTACTGCAGCTTCACCTAGGCCACTGGATCCTGCACTGTCATCTAGTCCTGTCATCGTCTCAGCTTTGCCTGGGTCTCTAGATCTCTTGGCACCATCGCTGGTGAACAGGCCAATAACTGCATCCTGGTTCCTCCCATCATCATTTCCAACCAGTCATACCCTGCACAAGTCCTGTCCCCTTCTTCTTTTCCTTTTCCAGGACCTGGACCTCCACCCTTCCCCAGGTCTGCCTCTGCTCCACCAACCTCCTGAACGGTAATTTCTGTCACAAATTCTCTGTGTTTGTGTCCATGGACCTTTATTATGATTTTCGTCCTGTGTTCAGTCCCAGTGTGTTTAGTTCATGTTTCCTTGGTTGTCATAGTTATTCATTGTTTAATTGATTAGAGCAGGGATAGGCAACGTCGGTCCTGGAGTGCCGATGACTGGCAGAGTTTAGCTCCAACCCTAATCAAACACACCTGAACAAGCTAATCAAGGTCTTCAGAATTACTAGGGCTACAGGCAGGTGAGGTTTTTTTTCAGGGTTGGAGCTAAACTCTGAAAGACATCGGCACTCCAGGACCAACATTGCCTATCCCTGGATTGAAGTCTCACCTGACCCTGTTTACCACTGTGTATTTATTCCCTGAGTTTCTTCAGTTCTTTGCCCAGTATGGTTGTCCCAAGGAAGCCAGCCATTTCTTCAGCCCCACCTCCTCTGGCACCTTTCAGTCTTTCAGTTTCTCGATTGGATCAGCCTATGGGCTTACAGTCTCCAGCTTTGCCTTGGAGTGTGGATCCCATTAGCTTCGCTGTGGGCCACCATTCCTGTAACTCCACCTCAGTCTGTCGACCATTCGGCTCCTCCTTCTGGACCTGGCTGTCCATCCTTCCCCCAGTCTGCCTATACTCCACCAACCTCCTGAACTGTAATTTCTGTCACAAATTGTCTTTGTTTGTGTCCATGGACCTTTATTTTGATATTAATGTGTCCTCAGTTCAGTTTCAGTGTATTTAGTTTCTGTTTTCTTAGTTGCCATAGTTATTCATTGTTTATTTGATTAAAGTCTCACCTGTCCCTTTTTACCACTGTGTATTTATTCCCTCAGTTTCTTCCGTTCTTTGCCCAATATTGGTTGTGCTACGGAAGCGAACCATTTCTTCGGCCCCACCTCCTCTGGCTTTTTTCAGTCTTTCAGCTCTTCTACTGGCTCTGCCATGAAACCCAGATATGCCCTTGGGCTTCCAGTCTCCATATCCGCCTTGGAGTGAGGATCCCCTGGCTTCGCTTGGGGCCACCACTCCCGTAACTCCACCTCAGCCCGTTGACCATTTGGCTCCACCTTGGCTCCTTGCCCTCCTGGCTCCACCTGGGATAGTCATCCTAGTGGCTGGTACCCTTGCTCCACCTTAGGTTGTTTTCATTGCGGCTTCATATAGACCACTGGATCCTGCAGTGTCGTCCCATCCCGTCCTTGCCTCAGCTTTGCCTAGGTCTTCAGATCTCTCAGATCCATCGTTGGCAAGCAGGCCACTATCTCCACCCAGGTTCTTCCTACTATCAGTTTCACCGTAGCTTTTGTACTACCTGTCCTCTGGGCTTCCACCTGCTTCATCCTGCCATCTCCTGCTCCATTGTTCCTCCTGCCATCAGGTTCTTCCCTCTGCCTGCTCTGCTGTGGTGGTTTGCTACTCTAGCTGCTCCGCCATGGTGGTTTCCAACTCTGACTGTTCCACCTTGGTACCCTGCTCCAGTCTTATCCCCTTCTCTTTTTACTTCTCCTTGAGTCTGCTTCTGCTCCACCAACCTCCTAAACTGTAATTTCTGTCATAGATTCTCTGTGTTTGTGTCCATGGATCTTTAATTTTAATTTTTCTTTTGTCTTGTTTTGCCTGTGTTCAGTTCCAGTGTGTTTAGTTTCAGTTTCTTTTGTTTCTTTAGTTCCAGTTTCTTTTTGTTCCAGTTTCTTATTCATTGTTTAACTGATGAGAGTCTCACCTGTTCCTCTTTCCACTGTGCATTTATTCCTTTAGTTTCTTCAGTTCAGTGTCTGATATTGGTTATGCATAATGTCCTTTTTAACTTGTGTTTTGTTTTATTTTTTTTGATTATCTGAGTTAGCTTTGTTAGATATGCTAGTTTGAACCTTCACATATTTTCATCTTCATGACACATTAAATGTGACAATATTATTATTAAGAATTTTTTGTTTCCATTTAAGTCAGTTTTGGTAAAATCTGTTGGAGACAAACAAAAGGAACCCTAAAAGCAGTTATTTCAGTGCATTTCTGTTTGTAGAATATTTTGAGGTTTCTCACATCTTTATGTAACCATTGCAATGCCTCATGTTTCCTTCCAGACTCGTGCTCTGCTCTCACAGACAGATGCGGTTACCAGGCAACCAGTCTTGTAGCTGTATCAGTGTGAGGCTGGAGTGGGGGGTTGCTGCTCAATGTGATGCTGAGCTGCTCTCCCATTGGCCACAACTCCCTGACCAGTGACACGATTGGACGAGAGCACATCACTCAGCATCTCTGTGTCTCCCTCTCTGTGATATGCTTTGGAGGAGGAGTCTATGCAGCAGAATAGACAGAATTGTACCCCTCCCTCATTCTTTTGCACAAACATCAGTATGCCTACGCACAAGTCCAGCTGTCATGTGTTTACCTCTGATTTCAGGAAAACCCAACAGGAATAAATTGACCGGAACGGTCCCAACTGGGGCAAGACATTCTGTTTTTTTCTTCAGTGTTTTTTTGAGGAGTTTATATTCTGTAGAGTGTCATCAGCCTCTTCGTGTGGACTTACCGCTCATAAACCCCATGACGCTTTGCAGCAGACCTTCATGCTGATGGATGAAAAATGGATGGTGTGTTGCTCATCCATCAAACAAACACACACCATCACAGAAACCTTTTGTACAAACCAACTCAGCAATGGAACTAAATGAATAAATCAGCATCTGAACACGACTATAGCACAGCAATGTGACAGAAGGTAAAGAGTGTTTTTCATTTGAATTTTTCTTTTTGTTCATGCTGTCTGAATGTTTACATGCATAAATGCGCTTTGTGATCCTCTTTAAGTACATCTCACAGGCTGTTTAATGCTTATGGACCAGATGGAGATGTTTATGTACATATATAGCAAATCTGGGATTTTTTTTGTTCCCCTGATAATCTGATGTTTATATTGATGTGGAACAGGATTAAATCCACTAATCTCAAATCTAGGCCTATTTTAACACATCAAAACCATTTAATAGATCTGGATGGTTGTAATTTATCTCAGCTGGCTCTCATATGACCTGCACGTTTGAATATCAGCTTCTGGAATCGTTCCAGCAGATGAGAGAGTCTCTCTGGCAGAGATCAAAACACCGGTAGCATGTTGTAACCCTTCCACTCACATTTTAACGCTCATCATGAGACTCCGCCTCTTTGCAGGATTGGTAGAGCTGCAGCCCCGCCCTTGGTTCCGTCCCAGAATGCTGAGCCCGGTTCTCTGTTCAGATCTCGCAGCCTTGGAGCCAGAGTACACCGACGGTAACACACACACAATCGTACGCTACAAACACTCACAGTAGATACACTGCCAGTCAAAAGTTTGGACACACTTGACTGAATTTGTTTCTTGTAAGGCTTTTTGGTAAAATGCTAGAAATTAGTTTTGTATACAATAAAAAAACATATTAATATGAAGCAGACAACAAGTGGGAACTACTTCTGTTTACAACCATCCCATGATGCACCTCATGATGTTTTGTGAGAGAACAAGTGAGCGGTAGTGTTATTTTAATATAATTCAGATACTATTATAGATTTTTTTTTTATTTACATTTATTTTAACAAACAAAAATGTGTTTTTAATGGTTTTAGTTTTAACTATAATCCTGGTGTACAAAGCTGAAATCTAGATAAAGAAAGTCAAATATATCATTCTGATTTAACATTTTGATTAACACCATATTTGTTTAATTTCCATATTTGTGCTAACTTACAGTTTTGATGACTTTCCCATAATGAAACTTTTGACTAGTAGTGTAACTAGTGTAACACTCTTTGACCTTTGTGTTTCTGTTTTTTAAAAAAACAAAGTGAACGTGCACCTTGGCATTAATGCTGTTTTTGGATACGTTCAAATACAATATTGCATATATTTGCTTTGGCAAAGTAGTGTTTGACTGATGCACATCTTATCTTTAAACAACAAATAGAGGCCTGTGCAAGTTTTTACCAAAACAAGATTTGAAATCTATCTCTTTTTGATTCTTGTCTGTGGTCCAGCTGATGTCATCTCTACGGTGGAGTTCAACCAGACCGGAGAGTTCTTGGCCACGGGTGATAAGGGTGGGAGGGTTGTCATCTTTCAGAGAGAACCACAGGTCAGATAATTCTCTGACAAACACATTTTCACAAACACAAACACTTTATTTTCTTTTCTTTTCAGTCAGCAACTTTGAGTTCACATCACAGAAACACTATTTTCTTGTATTTGTGAGTTGGAGGCAGGTGATATTTATAATACAGTGGGAGGAGACGTTCTCATTCTACGTAGCATTTTATTGGACAAAATGTTGTAAACACCTCCTTTTCCCCAATGCAGAATCTGGTTAAAAGACTTGTAAAATCATTCTTGCGTTATATTGTCACATTTGGCATTTTGTTTAAGAGAGGTTTTATGAATGATTCACACTGAATTCATTCCCCTCATGTTTTAACAATGAGGTCCAATAAATGTTAAATGTGCACATCATGTTTCTTTATTTTGCTTACTTTTGGCATACAGATGATCTAAAAGATCACAAAAATGCTTTGATGTAGATCACATGAGGCCTTTTATTATAATTATTTCCTATTCCTATATAAATTATAATAATGATACTAATATTTGTACATAATATTTATTTAATATTATAATATTTACCTAGTTTAACCTATGTTTATAATATTTACACAGATAAGTTAATGCAGGAAGTAAGCAGCAAAATTAAAAAGAAATAAATAATGGATTTCACAGACTGTTTTCAGTTATTACATTGTGAATATATATATATATATATATATATATGAATATATATATGTGTGTGTGTATACTTTTTTGATCCACTTCAAATGTCAACTACTGTATATAATATATATATATATAGATAGATAGATATATATAGATATATAAAATATAATATAATATAATATTTTCATTCTTAAAAATAAAAAAAAAATAATAATAAATTTAAATACTTCATGGATTTCATATGCTTTTCCCCAGTTATTAACATTGTGAATCTACCAAAGTTATTATATATTTATATATATATTATTATATACATAATATTATGTATAATATATATATATATATATATATATATATAGTTATTAAGTTCTTATATATATGTACAGTTATAAAACTATACTTCTATGTTATATTTCCTTTAAAATTAAAGGTTGCACTTTATGTTAAAATCCAATTCTCATTATTAATGAACTATTAACTATGACTTTTGCCTTAGTTAACTCCTATTTGCTTATAAATTGTAAGGTAGTTGTAAGGTTTGTATATGTAGAATTGAATGTAGAATATAGTCATGCAGAATATGTGATTTGTAAGTACTAATAAACAGCCAATATGCTTATATTATACATGCTTATAAGCATAGTTAGTAGTGAGAATTTGTCTCTAAACTAAGGTGTTACCAAATTAAATGACATAACTGTAAAACTAGTTAACACTGCTGAGTGAGTATTTCTCATACTGACAGCTAAAGGAGTGAAATTTGATATCTTTCTCTCAAGTCAATCTCTATTTTTCCCCTCTTTTTGGAAAGTCATAGAAATGCTGTTGTGATATTTTTCTCTTTTGCTGTTATAGAGCAAATGCGAATGCAAAAAGTATACTTGTTATAATCCCCATTCACCACTATAGAAGTATACACAGCTATGATAACTTCCACTTCTCCGGAAATGTGAAAAATGTCCATTCATTCTGTTCAATTCATTCCTTCACGTAAATAATACTCTCTGTTATCTTGTCCCCTTACCTCCTTCTTTTAGGGCGAATATAATGTTTATAGTACATTTCAGAGTCATGAGCCTGAGTTCGATTACCTGAAAAGTTTGGAGATTGAGGAGAAAATCAATAAGATTCGCTGGCTGCCTCCACATAACCCCGCCCACTTCCTCCTCACCACCAATGGTAAGAGCTGAAATCTTTACTAACAAAGCTTTATCATAAAATGCAAAAACACAGTGCTGATTCTTTAAGAATATTATACTTTTTGTGCTTCTTGTTAGACAAGACCATAAAGCTGTGGAAGGTGAGTGAGAGAGACAAGCGAGCAGAAGGCTATAACCTGAGAGATGAGGAGGGCAGACTGAAGGATCTCTCTACAATCACCACTCTACAGGTGTGTAGCATTTCAGCTTCTGTTTTCTTCCCTGTTTCTTCTTCTTGCCTGATGTGGGTTTCTGCAATGTCCAGGTCCCTGTCCTGCGGCCGATGGATCTCCTGGTAGAGGCGTCCCCACGGCGTGTTTTTGCTAACGCACATGCATATCACATCAACTCCATCAGTGTCAACAGCGACTGTGAGACGTACCTGTCCGCCGACGACCTGAGAATTAACCTGTGGCATCTCAACATCACTGACCGCAGCTTCAGTATCCTCATGCGTCTTACTGTAAGACAGAACTACACAGAGAGAAATGTTCTCAGTGGTTCTCAATCCTGGTCCTGGGAGCCCCCTGCTCTGCACATTTTGCATGTCTCCCCTTTTTAACACACCTGACTGAGATCATTAGCTCGTTAATTCAGTTCATGGATCTCTCTCCTAATGAGCTGATGATCTCAATCAGGTGTGTTAAATAAGGGAGACATGCAAAATGTGCAGAGCAGGGGGCTCCCAGGACCAGGATTGAGAACCACTGGTTTAAAGGGGTCATCGGATGCCCATTTTCCACAAGCTGATATGATTCTTTAGGGTCTTAATGAGAAGTCTTCACAGTGGTAGTGTAAAAAACACCCTTTTTTACCTTGTTAAAATCAGCCCTGTTCAGAGCGAGCCATTCTAGTGCATGTTCCTTTAAATGCTAATGAGCTCTGCTCACCCCGCCCCTCTTTTTATTATAATAGGGTGGTTGTGTACACACACTACCAACACACAAACAACATGTTCAGCAACATGCAAAAGTGAGTTTTGCATCCAGTGACCCCTTTAAGCAAAATTGTAGTTAATAAGTACATTTAGTGGCCTTTAACATTTAGCATCTTTTTTCAGAAGGAATATAGAAGAAAGCATTGTGCTTGATATGTTTTTGTTAATAATGAAGGCCTGTTTGTACAGAGAATGATAACTATGATCGCTACAACCATAGATGTGTATATATACATAGATTCCTCATTAGTAGCTGTTTTTTTTTATGGGCCGCTGTATGTAAGCCACCCGCCATACTGGAACGGTCAAAGTTGTAAACACACGAAGGCAAGTTGACTGTGCATCTGCAACCGTAGTTTTTTGCATGTATGAATATCTGTATCTGCAGTAGACTTTTTTTTACCATGAGTGACGACATTGACTGTTCCAAGATGGCGGATGCATCAACGTGTCTGGAGAAACACAGCCTTGTTTAATTTAGGCACATGCTGCAATTTTTCGTCTGTCACTTTAAATGCTCGAGCTCTTTAAGGTCGAGTGGATTCTGATTGGCTCTGTTTTTATCATTCATCTATAATATAACCTCACAATTGTAAGAAATAAAGTCAGAACTGTGAGATATAAACTCACAATTCTGATGTTACAAAGTCAGAATTGCGAGATATAAAATTGCAGTTTTGACTTTTTTTCTCGTAATTTTCTCAAATCGACTTTTTTCTCATAATTGCAGCTTTTTATCTCACAATACTGACTTTTTTTCTTGCAATTGCGAGTTTACAAAACATCCTGCAATTTTTTTCTCAGAACTGCATGATATAAACTCAAAATTGTCAGCTGTGAAGTCAAAAATACATGATATAAACTCACAGTTGCAAGAAATAAAGTCAGAATTGTGAGATATAAAACTTTTATTTTACAATTGCAAGTTCACATCTCGCAATTCTGACTGTTTTTCCCTTCAGATTTGTTACATAAACTTGCAATTGTGAGCTATAAAATCAGAATTGTGAGATATAAAATTGCAATTTTTACTTTTTTTCTCAGATTGCGAGTTTATATCTCACAATTCTGACTTTATATCTTGCAACTGCAAGTTTATATCACACAATTCTGACTTTAATTCACAACTGTGAGTTTTATATCTTGCAATTATATATATATATTTTATCTTTTTTTTATTCAGTGATGGAAACCCATTTCCACCACTGAAAAATCCATGCAATTTTTTTTCTCAGAACTGCATGATATAAACTCAAAATCGTCAGCTGTAAAGTCAGAAATACATAATATAAACTCACAGCTGCAAGAAATAAAGTCAGAATTGTGAGATATAAAACTTTTCTCTTACAATTGCAAGTTCACATCTCGCAATTCTGACTTTTTTTTCTCAGATTTGTTACATAAACTCGCAATTGTGAGCTATAAAATCAGAATTGTGAGATATAAACTTGCAATTCAAACTTTTTTTGAAAAGAAAAACGTAAAGAACTGCAATACATTTTTATTAAGTGGTGGAAACAGACTTCCAGACTTAACAGTAAAGGTCCTTAAAAGTCAAGCAGATTCTAAAAAAATTCTAACGATATATTTTCTCTGTTGTTATTGGACTAGTTGTGCTGTGGACTTCCCTGTTGTTGTACAGTTAATGATTATTAAAACGTTTTGATTATAGTCCTTGCTGTGAACCGGGCTTTAGAAATGTAATGAATAAGTGGTGATATAAAACATCAGAGTGTTGGGTTTCCTCAGTGAATTTCTCTCAGATATTGTAGATCTGAAGCCGGAAAACATGGAAGACCTCAGCGAGGTGATCACGGTGGCCGAGTTTCATCCTCACCACTGCCACCTGCTGGCCTTCAGCAGCAGCACAGGAACGACACGTCTGTGTGACATGAGAGCCCGCGCACTCTGTGACCAACATGCCAAACGTAAGCCACGCATATACGTGCAATGCAAGATGATACCGCCAAGCAGGACATTTTCCTGGATGAACATACTTTGTTGTTCTTGAAACAACATTCCTGTCAACCATAACCATTAACTACCACTGAAATCAGAGTTCTGTTCCAAGACTTACAAGGATGTTGATCCAGGAACATATCCACTAAAACACCCACAAGTCTTTTCAAAATCAGGGTTTTTAGGTTAGACTTAAGTTACATGTTATTTAAGCAAATCACTTAATCTTTCAGATTTGAAACTCAGTTTGTCATGTAACATACTTGTTATGGTATTAATGTCCTAGAACTGTATATTAAATGTGTTTTGTATTGTAATGCTGTGTTTATATGTGCAAACTCCATTAGTGTTTGAAGAGGCAGTGGATCCATCCCGCCGGTCGTTCTTCTCAGAGATCGTTTCCTCAGTGTCGGATGTGAAGTTCAGTCATAGCGGCCGCTACCTGCTTACTAGAGATTACCTCACCGTTAAAGTCTGGGACCTCAACATGGAAAATAAACCAGTGGAAACATACCAGGTCTCTCACCTACTCAGTCACTCACACTTACACAAAAACTCACACAGTGTTTCATTTAGAAAAACATTCTGGTTTGGCTTCACTAACACAAAAATGAGAAAGTACCATTGCAATTCTTGGACATCCACAATGGTAGTACCATAATATTACAAGTGGCTTTTAATTCTGAGACTCCTTTCTATAAAAATAGAAATAGGTGTGGTATTATGAGGAGAAAATGTTGTTTGCAACATTAAATGGACTTTTATATATGTATTGCACTACAGCCAAAATAAAGGTTTAAAATATGTGGAAAAATAGTTACTTTGTATTAAGTTTAAAGTTTCTGCCTTCTATGAGAATGCATTATTATTTAAGAATATATATAATTATAAATATAAAACTAAAACGGTGTATAAAAAATAATTGTTTTTAGTACAGTAGAATAAAAGTAAATCTAAATATTAAGTGAAAAACTAGCTTAAATAAAATGAGTTTGAGTGCTAAAATGACTAAAATTAAAATAAACTGAAGTAAATACAAATAATTCTAATAATGAAAATAGTAAGAATTACAAAAATAAAACTCAAAATAAAATGAAAATATGAAAATAACAGCTAGTTAAAATATTATTAAATACAATAATAGTATATATACAGTATTGAACAAAAAAGCATGCACATTATATAATGTAAAATGAAATAGATTTACTATAAATTTGGGTACATTTTACATATTTATATTATATGTTTTAATAAGATTGTATATATTTATATGTTTACAGTTTGTGTCTTCTATTAAGAATACATCATTATTTAAAATATATACAATTAAAACTAATTATTAAAAATGATTAAACTATACCAATGTTGCTTTTGTTAAATAAAACTAAAACTGTTTAAAAAATAAAAAAAAATTGTTTTTAATGGAAAAGAATTTAAAATAAAAAAGTGAATCTAAATATTAAATGAAAAACTAACTGAAATAAAATAAGTTTGACTACTAAAATGACTAAAACTAAAATTCAACTGAATTTAAGCTGAATTGACAATTATAACAATAAAAATGACAAAAATGCTAAAACTTAAAATAAAATATAAATATAAAAAGAACAACTAATTAAAATATTATTAACTACTATAATAGTATATGAATTATACTGCAAATACATATACACAGCCATATGCACATTACATAATGTAAAATTAAGTAGATTTACTATAAATGTTGGTAAATTTGATATTTTTATATTATGTTTTTAATTAAATGTCATATATTTATATTTAGATATTTATATGTTTACAGTTTATGCCTTCTATTAAGAATACATCATTATTTAAATATATATATATATATATTTCAAAGAATTATTAAAAACTATTAAACTATACTAATGTTGCTATT
Source organism: Labeo catla (assembly GCA_012976165.1). Classification (NCBI taxonomy): domain Eukaryota; kingdom Metazoa; phylum Chordata; class Actinopteri; order Cypriniformes; family Cyprinidae; genus Labeo; species Labeo catla. The sequence goes on along the minus strand of VONZ01000134.1, from coordinate 441,940 downwards.
GTTAAAACTAAAACTGTTTATCAAAAATAATTGTTTTAATGGCAATAAATTTAAAATAAAAAAGTAAACCAAAAAATTAAATTAATAAAATAAATGTAAAAAAAATCAACATAAAAATAACAAAAATTGCTAAAACTTAAAAATAACATGAAAATATAAAAATAACAGCTAGTTAAAATATTATTAAATACTATAATAATATATAAATTGTACTAAAAATACATATGCACAGCCTTATGCACATTATATAATATAAAATCAAGTAGATTTACTGTAAATTTTGGTAAATTTTATATATTATATTATATTATATTATATTATGTTTTTATTAAATTTTAGATATTTATATGTTTACACTTTATGCCCTCTATTAAGAACACATCATATTTAAAATGATATATAATTAAAAGTAATTATTACAATTTATTCAACTGTATCAATGTTGCTATTGTTAAATAAAACTGAAAATGTTTATCAAAAATAATTGTTTTTAATATAAATTAATTTAAAATAAAAGTAAATGTAAATATTAAATGAAAAACCAACTGAAATAAAATGAGTACTAAAATTATTAAAACTCAAAATAAATTAAAGCTAAATAGAAATAATTATAACAAAAATACTAACATAAAAATGACAAAAACTTAAAATAACATGAAAATATATTATATAATGTAAAATTAAGTAGATTTGCCATAAAGTTTGGTACATTTATTTTATTTTATTTTTTTTATTTCAGTGCTTACATTTGCCATTTTGAGTAAAATCATCCTAAAATAACCATAATTACCCATAAAGGTCTTAAAGCGCCTGAAACCGGTTTTATTTATTTATTTAAAAAAGGGTAGCCACAGTACATTTCTTTGATGAAATGTAACAAAATCTTGATGTAGCTGGAAAAAAGTAAGGTAAAATCTTTTAGGATTCCTTCATTCTCTGTTGGAAAGCAGGAAAATTACAGGATTTACAGCTACAAGCAATATTCCTGCTATATTGGTATATATAAAGAAGTTTAAATGTATTTCACATGTACTAAACATGACTAACCCTAACTCTGTTTTTGTACAAAATTCACTTACTCTTTCAATCCCATATTTGCTTGTGTTTTCAGGTCCACGACTACTTGCGAACCAAATTGTGCTCTTTGTATGAAAGCGATTGTATATTTGACAAGTTTGAATGTGCCTGGAACGGAACGGACAGGTGAGGCCAACAACCCTCTCAACATCACCTTTGACCTTTAAAATATAACCTAAGCGATCCAGCTGCTCTGCATCTGTTCCCTCTCAATCCTGCTCTTCCTCTGCAGCGTGATCATGACAGGCGCCTACAACAACTACTTCCGAATGTTTGACCGGGCGAGTCGGCGTGACGTGACTCTGGAGGCCAGTCGGGAGGTGTGTAAGCGACGGGCGGTCCTGCAGCCGCGGCGCGTGTGCGTGGGGAAGAAACGGAAAGAGACGGACGTCAGCGTGGACAGTCTGGACTTCAGGAAGAAAATCCTCCATACCGCCTGGCATCCCAAAGAAAACATCATTGCCATCGCCGCCAGCAACAACCTATACATTTTCCAGGACAGACTGACGCCCAGCGGACATCACAACACGCCGGAAATACAAAGCGCGCCTCCCAAGTAGCAGAGGCCACATGCTAAATTCAGTTCATTTCTTGCCCTTTATGATCACATTCGGTGTTGCCAGCATCAGGACAATCTCAAGAACTGTTATGAACATATATAACCCCCAAAACTGAATTATAACTGTGGTCCTGAACGAGAATGTATTGCTCCGATTCAGTGCTATCGCATGGCATGCAGTATGAACACTCGGGTTAGATAATGTTCAGCTACCCTGACACCTTCGGATCGCACATGCATGTTTACAAAGCTGTTTGCTCATGAACAGGGCTTATTTAACAATGACGATTGTAAACGAATCAGAGCCTTTTCGATGCTTTATAACGCTCTGTAGTGCTTGTGTAGATTCAGTGTCCGTTCGTTCTTCTCAGGCTCGAGTTTTCTTCAGTTTTCTTTGGTTTGACAAACTGCTCAGGGACTCTCTAAGGCCTCTTCTTATGTTCAATGGCAAAACGCACCAAAACGAAATCCAGAACAAGCAGAGGACAGGATGCAGGAATTATTGAGGTCTGCTGAGAGACATTGCTGGAAGGAAAACAGCATGTGCAGGGATCAGTTTCAATGCTGAGTCATCACCTCCCCCAGCTCAATGTGTAGAGAATATTCCCAGTTCAATGCTTTTGACCACGTACTTACAGGCGCTTGCTAGCTAGTGCACTGGTTTGATGATTTTTTTTCTAGCGTGTTAAAGAAATGGCTTGGGCAAAAATGAATTTCCCACTCTCATGTCATTCCAAATCTATTTGATTTTCTTCCTGTGGAACACAAAAGGAGAAATTTAGTGGAATGGTCATGCTGCTCTTTTCCACACAATGAAATCATACAGTCTCTTTAGTATAAAGACTGCTCATAGGAGTAGTTTACTTCCAGAACAAAGATTTACAGATAATGTACTCACCCCATTGTCATCCAAGATGTTTATTGTCTTTCTTTCTTCAGTCGTTAAGAAATTATGTTTTTTGAGGAAAACATTTCAGGATTTTTCTCCATATAGTGGACTTCTATGGTGCCCGCGAGTTTGAACATCCAAAATGCAGTTTAAATGCAGCTTCAGACGGCTCTAAATGATCTCAGCTGAGGGTCTAATCTAGTGAAACGATCTGTCATTTTCTAAAAAAAAAAATATAAACTTTCATACTTTCAACAAATGCTTATCTAGCTCTGCATTTGCGCATGTGTCCTACATTGCTGTTTTACCTTTTTTTGGAAAGGGCGTTTGACCTTCTATGCACGTTAACTTTGTAAACACTGGGTTGGTACTTCTGCAGCAATGGAGAGCGATTTTGAAGTTGGATGAGAAAATAAGATGAGAGTTTTTCAACCTACCCTAACTGTATTGAACTGGAAAAAACAGAGTACACGCAGAGCTAGACAAGACGAGCATTTGAGGTTAAAAAGTATATACATTTTTATTTTTTTAGAAAATGTCAGATTGTTTTGCTAGATAAGACCCTTCTTCCTTGGCTGGGATCATTTAGAGCCCTTTGAAGCTGCATTTAAACTACATTTTGGAAGTTCAAACTTGTAAAAGTCCACTATATGGAGAGAAAACCCCAGTGTCATCCAAGCTGTTCATGTCGTTCTTCAGTTGTGAAGAAATTACGTTTTTTGAGGAAAATATTCCAGGAATTTTCTCCATATGATGGACTACAATGGTGGCCAACGGGCTGAAGGTCCAAACTGCAGTTTCAGTGCAGCTACAAAGGGCTCTACATGATCCCAGCCAAGGAGTAAGGGTCTTATCTAGTGAAATGTCATTTTCTTAAAAAAAAATTCAAATTTATATACTTTTTAACCACAAATGCTCATCTTGCACTAGCTCACTAGCTGTGCATGCGCATCATGTAATCATGTTTGAAATGTCGCACTAATTTTCTTCTCCAACTTCAAAATCGTTGTTTTACCTTGTTTTGTAAAGGGCGTTAGACTTTGTTCACTTTGTAAACACTGGGTCGGTACTTCCATCTACGAAACTGCAATTTGGACCTTCAACCCATTGGCCTCCATTAAGGTCCACAATATGAAGAAATGTCCTGGAATGTTTTCCTCAAAAACCTTCATTTCTTTTTGACAAGAAGAAAGGAAGATCTTGGATGACGTGGGGGTAAATTACCAGGAAATTTTCATTATGAGAGTAGCGACAGATCTTTCTTCTAATACTGTGAAAATAAATCGATGCATCGCTAATAGAGAAATAATTCAGATTCTCAGAATGTGTCGCAATTCTCTGTTGCAACTATTTTGAGCTATTTTCAGCATATAGCACTGCATGCTTTAGAAACAGCTGCACTCTGCTTACACACACTTGAAATGTAAATAATCTTTTCTTAAATAGGTTGAAGCGAATTACAAGGGAGTTCACAGTGGGCTATTTACATTACATTGCATACTGTTTACGTTATTTTCGCGTCATAAAGGCATTCATACATGACTCCCCTGCTGAAAAAACACAAAACAGCTAAAACCAGCCTAAGCTGGTTGGCTGGTCTCCCAGCCTGACCAGCTAAGGAAGTGGCCAAACCCTTCTAAAACCAGCCATAGCCATTTAGCAGTTTTTTTCAGCAGGGTCTCTCGTGAGCAATTGAATGTGTGGTTATAACTAGATTAGATTTCCAGCGCATCTGCTAAATTTAGAATCAATTCCAGAGAGAAAGACAATGGATTTGAAAAATCTCATAATCAGCCTATGAATTGCAATGCATCGATTTATTGATGCAGCCCTACTTTCATATTTTAGTGAAACGGATGCAGTGTTGCAAAGTCTGCGGTTTTCCAGCGGAACTGGGCTATTTTAACACTGTTGCCATGGATTGTTTTTCATGTCCATGGGTTGAAGCGACCCCAGTAACGTGATATTTATCCCCTTGGGATGCGAATTTTACCAGGTGAAACCCCACCAAAAATGTGTATTTTACCCAGCGAAATGCGATTTATAATGGGGAACCCTCCTCAAAATGTGATTGGGCTAGTTTTGAGTATCAGTTGGGCAGGTTTTGTTGTGACCTGGCAACCCTGAAGAGATGATCGTACAATCTATCAAATAGGGCGGGAACTGGTTCTATGCAGAGGTTGTTGATTGAATGGAGGCAGATCTGAATCAGGGCTGCCAGGTTACTCAAAATTAGCCCTGTCGTTTCAAAGGGGGGTCCCCTGGTAAAAATCATGTTCTGTGGGGTGAAATACACGTTTTTTGGTGGGGTTCCTGTGGTAAAATTAGCATTTCAGGGACTAAATGTCACGTTTCTGAGGTTGCATCAACCCCAGTAACGACATAAAAAACAACCCGCAGCAACAGTGTTAAAAAAGCCCAGTTCCGCTGTAAAATCACGGACTTGGCAACAACGATCTGAACGCGAGTTAAAACTTGTAAAACTTGGGTGGAGTTTATGCAGATGAAGTGACTGAAAACGTTTGGCATAATGCTGCATTCACTAGTGATGGGAAGTTCGGATCATTTTACCGACTCGGTCCTTTGAGTCTCGTTCAGCAAAATGAACGAATCTTTTTTCGAGTCATTTCGTTCATTTTGTTCATTTTAGCAAAATATAATTAAAATGTTACGTTTTACTTCCCTAACACAACTGCTTACACAAAGATCACACTACAAACAAAACAAAACTATAACGACATAAAATTGTTTAACAACCCGCAGCTGACACAGTGTTAAAAAAGCGTTCCAGTTCCGCTATGTAAAATCACGGACGTTTGTGCAATGCAAGCCGATCTGAACGCGTTCATCACGTGACATCCCCGTAAAACCTTGTGATTAGTTCAACGGGTTGGGTTCCTGTGAGTTTAAAACAGTTGAACTAATTCCAGTACATGACCTAATAGGATGTTGCGCATGCGCGACTGAACGAATCACTCCCCGAGACGACTCGTTCGTCCCGAGTCACATTAAAGATTCGTTCAAAATGAACGAATCGTTCAAGAACGACCCATCACTAGCATTCACGCCATGCCGTAATTCCGAGATGAAATCACGTGACATTCTACTTCCCTGGTGAAAAAACCAGCATATGCTGGTTAGGTAGGTTTTGATGCTGGTTCATGCTGGTCCTTTGCTGGTTCATGCTGGTCCTTGACCAGCAACATGACCAGCAAAAACCAGCAAAGGACCAGCTTAAACCAGCATCAGAACCTACCTAACCAGCATTCCAGCATCAAAACATACCTACCAGCATATGCTGGTTTTTTCACCAGGGTTATCCGAATTATGTGTTTCTATGGCAACACTATCAACGCCAAAGCCATCACGTGTTCCTGAACTCTTAATTACAACTTTTAAACTCGGAATGTTTTTAGATATACGACTTAAACCAGTTACAGATGTACCATGTGACCGCCGTCAGGTTCGTTTTGGCGCTACTAAGCACTACCTCCGAGTCCGACAACATGGGAAGCTATGAGTAAAATGTCACGTGTTGTCATCTTGGAATTACGATCATTACGACATGGCGTGAAGGCAGCATATGTCAAGAGAGAAGTCTGCTTTTTACCGTAAGATCAAGGTATTTGTAGGAAATACGAGGTCAAAAAAATTAAACTCATGTACAATTACAGCATTATAATTCAATTTTCTAAATTCATGTTAATAATCTTATTGCTCCTCACTACACTAAATAATATACAATGTCAACAATATTTTCTAATTGATCTACCTGTGTAATGTAAAAAAAATAACAATGTAAATTTCCTGGTGTAGCCTTGTCGGCGCCCATAGGCTTGTGCTGTCAGAATGATTAATCGTGATTAATTGCATCCAAAATAAAAGTTTGTGTTTGCATAACATTATATATATTTATATATATACACATATAAATATAAATATAAATATACACAGTACACACACATATATTATGTAAACACAAACTTTTAATTTGGATGCAATTAATCACGATTAATCGATTTGACAGCCCTAATTGTTTTTTTTTTTGTTTTTTTTTTTACTTGTTCTTCATTCTTCAAGTCATTCTTCAAAGCTTTTCCCATGGGTTTTGAACAACATGAGGGTGAGGAAATTTGGGTGAACAAACCCTTTAATACTAATTCGTCAGAGCGAGCTAGATCACAGCTTTGAGGTAAAATCCCAATTCCCCTGTATGAAGTATTTTCAGCATGATGCCTGGTTGGTACCTTTTGATCTGCATATTACAGAAGTGACGTCCACAAGAGGGCGCTCGCAGTGATTGTGTTTATATCCTGAAATGGGTTCAAATACAAAGGAAACCTGAACTGAACCTGCGCTTCTTCTGTTGTCCTGGCATGACATCAACACGAGAAAATCTCACAGAAAGGCCGCTGTGTCGTTTAACTCAGACTTTTATTTCATTTAAAATAATTCATACAAATGCATACAGTCACAAACATTTCTTTTTGGATTCTGTTTAACAAAAAATATTAATATCTCATAGTATATATAGTATGTATATTGCTAGCCTACCACTTTACCAGGAAGGAAACTATGTAGGCGATGGAGAGCTGCAACTATCCCGGCATCCTCGAAAAACACGGTACAATCAAGTCACACACAAACAGGCAAGCATTACGCCAGCTTTGCACAAGACAAATTTGTTTTGTTTGTTTTTTTTTTTTTTCTTTTTGTTCAAAACGTGAACGTTTACTGTTTTCTTTTGAACCTTTAACACATAAAGTAATACATGCTCCAAAAATAAAAACATACTGAGTGTAGTTCTTTAAAGTACTGTACTGAATTTTGACTACAAAAGACAAATGGGTACAAAAAACAATGCACTATGTGGTTTAATTTAAAAGGAAGGGAGGGGGGAAAATAAATTTTCCTGAGAGGGTGTGCAAATCCCGCCTCTTTCGGGGCTTTTAAAATCAAACGAGCGAAACTAGTATGCTTTTTGTTATCGTATCTATAACAAGGTGGTAAGATGCCTCCCTTAATGCTGTTTCAGGTTTTTTTTCTCATCTACAAACCATTGATCATGTCCTAAAAACTGTACACAAACAGGTTACATTCATGTAATAGCTACTGTTGTTTTAACAATGAAACCCATTAGACAGACAAAATAACAGATAAAAGATCGCCCACTGCACTTGGACAGACTACAATCTAAAACAGCAGGATTTTGCATCAGGGAGAAGTTGGAATTCCACAAGATTTTCTCTTTTTTCTCGTTGTTTTTTTCCCACTAGATACTTCAAAGAGCGCAGTCCACCACCTTCAGTCAAAGAGTTGGCTACTTCGGAGTCGTGGTTGTTTTTAGTGGCTGGTTCTGAGCCCGGGAGCCTGTTTCCGCTCCTCTTCTTTGGGGTAAAGAAGGACCAGGAGAGTTCTATAGTGGTACGGAGAGTCTGCGAAGAGGGGGCTACAACTGTTCGTTGGGATGCTGCTCTCTATCGGGTTCGGGTTTGCCGGTTTGGCCCGGCGACGGGGCGTGCGGAGGGTGGGCCACGGTGGGCAGGCTGTGGGTTATGGGCACGGTGCTTGGCATGATGCCCTCCACTGGCGGAGGCAGACCCCCTGAAGCCAGGCTCACTACGCTGGCGGGGTACCTGAGGAAAGGGAAGAAAATTAAACAGAAGTGTCAGCAACACCTGCAGCACAGCGCCAGTCCCTGCAGTAAAGCCCTCCAAGTCTCTATTAAACTAAAATCTTACTGCAAAATGGTGGATTAAAAAAAATGAGTTACTTTATGGTTAAATACCACATGGTTAAGTACCACATATATAATGTGATGCATCATATTCCACAATCTCATTTTTTATTCAGCAAGGATGCATTAAATTAATCAACAGTGACAGTAAAGACAAGTATAATGTTACAAAAATGTATATTTCATTCCTATAAATGCTTCTAAAATTTCTGCTCATTAAGGAACCCTGAAAATTAGCCATCACAGGAATAAATTGTATTTTAAAGGGATCATCGGATGCTAAGTTCACTTTTACATGTTGTTTGAACATTAATGTGTGTTGGCAGTGTATGTACAAATCTACCCTATAATGATAAAAATCCATGCAGTGGTTTTTAATTAATCTGTAAAAATAACATCCCCTTTTTCAAATCAAGCCATTCTCAGATGCCTGTCGGTGTGACGTCACACCCACAGAGGCCGCTCCCACAATAGTTGATTGACATGAGCGTTTTACCTCAGATCAGTTGTAACAGTCCGCCCTCTTTGTTTCGTTGCCAGAGCAGGGATGTAAGTTAGACAAGAATATCTCTGATTGAGCAATTGAGGTGTTGTGTTGCTGGATGTAATAATGAATGTAGTGGTCGTCATTTACTCCCGACATCTGAGCCGCTCTGTCCATCTACGTTCGCGCAAATCATTCGTGATCCAACTTCACTTACAGCAAAAGTGAGTTCTTTGTGATCGCCTTTCCTAATAATGTGCTAGTTAGCAAGTTTAGCGGCTAAATGCGGCTAAAGTAAACAGGCTTGTCTCTCCACAGAGAGAAGAGAGGGGCGGGGCGAGCAGAGCTCATTTGCATTTAAAGCAGCCTCGACCAGAACAGGATGATTTTTGCAGAGCTGATTTTGGCAAGGTAAAAAGGGTGTTGTTTTACACAACCACTGAGAATTTTTAACCAAAGTATATTATAGACTTTTCATTAAGACCCTAAAGAATCATATCATATCAAAGAATCGTATGGAAAATGGGCATCCGATGACCCCTATAAAATATATTAAAAAGGCAACAGTTATTTAAAAGTGTAATAATATTTCACAATTTTAATGTTTTTACAGTATTTATCAAGTATAAAATGTTTTTTTTTCTATAAAACCAATAAAGTAATGAACCATAAAAGTAATGAACATTTCAGTAGTGAATATACATTATAGTTACACAGTCATACTGATCTGAATACAGTCTGAATCAAACTCATTTCAAAAATTCACCTCAAATTTCAAATTAACAAAAAAAGGGAACCCTTTAAAGGGGAAGTCCGCTTCCAGAACAACAATTCACAAATAATTTAATCACCCCCTTGTCATTAAAATGTTCATGTCTTTCTGTCTTCAGTCGTAAAGAAATTATGTTTTTTGTGGAAAGCGTTTCAGGATTTCAGGACTTCAACTGTGCCCCCGATTTTGAGCTTGATGCTGATTTTGCTAAAATTAACGAAATGACTTGAAAAAAGATTTGTTAGTTTTGCTGAACGAGACTCAAAGATCCGAGTCGGTAAAATGTTCCGAACTTCCCATCACTACTACAAATCACGTCCAAGTTCATCGTCTGTGTACTCTGGCTAAAAAAGGTAGAGTATGTCGAAAAACTCCATCTTATTTTCTCCTACAACTTCAGAATCGTCCGACATCGTTGTACCTTTTTGTTTGTAAACAGCGTTTGACTTGCACTTTCTTTCAGTCTTTGCGGGTTCGCTTTGTAAACACTGGGTCTGTAGATCCACCTACGTTCGGCGTAACCTTTCGACCTGATTCAATAGTACGTTGTGTCGTGAACGGGCATGCCAGAGCCTGTGCTACATAAGTTTTTGGGCTTAAAAAGTATACACATTTTTATTTTCCGAAAAAAATGACCGATCGTTTCGCTGGATAAGACCCTTCTTCCTCGGCTGGAATCATTTAGAGCCCTCTGAAGCTGCATTTAAACTACATTTTGAAAGTTCAAAATCGGGGGCACAATTGAAGTCCATTATATGAAGAAAAATCCTGAAATGTTTTCCTCAAAAACCATAATTCCTTTACGACTGAAAGACAGAAAGACATGAACATCTTGGATGACAAGGGGGTGAGTAAATTATTTGTGAATTGTTGTTTTGAACGTGAACTTCTCCTTTAAGTGTCCTGAATTTGTTTCAAAAATTAATACTTTAAATAAATTAATAGTTTTATTTAGCAATCATGCATTACATTTAAAAAGCGACACTAAATCATGTACAATTTTACAAAAATGTCTATTTCATTAATATAAATGCTTTTGAAATTTCTATTCATTAACGAACCCTGAAAATTAGCTTTGCCATCACAGGAATAAATTGTATTTTAAAATATATTAAAAAGACAACAGTAATTTAAAAGTGTAATAATATTTCACAGTTGTAATGTTTTCACAGTATTTATCCAAGTATAAAATTGTTTTTCTACATTATAAGTGTGCTCTGTACATTATAGTTATATTGTCATATTGATTTATAAGCAAACTGTTCAGTTGAACTGGTTCTTTTTAATGAATCACTCAAACAGATTCACATACTGGTCTGAATGATTCATTAGTGAATCAGTCTGAATCTTATTTCAAAAATTCTTATTCAGTAATCATATATACGATAGGAAAGGTCACAGAAATTCACTTCAAATTAAAGAAAAGGATTAGCTAGGCCATCACAGGATTAAATTTTATTTTAAAATATATTAAAAAGACAACAGTTATTTTTAAACAGTTACAGTTATAATATTTCACAATTTCAATGTTTTTTCTGGTATTATTATTATATTTTGGATTAAATAAATGTAGACTTGGTGAGCTTAAGAGACGTCTTTCAAAAACATAAATATGAAAAAATCTTACCGCAAACTTATGAATGTGTATATTAATATAACAACTTGCACACTAACTGTAAACATCCTACAGTTAAGCTAATGAACCATATTACTTAACATGACTATAAGAATTGTGTATTATTATTATTATTATTATTAATAATTTTGTTTATTATTACTATATTATATATATTTTATATCTAATAATTTAATGTTTTATAATAACATTTTATAATTAATTATTTAAATAAATAAATAAATACATTATTTTATTTATTTATTTATTTTTAATTTGTGTCTTTTAAAAGCTGTGTCAGTGATTTTATCGTGGCATGAAAAAAAGGAAAATATCAGTGAATTTTAAAATTTTCAAATATAATTTTTTTTCTATAAAACCATGTAAAAGTAATGAATATACATTATAGTTATACAAGATATATAATGGTCATATAGTCATACTGATTATATGATTCTGTGAGTATGTGAGTCTGAATGATTCATTAGTGAATCAGTCTGAATCAAAACTATTTCCAAAATTCTTATCCAGTAATCATAAAGATTGGAAAGGTCACAGAAATTCACTTCAAATTATAAAAAAATAAAAAAATAAATAAAAAAGAGGGATCCCTTTAAATGCCCTTTATGTGTTGGTGCTGATAGCCTTGTGAGCAGCACACCGACACATGGCGCAGTTGCGCTTGGGGCGTCCCGAGTTTGAATCTTGCCTTGTGGACCTTTCCTGATCCCACCCCTATCTCTCTCTCCCACTTGCTTCCTGTCACATCTCCACTGTCCTATCCAGCAAAACTGCAAAAAAAAGCCCTGTCTGTTTCAAAAATTACTAACTTTGTCAGTACATATGAATTTCTGTTTTCAATTTCTTTATTATTATTCAGAATTTTATTCTCTGTGCCTCATCTCATCTGCTGTCATTAAATTTTATTATATACAGTCCCTATCGTAATTAATATTGGCTACTGTTCTGCTCTAGATATCATAATGGCCAATAAACCCATATCAATCAATCACTAATTATTTCCCCCACACGTGGCATAGGCTTTTCAGAGGCGGTTTACAAGTTGACATTACTGAAGAAAGATGAGAAGAATTTTCTAATAACATGGCAATGAGACCAGGAACATCAACAAAGTATTGATTTCAACTATGGTAAAATTATTCTTATATGGCCAGTTTGGTAGTTCTGGTAAAAATATCTGTGCAAACACAAAACAACAGCCATCACCTATATGAATATGGATTTGTCAGTAGTTTGCTGTACCTGTAGGCTCCATTGAGTTCTGGATGAACAACAGCAGGGTCCATGCCGGCCCAATGCGTGGTCTGTGTGAGCAACTCTTTGTTGACGCAGTTCTTCAGGCTGTCTGGAATGCGGCCTGGAGGAGGAAAACAGCTTCATTACAGCAAACCCTGAGTCACTGATCACGGCACATCAAGCCTGCAGAGCTGCAATTAAAGAACAAGGTTTTCCCTCGGCTGATGAAAGAGGTCAGGCACCCAGCGCTCTCAAATCATTTGACAAATGCCAGCTCTGAGGCAGTAAAGAGTGCTACTGATAGCGTCATGTGGCGACGTACCGGTAATAGCTCGACGGATCTCCCGTGCCGCCTCCTCGCGCATCTCAATGGAGGCCTGCTCGCTGTACCACGCCGCGTGAGGAGTGCAGATCAGGTTGGGCGCGTCTTTAAGAGGACCTTGGCTGAAACTGACACAAATACAGCTGTATAAGAGTCTGATGCACTCACTGAGTGACTTCAGTGTAAGGGCATCTCACAAGGTGACCAATACATTTCTATGAAGTTTTCAGTTCTTTCAGTTTTCAAGTTTTTCAGTTCTGGATGAGGAAAAATCATTTTCTAGACAGCAAAGTTTTAATACGTTTCTATGACTTTTCTAGCCCTGGAAATTGCAATTTTAAAATTCTGCTTGACAACAGTTTAAAATCAACGCATTTAACATATTCTGTACGTCATTTTACACTGCATGCAGTTGCTAATGAACGTGATGCAGTATGAGCGTCGTGACTCCCAGACTAGTGTTACACAAGCTTTTGTGCTTAAAAAGTATGCAAATTTTTATTTTCCGAAAAAAAATGACCGATCGTTTCACTAGATAAGACCCTTCTTCCTCGGCTGGGATCGTTTAGAGCCTTTTGAAGCTGCATTTAAACTACATTTTGGAAGTTCAGAATCGGGGCACCAATCAAGTCCATTATATGGAGAAAAATCCTGAAATGTTTTCCTCAAAAACCATAATTTCTTCACGACTGAAGAAAGAAAGACATGAACATCTTGGATGACAAGGGGGTGAGTCAATTATTTGTAAATTGTTGTTCTGTAAGTGGACTTCTCGTTTAAATGCCCCTAAAATGTAACATATTAGGGCAAAAAATGACCAATATGGGTTTTTGTTTTATATTTATATCATATGATATAGTTTAGCATTTCACACATGAGCAAGAGTACCTTTTCTATCAGAATATCTGGGTGATTGCAAATGTGATATGATTTCATACAACAGTACAACAAACAAGAAATTAATATTGGTACATTTCAAACCCTGTTTGTCTGCCTTTGTGCAATTTCCCAACTAAAATAGTTCCAAACAAAGCCAAAGCGAAACTGTTGTGCATTACACAGTAGTTCCATTACTGAATGAATCCATCATTTTAAATGAATCGACTGAGCCAATGATTCAGTGAGCCATTCATAAAAACAGTCACTTGATTAATTTCTGAACAAACCAGCTGTTTGAAACAATCAACTGAATGAATAACGGTTTTAGTTTTGAATCATATTTATCATATGTTAATATTTTTTTTTCATGTTGACTCAAAATGTTTCATGCATTTCTTCCACATTACTATTTAGCATTACACTAATTAACAAAATAATGATAATGTCTCATTTAACACAATAATTACTTTTCAAAAGTCCAAAATTGTTTAATTTGTGATTAATCAGATTCATTAATCAGCATGTCATGTCATTTTAATCACTTGACAGCCCTAATGTTATAACTTGTTTGAGTATAAAATATTTTTTTTCCATAAACCATGTAAAGGTAATGAACAAGTAATGTAATGAAAAGTAATGAAGTAAAGAATATACATTATAGTTACACTATACACAGTTATATAGTAATATTGATTCATAAGCAAATTGTTCACTTGTATAGATTCTTTTCAACGAATCACTTGAACAGATTCACATACTGGTCTGAATGATTCATTAGTGAATCAATTTGGATCAACTATTTCAAAAATTCTTATCCAGTAATCATAAATGATTGGAAAGGTCACAGAAATTCACTTCAAATTTAAAATGTAAAAAAAATAATAAAATTAAGTCGGTAAGTCGCCGATAGCCTTGTGGGCAGTGGGCCGACATATAGCACCACTGCGCTACGGGCATCCTGAGTTCGAATCCCGGCTTGAGGACCTTTCCCAATCCCGCCCCCTTCTCTCTCTCCCACTTTGCTTCCTGTCAGCTAACGATCTGTCCTATCACAATAAAAGCAAAAAGGCCAAAAAAAAAAAATCTAAAAATAAATAAATAAACAATAATAAAAAAACCAAACATTTAAATGCCCTCTATGTTTGTTTCAGAAATAATGTTTCAGTAATAACTTTGTCAGTAGATATAAATTTCTGTTTCAATTTCTTGATTATTCAGATTCTTTTTCTCATAAAATACGTGCATATGAGCAATTCTGTGTCTTATTTTATTTGCTGTCATTATATTTCATTATATACAGTAAAGATCATAATTAATACTGGCTACTCTAACTTATCTGAAACTAAAACTAAAACGTTTTTGCTAATTGAAATAAAGTGGAAATAAAATATAAATACTAGATGTAACTGTAACGAAATAAACTACGAAATATTGCCTTGGCAATTAACTAAAATAAGCTGAAACTGTAAAATTACTAACTGTAAATAAAAATTAAACAACTAAAACAAATCAAAATGAAAAATAAACTAAAGCTAAATAGTATTTTTTAGTATTTAAATATAATAAAAAAGACAAAAGCACATAAAAATACTTAAAAATTAATTTGAAATCACAACAAAAATGAAAAAATATCTAAAAAATATTGGTAACACTTTACAACAAGGTGTCATTTCTTAATGTATTAACTAACATGAACAAACAATGAACAGTATATTTATTACAGTGCTTAATCTTTGTTAATGTTAGTCAAAAATACAGTTTTTCATTGTTCATTGTTAATGTTAGTTCACAGTGCATTAACTAATGTTAACAAACACAACTTGTGATTTTAATAATGCATTAGTAAATGCTGAAATTAACATTAATAAATGCTGTAGAAGTATTGTTCATTCTTAGTTCATGTTAACTAATGTACCGTATTGTAAAGTGTGACCAAAATGAAAAAAAAAAAAAAACTATAATGAAAATATGTATGTAATGAAAATATGAAAAACTATATATATATATATATATACACACTACCGTTCAAAAGTTTGGGGTCAGTAAGACTTGTAATAGTCTTTAAAGAAGTCTCTTATGCTCATCAAGGCTGCATTTATTTGATTAAAAATATAGAAAAAAAACAGTAATATTGCAAAATGTTTTTACAATATAAAATAATGTTTTTTATTTTAACATACTTTAAAATAGAATTTATTCCTGTGGTGAAAAGCTGAATTTTTATCAGCTGTTACTCCAGTCTTAAGTGTCACATGATCCTTCAGAAATCATTCTAATATGCGGATTTATTATTAGAATGATCAATGTTGGATAATATCAACAGTTGTGCTGCCAAATATTTTTTGGAACCTGTGATTTTTTTTTTTCAGGATTCTTTCATGAATAACAAGTTTAAAAAGTACAGTGTTTATTCAAAATATAAATATTTTATAACAATGTAAATTATTTATTATTAACTTTTAATAAACTTTTAATTATTAACTTAATACATCCTTGGTGAATAAAAGTATTAATTTCTTAAAAAAATAAATAAATAAAAAAAAAACAATAAAAATGTACTGACCCCAAACTTTTGAACGGTAGTGTATATATATATATATATATATATATATATATATATATATACACACAGACACACACTAAAATAACACTGACTTTCACAAAAGTGAACACACTATTATGCCTTAATTTCTTATTGCTGCTTGTTTTCTTTAAAACTGCCTTCAGGAAACAGCTCACATTCTTTGCATCCCTTGTAATGCATTTGTAGCAAACAGATGCATGTTTTGTGGGGTTTGAAGCCAAATAACAACGCAAAAAGACCTGCAGAGGCAGGGTGTGGAACAGAAATGGGGTTTGGAGCAAGCAATCCATCCAAATGTCAAAACAACATGACTTTTCGTCATCAATTGTGGTTGTTAATCACCTGAAGGGCTCTGTCTCATGGACGTCCAGGGCCGCTCCCCGTATTCTGCCCTCTTTCAGAGCCTGGGCCAAAGCCTTCTCATCCACCAGACCACCACGCGCCGTGTTCACTAGGAAGGCACCCTGCCGCATCTACGATCAACACAGAATATTGATGACACACAAATGTGGCACCAGCGCATTGGTGCTCTTGTGCTTGTGAACGGCTGTAGGTGACACCTGTTTGATGGTGAAGTCGTTGATGAGATGGTGGTTGTGCTCATTGAGGCTGCAGTGTAAGGTGACGCAGTCGCTGTGGAAGAGCAGGTCCTGTAGGGTGTTCACTCTCTGCAGCCCCAGGGCTCGCTCCATCCCGTCAGACAGGTACGGGTCGTAGAAGATCACGTTAAAGCCAAATGCTTTGGCCCTGAGTGCCACTGCCTGTCCAACACGCCCTGAGAGGAGACATAAGCCACGAATAAAAGCAGTGAATTATTTTTTTTTTGTATTACAATAATTCAGTATAATGCCTGTTGCTGTCATGGCAATGGCAGACATGGCAAATTGA
This sequence comes from Labeo catla, assembly GCA_012976165.1. Classification (NCBI taxonomy): domain Eukaryota; kingdom Metazoa; phylum Chordata; class Actinopteri; order Cypriniformes; family Cyprinidae; genus Labeo; species Labeo catla. The sequence continues at coordinate 424,877 of VONZ01000134.1, read as the reverse complement.
CAACATTACAACAAAACAGGTTTCATTCAAAAAGAGTTACTTTTCCTGCAGTCTGCCAACATAGATATAGAAAAAACAGTAGAAAATTGTATTTAAAATGTATCGGCCTGATAGTCCTTATGAGCCTCTGTGAGCTTTGTTTTATTTTAAATTTCAGCAAAAAGTGTTTAGGATTTTATTGAGCTTATTTTATGTATTACTGTTTAAAAGTTTGGGGTAGGTAAGGTTTTATTTTATAAATAAGACTCTTATGCTCACCGAGACTGCATCTATTTCTATATAAAATATACAGTAAAAACAGTAATATTGTAAATATTAGTACCATTTAAAATAATGTTTTCTGTTTGAATTCATTTTAAAAATGTAATTTATTCCTATGATTCAAAACTGAATTTCAGCATCAGTACTCCAGTCTTGTTAAAAGATCCTTTAGAAATTTTATCAGTATTGAAATTAATTATTTTCAGTTCTGCTATTTTTTTAAAGTAAATATTTTGGAACCTGTGTGTATATATACATTACTAGTTTTTTTTGCATACACTACAAGATATTTACTGTTTTTTTTTAAAGAAGACTCTTTTGCTCACCAAGACTGCACTTATTTGTTCCAAAGTACAGCAAAAAAAGTACAATTTTGAAATATTTTAACTATTTAAACGTAAATTTTCAGCTTCATTACTCCCGTCTTGTTTCACATGATCCTTCAGAAATCAATCTAATATGTTCATTCACTGTTCAAGAAACATTTATTATTATTATAATTATTATTATCAATACAATATTACTCAAACAATTGAGTACATTTTTTTTTCAGGATTCTATGATGAATAGAAAGATCCAAAGATTAGCATTCATCTGAAATAAAATGCTTTTGTAACATTATACACTGTACCATTCAAAAGTCTGGAGTCAGTTTTTTGGAAAAAAAAAATATATATACTTTTATTTAACAAGGATGCTTTAAATTGATCAAAAGTGATGATAAAGACATTTATAATATTACAAAAATATTTATATTTCAGATAAATGCTGTTCTTCTGAACTTTCTATTCATCAAAGAAACCTGAAAAAAATTCTACTCAGCTGTTTTCAACATAATAATAATAAATGTTTTTTGAGCAGCAAATCAGAATATTAGAATGATTTCTGAAGGATGATGTGACTGGAGTAATGATGCTAAAAATTTAGCTTTGAAATCGCAGGAATAAATTACATTTTAAAATATATTCAAATAGAAAGTGGTTATTTTAAATGGTAAAAATATTCCAAATTTTTACTGTTTTTTTCTGTACTTTGGATCAAATAAATGCAGGCTTGGTGAGCAGAAGAGACTTCTTTAAAAACATTAAAAATCTTACTGTTCAAAAACTCAAAAATTTTCTTTGTAAAGTACATTATTTTAAAGAAAATAAACATTTTAAGTATTTTACAAATTAACAAATAAAGACCCTTATTGGTAAGTAGGGTTGTAACGGTATGAGATTTTCACGGTATGATAATCGTCTCAGAAAATATCACGGTTTCGTGGTTTCATGGTATACGGTATTCAACTATCATTATTATTATTATCATCATCAGCTACAATGACCCTTAAATGAATAAAAAGAGATATGGTTTTTGGTTGAACATGGTTTATTGTAAAGAATTAACAGAATTATAAACATGATTAGCATGTAAAAAATTAGCATGTTACTACATATAACCACATAAGGAACCAACAACATGGATGTAAAAGAAACTGAAATGTGGCTATAACTTGGATGGGTTGTCTGATATAATTGGTCTGGATTCTATAATTCAATACAAAATATATTATTGAAAATGCAATCAGATGAAATGTAACAACTTTTGCTGACAGACGCGGCTTTCAAACGCTTCCGTTGTGCTTATATGTGAGCGCTCGGTGAGGAGCGTGAAGCGCTTATCGTTGTAGCCAATCACAGTCATGTCTGTTGAGCGCGTGAACACTATGATCATTTTTCGGATACCCAAAATATTCCCATACTGCAGATTTAAAATTTTTTTTCGGCGGGAGATAGAGATTAGAATTTGCAGCCTCTGTATCGGACATTTTCGCCGCTGTGCAGGTATGGGTGGAGTCTATACACGGCAGCGCGGGTGAGATCTGGTTTCATTTTTTTTTTCAAAACCGCGGATAAGCAAATGTGCATGATATGATAATCGTACATGTCAATATCACAATAAACCGCCATACCGGTATACCGTTACAACCCTATTGGTAAGTGCTGAAATGAGAAACCGTACACTTCACTATGCTTGCTCTGTGAAAAAAATGACTTTTCCTGTTATCTTTATGGTGGCTCCATAATTACAATTACATTTTTTCCCTGCCTGCAGCAGTGTATTCAAATTTACTCACCCCTAAACAACACATAAAAACAAAACAAACAGCAGCTGGCTACTTTATATCTCATTACGAGGATCTCTTTCTGTCTAAGTGGGTGTTTGTTGACCAGAATACACAGCAAAGTGAATCAAACATCATGTCAAGAGTCAAAAGCGCAACATGCGAGACAACACACCTAGGCCAATGATCCCCAGCGTCTCTCCTCTGATCCGGGCCGCCCCAGACGCGACCTCTCTGATTTGTTCCACGCTCTGGACCCGCGTGCCCTCCCGGAGAGCCTGGTGCAGCCAGGTGGTGCGTCGGTACAGGTTTAGGATGTGACACATGGTGGAGTCTGCGGTCTCCTCTACTGAAGCTGCTGGCATGTTGCAGACTGCTATTCCTGTGGGTGTGGAAAGGTTTAGGTCAGACTCTTCATCCAGCAAACATTTTGCAACACTGTTGTGCATCATGTGGGATGTAATGGAAAACCTTCTTAACCATTACCTAAGTCTCCAGCAGACTTTATGTCGATATTATCAAAGCCGCTCCCAATGCGGACAATTATACGAAGTGCTTTGAACTTTTCCAGGTCCTCCCTCATCAGGGTGATGGTGTGGTACATGAGAGCACCCACTGCTTCATTTAATACCTGAGAGAGTGGACACAAAACTATGGTCAGTCTGTGGGAAGAAGATGGTCACAAGTATAACAACTCTCAAGTACAGTGAGTCAAAAATCCCAGAGCCAAGCACATGACATCAAGACAAAAATATAGTTATCGTGGGCCATGACTTAAAGGGACAGTTCACCCAAAAATAAAAATTCTGACATTAATTACTCACCCTCATGTCGTTCCAAACCTGTAAGACCTTTGATCAAATAGTTGAAATAGTACATGACATCAGTGGTTCAACCGCAATTTTGTGAAGCTAAGAGAATACTTTTTGCGCGCAAAGAAAACAAAAATAACGAAAAAAGGTCTCACGGGTTTGGAACGACATAAGGGTGAGAAATAATCACAGAAGTTTCATTTTTGGGTGAACTATCCCTTTAAATATTTGTTCCCTTGTTTTAGAGAACAAATTGGTACAAAATGCCCTAGATTTTCTAAACAAGGTAACAAATTCTTAATTTGTTGTAACAATTCAACTAAAACGAGAGAATAAATTAATAAGTCATGCTAATGATTTCCCATTTTGTGGCTACTATATATACGTTTTTCCTACATGTTATGTGTCATTACTTTTTAATCAGAAATAAAGTATCAGCTTTCAAATTCTGTCAATTCTATCACAAACTCTACAATTTATAAATGTGGTTTTTCAGCCACAGAAAGATGTCAAGAGGCTAAAATGCACAATTGTCATGTAAATTCACATTTACCTCAGGAAAGATTCGTTGTACATAAACTCGATAGCAAGAAAAAAAGATATAGAAAGAAGCATTGTATTACATTAATTATATTTTACTTAACCTGTCGCCTTTATTTTTAGTGTTAGTCTGAAAAATTATGTCATGGGAATGTGCAGGGAGACCTCAGATACAAAAACGCGGACATTAGAATATATTAAGTTAATAAAATTATTTCGCGGTGGCTTCACTTGTTATAATGTCTTGAGCAATTCAGTTTTATATTAGCAGTAGCAGCGTGGGTGTCGTCTCAACTATCACTGCGGGAGAATGTGTTTGCGTGGACACGCATCATCTACGCCGGGCGTAGTTGCGCCTGGTCGTAGTTTTAGCTGGTGCAACAGGTGTAAATATTTATCATAAAGTTGGACGTTGCAAAGCCCAGCGTAGGGCTTACACCCAGCTTTTTTATGTCTAGCTGGTGCAACCGGCCCCAGAGCTGCTGTGAGAGTCACTTCATGTGAATTTTACCGTTTCATTTGAAAAAATTAGCATCATATCATAGTGTATATACACGCAAAAACTAACCGGCAACCTGTCAAAATAAAAGTACGGTTTAACATGTAACAGAAATGTATTAGTCTTGTATTACTTTAGTACAGTATAATGTAGGTGTTTATGTATTCCTATTTCTGGCAAATTTAAATAAAACAATTAAATGCTAAAAAAATAAATATTACAACAAGATTAACCACCTAATTGTAGAAAAAAATTCTACAATTATTATTACATTTTGTTAAACAGAATATTCACACAATTTTTCTTCCATGTATTAATTTTAACAGAAAAACCTCTGTTTGTTTGGCAACAAGTAAAAGGGTTTAATTTTAATTTCATTAAAAATAAATAAATGTTTAATGCCTTCGTTTAATTATCAGAAAAATTAAAACACACAAGAATTTCTAAAAAAAAAAAAGAAAAGAAAACGATTGTAGGGCCATATTGTTCAAAATTCTGAAACTGAGATTTTTTTTTACTTATTTTTTCACTGAAATAAATGTACAGAGAGTAAAGAGTAAAGTAACTGTTACCGAAAAATTGCCTGCACCGTTAATATCACCCCTCCCCCAAACCAGAATCCTAGGGGAAACACTGTTATATTATATTACATTATTATTTAATTTTATAAATGTTGTTTGTATTTTTATTTTAACACCTGTTGTAAAGTTCTGAAACAACAATATATTTAATTTGTTGATTTTTTTTAAACATCACTGTGGTACATTTTTAAAACTATGGAAATGAACAGTGTTATTTTAGTATCACTGATTATATTATTATAATTTTTGTAAATGAATTAGATTTTATTTTCATATTATTTAATGATTTTATATGTTGTTTAGACTTTTAGACATTTCTTATGAGTTTTTGTTCTATAAAAATGTCTATATAGTTGTTTTTTTTATTATTATTAAGACTTTTAGTTTAGTTAATTTAATAAAACTGATGTCACCTTGGAAACTAGCTGAAATGTTTCTTTATATTTTATTTCAGTGATAATAACCCTGGTAATGAGAATGTGGGGATGTGTTTCAGTGTCAAGAGCTAATTATGCGCTTCGGGGATCTTGTTTTTACATTGTAAATCTGTTTAGAAAAGCCTGAGGTAGAGAAAAACTCTTTGGAGGAAAGTATTATGACAAACACTAAAAGCCTCCAACATGATTTGGAGTTAATATGACCCAACATGTTTAGTTTAGCTGCCGATGACCGAAAACAAAAACTTTACTGTGTAACAAAGGGTTTGTAATTAATCAGTTTACTTGAAAACACTTGACATAATCTAATAAACCATCAAGTTCTGGAGTAACACACAACATAAACAGATCTATCACATTATAACTCTGGTTGATGATGAAAAACATCATTTGGTTTGACACCCATCAAGAAAAATCACCGCATTAAGCAATCAGCGTTGTTTATGAGCTGCAACAGAGGTTTTTACAGCCGTTTTTTAATAGACCGCTTTCACGTCGCTTTATCATCCGCTAATAATTTCCCTCCCAGACAGACAATTGATTTTCTATCTTATCAGAAGCTCTTTTCTCCGTGCGAGGAGACTTTATAGTTTCAGTCCATTCAACAGCGGCCGGTTAAAGCAGTCAAATAAGGAGGCTCTTTGTAGGTTTGTGGGAAGGGGCAGAAAGGGAGTGCCATCTGTCTGTGCAGGCCTGGGGAGTGTTCTTTGAGAATCAACCTGGCAGCCACCCAGAACCACACAAAACACGCCAAGAGCAATCGACAAATCAGCAGAAAAAATGTGCGGGCCCCGGCCACAGTAAACGTCTGAATAAGCACGAATGCAATGAGAGCCAGTAAATATTTATATGACATGGAATTAAGCAAATTGTGTTGAGAGTGAGTGATTTATGGTGGCCTGCGATGGCTGGCCTTTCGCATGCAGCCGGCTGAATGAATGGAGCAAATGAGTTTCATTTAGGTTCATGGGTAGTGTCAAAGAGAAAACACTTACTCTTAATAATACCGACAGCAACAAATCAACTTTCCCCTCTGTATGAACGGGGCATTTGCTCTTTTTCCAGCCAGTTGTATTTAATCCACATACACCTGTATGGGTCATTTGGGCTTTTTTTCCCTCACTGCTGGCCAAAATCAGCATTTTTTTATTGTATCCTTCAGATTTGGCATACTGCACGCAAATAATACCAGGACGTATTTCTTCTGTGAATAGTGAAATAGTAATTGTCTACGCACGATTACAAAGTATTCAACTGTTAACTACCTTTTATTTTACATATATTTTATATACAGAAATTTCTGTTTTTATTAGGGCTGTCAAACGATTAATTGTGATTATTCACATACAAAATAAAAGTTTGAGTTTGCCTAATATATGTGTTTGTACTGTGTGTAATTATTAGGTATATATCAATACACACAAATGAATGTATATATTTAAGAGAAATATGTTATTTATGTACAAAATATTTGTATTTATAATATAAATTATATAAAAAGGTTAATAAATACATATATTTGTAAACATTTCTTAATGTATATTTAAGAATATATATAAATATAAATATATATATATATATATATATATTTAATGTATATTTAAGAGAAATATGTTATTTATGTACAAAATATTTGTATTTATTTATAATATAAATTATATAAAAAGGTAAATATTTCTTAAATATATACATGAATAAATATATTTAAGAGAAATATGTTTTGTACAAAATATTTGTATTTATTTATAATATGAATTATATAAAAAGGTTAATACATACACATGCTTGTAAATATTTTTTAAAAATATACATGAATAAATACATGCAAATTAATGTATATATTTAAGAGAAATATGTTATGTACAAAATATTTGTATTTATTTATAATATGAATGATATAAAAAGGTAAATATTTCTTAAATATATATATATGAATAAATACACACAAATTAACGCATATATTTAAGAGAAATAGGTTATGTACAAAATAAATTATATAAAAAGGTTAATAAATACATATGCTTGTAAATATTTCTTAAATATATACATGAATAAATACACACAAATTAACATATATATTTAAGAGAAATATGTTATGTACAAAATATTTGTATTTATTTATAATATAAATTATATAAAAAAAATTCAAAAATACATATGCTTGTAAATATTTCTTAAATATATACATTAATAAATACACACAAATTAATGTATATATTTAAAAGAAACCTGTTATTTATGTACAAAATATCTGTATTTATAATATAAATTATATGAAAAGGTAAATATTTCTTAAATATATACATGAATAAATACACATAAATTAACGTATATATTTAAGAGAAATATGCTATTTATGTACAAAATATTTGTATTTATTTATAATATAAATTATATAAAAATATTTATATGCTTGTAAATATTTCTTAAATATATACATGAATATTTGTATTTATTTATAATATAAATTATATAAAATAAATACATACGCTTGTAAATATTTCTTAAATATATACATGAATAAATACACACAAATTAATGTATATATTTAAGAGAAATATGTTATTTATGTACAAAATATATATAAATTATATAAAAAGGTTAATAAATACATATGCTTGTAAATATTTCTTAAATATATACATGAATAAATACATACAAATTAACGTATATATTTAAAAGAAATATGCTATTTATGTACAAAATATTTGTAGTTATAATATAAATTATATAAAAATATTTATATGCTTGTAAATATTTCTTAAATATATACATGAATATTTGTATTTATTTATAATATAAATTATATAAAAAGGTTAATAAATACATATGCTTGTAAATATTTCTTAAATATATACATGAATAAATACACACAAATTAATGTATATATTTAAGAGAAATATGTTATTTATGTACAAAATATTTGTATTTATATATAATATAAATGATATAAATATTTCTTAAATATATACATGAATCTGTGTGTATTGATACATACATAATAATTACAGACAGTGCACACAAATATATTAGGCAAACTCAAACTTTTATTTTGTATGCGATTAATCGCGGTTAATCATTTGACAGCCCTAATTTTTATACATTTACAATGAGGTGCTATATATTACTATTTTTAGCATTAACATTAAATAGCTATGATCAAATTTTACAGCATTTATTAATCTAGGTTCATGTTAATTTTTACATAAAGTTGAATAAATTATCTCAAGTTGAATAAATTAACATGCCTACCTAATGTCTTTTGAATAAACGTGAATTAACAATGAACAACAGCATAATTAAAAATATGAAATATATTCTATATATTAACGAAAATGTACTAGTATATACTACTGCTTGGGGTTGGTCAAATTTGTATATGTTTTTGAAAGTCTCCTATTTATTTAATCCAAAAATACATAAATAATAATCCTAAATAATGTTTTAATTTTTCTGTTTTCATGGTTACATTAAATATATATATATATATATATATATATATTAATTATATATATATTAATCAAAAGCATGTCTAATTCATTGAAATCAAGAAATGTACACAATTTAACAGTAATTTATTAAAAGTTTAACAAAATTACACTTTAAGGCCCTATGAAATCTGTTTTCTTTTATCAAATTCAGTTTTATTTACAACTTTCTGGATTCCAATTTAATCGTTTCAGTAAATGTTAATAATCAAAAGAAGTAGTGCTGTGCAATGATTAATTGCGATTAATCGCATCCAAAATAAAAGTTTTTGTTTACATAATATATGTGTGTACTGTGTGTATTTATTATGTATATATAAATACACACACATGCATGGACATATTTAGGAAAAATATGTTATGTTTATATAAATATATTATATAAATTATAAATTATATGTATATATGAAATATTTTCAAAATATATACTAATATGTGTATGCATTTACATATACATAATAAATATACACAGTACACACACAGATATTATGTAAACAAAAACTTATTCTGGATGTGATTAATCGCAATTAATCGCTGCACAGCACTAAAAAGCATCTGTAATTGATTTTATTATTTATTTTTATTTATATTTTTTTCTTAGAAATACTGTATTGTGTATTATTCTGGTAAATATTGTTTTCTGGTAAATAAATAATGTTTTAATAATAATTTTATTAGTAGGAGTACTATCATTATATTAAGTAATATATTTCTTTCACAGTTTCTTCAAGTTAAACATAACTTTTATTTTGATAGGCTGCTGTGAAGACCTTTAAGTTTCTGTTTGTATATGATATATGACATAATGAAGAAAATATATATAATTTTATAGATTAAAAAAAAAATTATAACTTTTCTATCTGATTATATTTAATATACAACAGTTTTTAAAATAGTTTTAATAACAATAGTTATTAGTTTTTAGTAATAATAGTTTTTATAGTAGTTGAATATATTTAATATATAATAATTTAATAGATAAATAGAGAGAGAGATGTAGTAATATTATAAATGTCATTATAAATCACATTCTAAAAGTTTATTTCTGACACTAGAGTCAGATAAAGTTCATTGCTGAGAAACACATTATTCTTAACGATTGACGAAGAGCAATGAGTTCTTTCACAATGAAACACCACGACATGACAGATCTGATTCCGCCCATCTAGCTTTAACAAATGCTAAAGAAAATGATTGATCAATAGCCGCAAGCGAGTGAGATTGAGACCGAAATAAATTAATCACATGTAGTACAGCGGGAAGGATGGCTGTAAGATTTCATCACGCTACCCAGTGAATTCATCTAATGAATCATTCTACTCATTTCTGGCAAAAACGCTCACAGCCTCATAAATATTACCCCATTGTGCAATCTACTTTTTTAGCCCGTGAGATGAAGTGCTTTTTCCATGTAACAAAGCCAAAGAGGCTCCATCACGTCGAGCCAGTGGGATCTATGATGTATTGCAGAACCATACTCTAACATATATTACATGATATATTAATCTGCATGAACCAGTGATGAAAAAATACCACTCCACACAGTCGTAATAAATCTGAAACACATGAACTGCATTCACAATGCATTTTAATTCTGACTTGACATATTCCTTAGTGAAATAGTGGGAATTAATAAGCAGGAGTTTGTTTTATCCATCTGGATTGGATTGGCGAAAAAGTAGGCTGGGATATTATTGGTTTTTGTTTTTTTCTCTCTGCCCGCACGGTCTTGGTTACGCCAACGGAAAAGAAACATTTGAAAGGTGGAGATTGTTACATCTGAACATTTTTGGCTTTGTTCTGAATTCAGAACATTCATTCAAAATTCAAAAGCGAATAGTGCAACTGTACCAAAACAGCAAGTGACGTTAAGTGCTAGTTACCTTCTCGTGGATCTCCTGGGTGGACTGTGCGTCACAGAAGGCCACGGTGGCCACGTCCTTCAAGATGGGCATCTCCACCGTACAGTCCCGGCCATCCAGCAGCGCCACCAGAGGACGAGGGTGCATGGGGCCATTCATTATGGGAGGCCTGATGCCTGCGGAGAGACATAAATCACATTCGTTACACATCTTGAATATTTTTAGTGTGAGCGCTAACTGTAAAGTTCAGGGAATTTGCTGTTATTGCACGACTTCTTATTGCAACTCAATACTGGATTTGGCTCAAGGATACACACAGACACCGAATGCCAAGGTTAGTTACACTGGAACGACTCTTAAAATAAAGTGACTCATAAACAGAAAAAGACAACGGTGTGTATTATCAGTCACTTGATTCCTGGCTTTACAGCTCAGTATGAAAAATCTTTTTGCAACTGCTGCTACACTAAAACAGAGACAAGTTGTAGGTTTTATAACCACTCGTAAAAGACATCAAACAGACGCTTTTATTTTACCGATAACAAGAGCTTTCTTGCAAATAAGTGTAGATTGAGTGTTAAGAACATGATGACAGAACGTCAATTACTAGTCAGTAACATTTAGCTGAATGAAATGGTTGTATAATAACAGAACTGCATGTAAATATATAATCATCCAGACTCTTGACATCAATCCCTTTATATGAGGACTGACGACATCCTGATGAAATACACAGAGAATCTGTTTTAAGGGGAAAAAGAAAAAAACAATGAATGAATGATCTTAATGTAACCACAGCTGATGTAACACAGATGATGTGTATTAATAAAGTCATGAACACATGGGACTTAGGACCTCAGACTGTGCTGTTTTAGGCTCCTTAACAATTACTAATCTAAGACCACCAACATTTTCAGGCATAAACTGAAGACCAACAAAATATGTTTATCTTACCATACAAATCCACTTCATAAATGCTTGTCAACGGCAGCTCACTCTCATAAATCACTGAGAATAATGTAATTGTTTTTATTAATTACAGCATTTTCTGCATTTCATGGGACTGCAGTTCATTCATTTATAAAAACATTACAATGGGAGCCAACGGGTTGAAGGTCCAAATTGCAGTTTCAATGCAGCTTCAAAGGGCTCTGTTAAATTAAATTCCAGGACTTTCAAAGACTTTTCAAGCACTACTTTTTTGATTTTCAAGGACTTCAGTCAGAGATCTCACTTATCGAACAATGTCTATTTCAAATTCTAGAAAAAGAGAAATAGATAAAAATATACTAATAAAAATGGAAAAAATAAAGAGAAGCACATGCAAAGTATTATCACTAAAATATTACAAAGTATGCTACATTTTTACTATGGTAAAGCCACGGTTAATTTTCTTAAAGGGGTCATCGGATGCCCATTTTCCACAAGTTGATATGATTCTTTAGGGTCTTAATGAAAAGTCTCTAATATACTTTGATTAAAAATTCTCAATGGTTTTGTAAAACAACACCCTTTTTACCTTGCCAAAATCAGCTCAGCAAAAATCATCTTATTCTAAGGGGTTGTTCCTTTAAATGCAAATGAGCTCTGTTTACCCCGCCCCTCTCTTCTCTCTGTAGAATGACGATCTTGTTTACTTTTAGCCGTTTAGCCGCTAAACTTCCTTACGTAACTTACGTCCCTGCTTCGGCATCGAAACAAGGAAAGTTACTGGACTGTGACAGCTGGTCTAAGGTAAGAGCTCATGTCAATCAACTATCGTGGGAGCGGCCTCTGTTGGTGTGACGGCACAACGACAGGCATCTGAGAAAGGCTCGATTTGAAAAAGGGAATATTATTTTTACAGATTAATTAAAAACCACTGCATGGATTTCTATCATTATAGGGTAGATTTGTACATACACTGCCAACACACATTAATGTTCAAACAACATGAAAAAGTGAACTTAGCATCCGATGACTCCTTTAAGGAATTTGTATTTGTGTATACTTTCTTTCTTTTTTCTTTTTGTTTTAATAACTGTAAAGCCTTAATGGTTTGATGTTTTCTACTGAGAAACTAAGAAAAACACTAAGAAAAAATTCTGAAAAAAAAAGATTCTCCAAAATCCTGATCTGAAACAAATGATTCGCGATCTGCCCCGAAGATTTGTGAACCCGCTACAAATTTCCGATCTAAATCAAATGACTCACGATCCATGCTCTGAAGTCCCGATCTGAATGATGATTTTTGAACCATCAATTCAGATCAGGACTTGGCGCACAGACCACGGATCGCGAATCATTTGATTTAGATCTGGACTTCAAATCGTGTATAACTTCAATTCGATTCAATTCGCAAAATGATTCACAAACACACTGCGATCTAAATCAAACAATTCGCGATACGCGTCCCGATCTGAATTAAATGATTCACAATACGCAATTTGAAGTCCCCATCTAAAACAAATGATTCATGATACGCAATCTGATTGGAGCACTTTAAAACTGTGAATAATTTTGCGGCACAATGTGCTTTTTAAAACCGCTACAAGCGATGTCGAAATTTTCTAGGTAATCCCTTGAAATGAATGATCGAAGTCATGAGTTTGAATCAATCAGAGCGGTTCCAGCATAAATGACTCAGTTAATTCGGTTCATCTGTCATTCTTTTCGCGTCTTCAGCCATGTTTACACGACACTGTCAGTACTACTACTAGCTTAGCTAAGCTGTTTTCTGACAATAACTAAAATAAGCTAAAAAGATATTGTTTTTTGAATTGCATGAAAAAATAGGTGCTAACTGACAATATTAAATCTTACTTCATAGATACATTGTCTTTCAATAATTCAAGCATTTTTCAAGTACGTCTTCAGGAATATTGCTGTTTTCAAGGGTTTTCCAGGCCTTAAATGTCAAAAACTCAAATTCAAATACTTCAAGCATTTTAAGCACCTTGTACGAACCCTGGGCGCTACGTACTTATCTAACGAAATGAAAAATACAAATTTCTATACTTTTTAACCACAAATGCTTGTCTTGCACTAGCAAAAAGAGTCAAATGCCCTTTACAAAAAAAAGTAAAACAACAAGTTGGAGTTTTTCGCTCTGACCGATCGTTTTGCTAACACCCCTATTCCTCAGCTAGGATCAAATAGAGCCCCTGAAACCCCTGAAATTTGGACCTTCAACCCGTTGGCCACCATTGAAGTCCACTATATGGAGAAAAATGCTGGAATGTTTTCCTCAAAAAACGTAATTTCTTTACTACTGAAGAAAGAAAGACATGAACATCTTGGATGACATGAGGGTGAGGAAATTTTCATTCCAGAAGTGAACGTCTCATTTAAGCACAGTCTTGCCTTTGTCTCTGGTTTTCACATATTTTTTGCTTTTAGTCAGTGTTTGTAATGTTGATTCATCTCAGAGCTTGGTTGAAGTCCCCATGGAGAAAATGAATGGGAAAAATACTTCCGGAACCAGGCTGCTGAAAAGGTGGGCAGTGACTGTTGCGCTTTATTGACATTGGCGACATTGTGCGCTGCTTGGCTGAGTAGCAGAAGCTGGCATTCTGCCCAGCGTCAGTTAAAAAAACATCTACCAACGGACTTGTCAATGGAAAGTCCAAGTATATGTGTAAAATTCCGTTTGAAAGTTCAGTAAGATTTTCGAATGATTTTCTTATGTTCACTGGAGCTGCGCTTATCTGACCGAAAATATAGTAAATACACTAATATTATGAAATTTTATTAAAATACCTGTTTGCTATTTGAATACATTTTAAAATGTAATTTATTCCTGCGACGCAAAGCGGAATTTTCAGCATCATTACTCCAGTCTTCAGTGTCACATGATCCTTCAGAAATCATTCTGAAATGCTGATTTGCCGTTCAAGAAACATTTATTATGTTGAAAATTATGTTTTTTTGGTGGAAACTGTGACACATTTTTTTTTTCAGGATTCTCTGAGGAATAGAAAGTTCAAAAGATAAACACACACACACACAGATTACATCAATATCCTTCAGATCAAAATATTTAGCTATTTGTTAATGATATAGCAACAAAAGTACAATGTGTGCACCTGTGACCTCTCCCAATTTTACCATACACAGCTTGGCAAGTGCAGACATGGTGTAATCATGCCCATAAGACACCGACACACCCACCTCTATACCAGCACCACCCACTCTTGCTCTCAGGATAGTCTTTTACACTCTTACACACACACACACAATACACAGGTTTATGCACAAACAAGAGCTCTTTACCTCTGTGAAGAGATCCCTGGATTTCACGCATCCGTTCCCACACAGAACCAGCTGTTTTCTCCATTTGTAATGAAGGTGAACTTTTACAACCGTAAATTATGTGACGTCTAAACCATCCCAGCAGGATCCGGTTATCTTGCAACACAGCTACTGTTATCTCTTTTTTTTTTCGTCTGATTAGGACAAACTGCTAAGAACGTGCAATAGATGCATTCAAGCACGCATAAAAGCTGTAAGCTCAAATGTTACGATCAAAAAAAAGCACTCGATCTTTGAGCCTCCCTGTCTTTGCATGTAAGATCACAACTAGGTAAATCAAGACGCCTGCGTTGGAAAAAAACACATGGTAGTTTCTCGCACCACACCGTTCTGTCAAAATCCCTCGGCGCTCTGTTCATATTGCCCTGCCCCGAGGGTGAGTTGGATCTGTTTGAATTAGCTAGTTCATAGCAACAAGAACCAACAGGGTCAATCGCACACGGCGTCTAAAGACCTCGACTGCCCACGGGCGATAATTCAAGCTGACATCCCCCCTTTGTTGTCTTCTGGTGAAAATGAAAGCCAATTTCAAATCCCAGTCTCACGTTCGCCGTGCGAAAAGCACAAAACCTGTTTTTTAACGACACGCTTTTGCTCGTCACAGAGCGAGCTGAAGTAAATCTTGTTTTTTGTCATTCGTGGAAAGCCAGTGCATTGTTCTCAACCCAGGTTTCCTGGAAATGTACACTTGGGATTTTTTTTAAAAGGTAGAAAGGAAGTCACTTGAATTTTGCAATGATATTTACACGTATTTAAACTTTCACTAGTCAATCTCCTCCTGAAAATAAGACATGCATTTTATTATTCCGTCACATCTGAAATATCTTAAGCCAAATCGAATATATGTTTACACAGTTGCTGAATGCACTGGCGTAAGTATTTCCATGCAATCCCTGAAAAGCCCCACTCAAGTGTTCATGCTTTTGGACTCTTCTAGAATGAGAATTTCCTTCAAAGAGACTGAAATTAGGAAGTAAGTCAAGGCCGGAACTGGAAGCCACATTTCCACTGCACAATGTGCGGGAGGGCCATAGGAGAGAGCCATGTCCTTGCCAACCCCTCAAATTTTCCAGAGGGGATAGCGTGTGGTTTTTTTATCGTTCGAGCTCGGAAAGATTAATGCAGTTAATAAGGGAGGAATCAAAGCTCCGTGGCCCCGGCTCTCGGACGAAGGCTGCCTTCTCACGGGAGAGAGAAAGCAGAAAGCAGGCGATTGTATGTGGATGAACGGTTCAGATGAAAGATAATAGGAAAGAGGGAAAAGCGGAGCACAGAGGAGGGGAGGAGGAAAGGAAGAGGGGGAGGGGAAGCCAGAGTACTGTACGACAGACGAACGAACGCTCAAATATTGCCGCAGATTTCCGTACAACACTTTCACGTGTGGCCCCATGCAGAAGGAAAGGTAAACGTTTACCTAGTGGCAAGCCTTTGTTCAGCAAATGCGAGCTTCCCATCTCTTAGGATCCGCCGGAAAAGCGAGCGTGTCTCCTCAGCAAGGCATTCACCAAAATCCTCAGCATATGGCGGCTACTTCAATTTTCTTATTCCTTCTTTTCTGTGAGTAGCTAGCTTAAGCACACACGCGCTCACACTCGCGCTCCCACCCCTCCTTGTCTTTCTCTTTCTCTCTAACTCCCTCTCTCCCCCCCCGCTCCCTCACTTTCTATTTCGACTCTCTCGCTCGGACAAACACGCATGCACACACAGAATGCAAGTGTCACTGCATTTATGGGAGTGGGAGAGCGAGAGCGAGCGAGAGAGAGAGAAACGAGTGCGAGGTGGCTACAAGAAAGACTGAAGAGGAATGGGGTGGAGCCTGTGCTCTCACAAAATTGATCTTTTGTTTCCTGAGAGGGGGCAAAGAGAAAAAAGATAATGGAAAATTGCGAAAGAAAAACAAGAACGGGGGAAGGAAATCTGGCTGTGCCTTTCCTATTATTAACATTTCAGGATAGTCTTTTAGACTATTTAGAAAAAGAAAAACACACAGACTAAAATCACTAAGTCACAGGCAAACAGGGAGTTTTTCTGACCACTTCCAACTCTAGATGAACGCTCGTGCTGAGGGAGAGTTAATTAAACGCCTCTGACAGTGATGGTTCTGGGTTATTTAGTTCTCAGAAAACCAATTACTGAAACCTACAGCCTTGATGGGCAGCTCGAAGACATCTCCAAAAATAAGTAGGTATAAAATAAGTACGAACAGGGTCGGGGGCCGCTCACACGGGCCACTCTGTGTTAAAAACAGACAAAACGTAGGTGTGTGTTAAAACACTTATTTAAATTAAACATTTAAATTCACAGCTCTTCTCACGTTTAATCAAGTCATTTTGGCCTTTTGCTTTACAAGTCTTTTGCTTTCAGTGGTAAGACAGAAACTGTTCAGTGTCTTTTACTGCAACTGGCAAATTCAGCTGATTCATCTAGATAAACACACAAATCAAAAGAACCGTTGACACAGGCCACATAACTGATGATCCAATCTTGTGCAAATGTGCTCAGATATAATTTGTCAAAAGATGTTATGCCATTGATACATCTTATGCGCTACTGACACCATCTACTGCTGCTGATTACCACATTAACTCGGTATGTAAACAAACAAAAATTATATTTACTATAGAGAACTTAGCATGAAAGTCGAGACATTTTGGAGGCTTAAAAGCAGAAGTTAGATGCTTGAAGTTTTGTTAAAGCACTTACATTACTGTTTAAATACAACAGCCTTCAGTGATATAAGATTACGATACTAAAGTGGTAATATGAGAAACAAGTCAAAATTACGAGAATGAAGTCGTAGCAATACGAGAATAAAGTTCGGTGCTCCCAATTCCAAACCCAAATATTTTCTTAGGCTATAACTTTTCATCTCGTAATTGCTACAATTTAATTCTCAAAATATTTCAACTTTATTCTTAAAATATTTCAACTTTATTCACAAAACATTTAGACCTTATTCTCGTAATTTCAAATTTGTTCTGAAAACATTTCAAATTCATTTACTTCATTTACTATTTTGACTTTATTTTCGTAACTTTGACTTTATTCTTGTAATTTCGATTTTGTTCTCAAAATATTTTTCGACTTCATTTTAGAAAATACTTCAACTTCATATACAAAACATTTCGACTTTATTCTTAAAATATTTCAACCTTTTTCTCAAAATATTTCCAATTTATTCACAAAATATTTTGACTTTACTTTCAAAATTTTTACTTTATTCTCGAAATATTTTAACTATTCTTGTGACTGTTCTCAAAATATTTTGACTTCATTGTCAAAATATTTCAACTTTATTCTTATAATTTCGATTTTATTCTCAAAATATTTCAACCTTTTTCTCCAAATATTTTGACTTTATTCTCAAAATATTTCGACTTTATTGTCAAAATATTTCGTCTTTATTCCCAAAATATTTCATCTTTTTTCTTGTAATTTCGATTTTGTTTTTAAAATATTTTTCGACTTCATTTACAAAATATTTCAACTTCATATACAAAATATTTCGACTTTATTCTCGGATTACTACAACTTTATTCTTGTAATCTTAAAATATTATGACTAATCTCATAATCTTAAATATTTCGCAGCACTAAACCATTATCACCCCAAAGAAATTATCACTTGTGTTTAACAAAGACACATTCAGTTCTTCAAAAGTGACAGTATTACATTTCAATTTGTTTGTTCAATTTTAAATGTATACTGTTCTTTTAAACTTTCTATTCAGAAATATTCATATTTTTACAGAATTAAAAATATTAAGCAGCTTCATTATGTTCAACACTGATAATAATAAGCAGTGTTACTTGAGCATCAAATCAGCATATTATAATGATTTCTGAAGGATCATGTGACACTGAAGACTGGAGTAATGATGCTGAAAATTCAGCTTTGATGACAGCAATAAATTACATTTTAAAATATATTTAATTAGAAAACGGTTGTTTTAAACTGTAATAATATTTAATGCTTAATAATACACTGCTTTTTTATATATAGCATAAGAAACTTCTTTCAATAATCAGTAACCAGTTTTAAAACATCAGTCTCATTTTACAGGTAGCATGCTTAAGTTTTTATAGGAGTGGGCGCAATGACTGTAATAGTTATTTACTGGAAATTTAATCCTAAACTGTACAGTATCCATGCAGCATAACCATGTAATAATAACTATGTAAACATTTTCATATTTCAGATACTATTATTCCTAACAATTGAATGATAATTCTGGCAACAACACTTTAGTCAACCTAAAAACAGTAACACATTATGACTAAATGAGCGGTGTTGGGGGCTGTTGTGAAAATATGCACACACATGTGGCTGTGACCACTCATCTGCTGAATTCTGAACTAATGCAACAAGTCGTGGAGCTGCTCGGCAACTGTAACCAACCATTACATCATCATTACTCTGGAAATGTGTAGCACAGCTCCCCAAAATTACACCCCTCCCATTAAAACCAACAAAGCTGTCTACCTTGGAAATAGCCGCCTACTTTTGCAGAATTGTTTTCTGCTCAGTGTGGGAATTAATTATTTATTAAACCACACATAAACCGCAGTAATGGTACAGCTTAATTTCTACCGACTGTCACAGTATACAACCACATATTGGATATATTTCCAAAACATTTTTATTTGAACATTTATCTTGCCCCAAAGACTTCAACTACAAGTGCATTACTACATGAAAATGTTTACTTTTGATTTTACAAACCGAGTACACTCTAAAAAAATGTTGGGTTAACCCAGTCTTCTGGGTAGATTTATTTAACTCAACTACTGCTTAAACATTACTGTATTTCTTTCTTAAAATGAACACAAAATAGGTTGGAAATTAACATTTATTAATATGTTCAATAACAAATTAAATAAATAAACATTTTAAATTGCTTATTAATAAATGTTCATCTTTTGATTATTGCTGATGCCTGTAGTAGTTTCTGATTTTGTTTTATTCACAATCTATTTGGGTTTATTTTAAGCCTTATAATAATTTTTAAACAACAGTTGAGTTGAATAAAACTACCCAGAGAACTGGGTTTAACATTTAACCCAGCATTTTTTGGGAGTGTAATAAATCAAAATTATTTTCTGTGGAAATTAAAGATGCTGCCAATCAACGTGATCAATTACTTTATATTTGTTTGTATGTTCTGAAGTTATATTTAGTTATTCAATAACACACTTTAAAATGCTGGGTTAAAAATAACCCAGTGCTGGGTAAAATATGGACAAACCCAGCGATTTGGTTGTTTTGACCCAGCAGTTGGATTAAATGTTTAACTCAACCTTCTACGTAGTTTTATTGCTTAAAAATAACTATACTTCAAATGAACCCAACATTGGTTGGAAATTAATAAATTAATATTTATTAATAAGTTGAATAAATAATGAATAGTAAACATTTTTTTAAAATTGTTTATTAATAAATATTCACCTTTTGATTATCGCTGATGCCTCTAGTAATTATGTGTCTGATTTTTACATTTTTACATTTACAACTTATTTTGGGTTCATTTTAAGCCAGTCATACAGTAATTTTTAAGCAATAGTTGAGTTAAAACTACCCAGAAGTTCGGGTTAAAAGTTTAACCCAACTGTTGCGTCGAAAACAACTCAGTCGCTGGGTTTGTCCATATTTCACCCACTGTACTTACAGGGATAGGTCACTGAAATATAAATAATAAAATAAAATAAAAATCCAATAAAATAAAAGAGATTCTAAAAGTCATCATTTACTCACCCTCAAGTTGTTTCTTTTAGAAATGAAGACATTTTGAAAAATGCTGATAACCAAACAGTTGACAGTAGCATTTAACTTCCATAGAATAGAAAAAAATACTTTGGAAGTCAATTCTTTTGTTACCCACATTCTTCAACATATCTTTCATGCTTAACCGAAGAAAGAAATTCATACAAGTTTGAAACGACATATAAATGATGACAGAATTTACATTTTGAAGTTCAGTATCCCTTCAACGTACAACTTTTTTGTTTAATTATTAATTTGTAATTATTTTAAAATGACTCAAAGTTGGTAAACTCATTCATTAATAAGAAAACAATCAAAAATAGATCAAAAATCATTTAAGAATCAGATTCCCACCCCTAAACCATACTGTTTAAATCCTATTCTCATATATATTTTTCACAAAGCATTTGTCAGTTAACTCACACTACATCTAAAGGCTTAAGGCTAAGTACAGGACGACATGTGACGTACTGTACGGCATTTCTATTATCTGCTAGGCCTCTACTACAGTACGTGAATAGCAAGTCCAGTCTGGGAACACAAACATACTGTATCTTGCGTGTGTGCGCTCCAGTGGAGAAGTCAGACGGATTGGCACTCAAGCAGAAGAACCCCGTTCTTTGTGAATTCATTAGCGCTGGTCAGGACCTCAGGGGAGCGTTGGTTTTGGCAAGTGAAGCGCAAAGTATGCGTCACGTATGTGATCCGAGCGCTTCGGCCACACTGAATAAGCTGGCTACTCACGCCTATGCCATAAAACGGCCGCTCGTGCATTGATCCAAAAGAAAGATTAATGGAAAATCCATGATCGGTTCAGGAAGTCTAGCTTGCACCTAATCATTAAACCTAAAGTAACTCGTTTTATTACTTAATATAACATTCCAGACAGCAGACGACAGAAAATGCTATCTCTTAAAACTGCTACACCCTTAAATCTGTAATAACAATAATCGTCATGCCACACAAACTTGCGGTACAACTCGTTCTCTAAAACATTCTTTCTTGTGTTCCAGCAAGTCAAAATCATCTTAGCGTAACGTTCATAAAAAGCTGGTCAATGCAAAATCCTAGTAGGAATATCTTCTCTAAAACTAGGCATATTTCCACCGCAAGGACATAACAAGGTGAAAACCATCTCAACACCAGACCGCACATCCACCACAGTCAAATCAATTCTGAGCCATGGTAAGAGGACAGCTGGGAAAAGAGCCTGTCAGAGAACACAATCTATGATGAATGAGGAATATCGCAACTGGCACCGGTGAAAACCTCAAAAACCCATTGAAAAAGACAATGAAAGAGGGAAAAATAGAAGTGAGGAGAGGCAAAGAGCATAAGAAAGATGCCCCTGAGAAAGATTACGCCGCCTCAGACACACACTTCTGCTGCCGCCTCCCTGCCAGCACACACACACTGCAGCGTGGCGAATGGGTAAACTCCCTCACATCGCCTATCTTGAAGGGAAGAGGGTGCGCGGATAACATTTCCCTAAATAAATTCAGTGTGACTGAATGCATCCTATTAAACTTGGCTGCAAACGGGGAGTGCAGACGCAAGAAATTTTCATTAAAACACCCGCTGAGAACTAAGAGTCCATCGTTAGATCAAAGTCCATTAACAGATTGTATCTAAGGAATATCTAGATGGTGAATGCCAGAGAACAAGCAGTGATTTGATCAAGATTATTCTCTGTCTCAGTCTTGGCACAGCTCGTGCTGCGATTCCAGTCAACCGTGTTCTCAACAACAGACAAAATTCAACAGGATCCTATGAAAGCACTCAACGTTCTGCTCAACCTCAGATAAAACAGATGCTAAAAATATGACCTAAGTAAACTGCACACATCATATTACTGGGTAAATGAATATATACAAAGGAAACTGTCTAACAATGAAAGCAGATTAGACTAACTAGGCACCTATTAGGTTAGGTGACATTTAATACTTTGAGGAAGTTGTTGGTGTAACATGATATATTTCCTCTAAAACTATAGTGTTTTTCTAACTTTTGTAATAGTATTATTCATGACATTATAATGACCTTATAATAACTGAGACTATGGAATATTTGTAATTAAAAAAATAAAAAAAATAAAGTCACACCACAGGTCTTGATAGAACAGAATGATCTACATTCTACACTGCTGTTCAAAAGTTTGGGATCAGTATGAATTTTAATTTTTTTTTTTTTTTTTAAAAGAGGTCTCTTATGCTCATCAAGGCTGCATTTATTTTTATCAAAAATACAGAAAAAAACTGTAATATTGTGAAATATTATTGCAATTTAAAGTTACGGTTTTCTATTTAAATGTATTTTAAAATACAATGTATTCCTGTGATGCAAAGCTGAGTTTTCAGCATTATTACTCCAGTCTTCATTATCACATAATCCTTCAGAAATCATTCTAAAATGCTTTATTATCAGTGTTGGAAACAGTTGCGATGCTTCATATTTTTTTGGAAACTGATATTTTTGCAGGATTTTTTAATGAACAAGAACTAAAAAAAAAAGAAAAAATAAACATTTTTTAACAATATAATTTTTTTTTTTACTATCACTCTGTATCAATTTAACACATGCTTGCTGAATAAAAATATTAATTTCTTAAAAAAAAATTTACTGACCCCAAAATTTTTAACAGTAGTATATATTGTTACAAAATATTTATATTTTGAATTAAATGCTGTTATTTTTTAGCTCTTTAATTATCAAAGAATTCTGAAAAAACATATCAGTTTCCAACATTGATAATAAATCAGCATATTACACTGATTTCTGAAGGGTTATGTGAAGACTGGAGTAATGATGAAGCATATTTATAATGATGAAGTATATTTTGAAGTATATTAAAACAGAAAACCACTGTTTCAGTTCCAATAATTTCACAATATTACTGTTTTTTTTTTTATTCTCTGTATTTTGATCAAATAAAGGCAGCCTTGCTGAGCATAAAAAAACATTAAAAATCTTACCGTACAAAATCGATTAAAAATTATTAGAATGATTAAAAACACTTTCATTCACACACTTTCTATTATACATACATATTCTGCATAATTTTTACCAAAAATCTTGATGTTGAATTAAAAGTTTATGAACGTTATTTCTACTACACTTCAGATTGCCCTTGAATACTGAGGAAAAACATGGGCATTTTTTCATAAGCAAACAATTTTTATTAAAATAAATATAAGGTGTAACTATGTAGGTATAAAATACAGATAATTTGTAAAGAATAAGCTGCAGTTTGACATTCCGTCATGTAAATCTCAACTCATTCGCAGTCCAATTCGATTTGTATATATTAACTTAAAGATAATCTTCAATTCTTTACGTTATTAAAGAAACATACATATATATTTACTTATTTTTTCAATATTCTGCATCTCCACCACTAAATCCTTAAAAAAAAAATCCTTAAACTTTTAAAGCTATTGTCGGGGTTTTATTTACCATGTCCTCAGGAAACGCATTCTTGCTAGTATCTCACCGCTATTTAAGGAATAATGATGAATTGATCATATCAAGTGACTGTGATCCCACTTACTCATAGTAACCCGAATTCTGCCACAGTGTTGACAACTAAGTGCCCTTATATGCAAGTATGTTAGCTAAGAAAGCCAGCACCTCCGAAGCTGCTCCACAGGCGCCTTCATCTGCCTGACAGAAATAAAAAGAGCAAATGAAAAGAGGGCTCTATCAGCGCGGTTTGGCCTCTACTGACAAGCACACACCCAGCTCAAAAGGAAAAGCAAAACAATCACAAACCTTGCATCACCCGCTTTGAAGGCTAAAGTCCCTGAATGTGCCCGGGATTCGGGTGAAACATGCAACGAAAATGTGGCCAATCAGAGCCGTGTGATCGGTGAGGCAGCCAATCGGGACAGGCTACGCTTGGATGAGAGCCAATCATATCAAGGCTCATTGCTCATGCGGACACAGAGGGGTGGGGGAGGGTTCGCTCGCATGCTCGTGCAGGAAACAGAAATGTGAGCGCGATGTGGGGTGAAAGTGAGGGTGGAGGAGGTGAAGGGTGAGGGGGGATGGTTAAGGAGGGAAAAATAACTTCTTATAAAAAAAGCGAATCGTACTGAGATCCATGATTCTTGAGACATTGAGCAAAAACACGAACCACAACTTCAGCTTTAATTAACTGACTTAAATAGTTCGATTACATTCTACACATTCTTCAATATGTTCTTTTGTGTGCAGCAGAAGAAATAAATTTATACAGGTTGAGAATGAGTAAATTAATTTTCATTTTTTGATGAACTATACATGTAATGTACTTATAATAAATATTAAACTTTAACATTTTTAAATACACAGCTGTTTGCCTACTTCTCAGTACTGTAAAAAAAAAAAAAATCTTGAAATGCTTTATGTATTGAAAGCTGCTATGAGGTCAGTAGGTTCACACACACTCCTGGTGGTGAGTTTTATAAAAAAAAAAGTTTAATGACTTATACTTGCAGATATACAGGCTTAAATTTTCTGTGTCAGAAAAATGTTCTTATGTATTTTCTAATGTGAAGGGAAGCCCATTTCCACAGTGTAAGAAAAAAAAAGCCTTAAAAAGTCAAAATTATGACATAAGTCATAATTACAAAATAAAAAGTTGAAATTATGACTTTAAAAGTCAAAAGTATGACTTATAAAGTCTAAATTATGAGATAAGTCTGAATTATGTCTTAAGTATAGGCCTGTATAAATATTAATAAACTGTATGCCAGATTTGGTATTTTTTATTTTAATTCATTTCACTGTCATAATTTTGACTTTTTATCTCATAATTTAGACTTTATAAGTCATAATTTTGAATTTTTTATCTCGTAATTTCGACTTGGGTCATAATTATTAGATAAAAAGTCGAAATTATGACTTAAAAAGTCAAAATTATGTATCTTTTATTTCGATCATTTCCTTTTTTTTTAAATTCTGATCCCCTTTCTTTATATATAGTCTTGGTAAAAAGTTTTTGAAATGTTTTTGAAAATTTTGTAATACTTGAAAATGTATAAATACAGTAAGGAAAAGAAATTCTAAATTATGACTTATAAAGTCGAAATTATGAGATAAGTCTGAATTATGCATCACTTAAGTATAAAGCTATTAATAAACTGTATCCCAGATTTGGTAGTTTTTATTTTAATTAATTTCACTGTCATATTTTTGACTTTTTATCTCATAATTTAGACTTTATAAGTCATAATTTTGAATTTTTTATCTCGTAATTACGATTTTTAAAGTCATAATTTCGACTTAGGTCACAATTATTAGATAAAAAGTCGAAATTATGACTTAAAAAGTCAAAATTATGTATCTCTTATTTCAGTCATTTCTTTTTTTTTAATTCTGATCTCCTTTTCTTTATATATAGTCTTGGTAATAAGTTGTTTTTGAAAATTTTGTAATACTTGAAAATGTATAAATAAGTAAGGAGAAAAAAAGTCAAAATTATGACTTATGAAGTCAAAATTATGATTTTCAAAGTATAAATTATTAATCACTTAAGTATAGGCTATTTATAAACTCTATACCAGACTTGATATTTTTCATTTTCATAAAAAAAGTCATAATTTTGACTTTTTTATCTCGTAATTATGAATTTTAAAGTCATAATTTCGACTAAGTCATAATTTCAACTTCTTATCTCGTAATTATGACTTAAATATGTCATAATGTCACCTTTTTAAAGCATGAGTTTTTTTCTTACGTGTCGAAAATGGGCTTCCATAAATGTTACATATGCCTTTGCCTTTTGCTTTGTATTTAGGAATCAGTGAGGTGTTTCAGCTTGATAGGTATGTTCTCACACCAACATTTTAAACATTATTTTTTTAACTGAATATTATGGTTGTGCTACAAACCATAATATTGCCTATAACTGTATAAGGAATCCATGGTTCATAAATACGTTAATCACTTGCTACTATCATAGGCCTGTGTATGGTCATCTGATACCACAACATTATGAGAAATATTTAAAGAGATACTCCACCTTTTGAAGCATCAACTTTTTTTGCGTTATTATAAGCGTTATTATCCACTTGCATTTTATGCACTTACAGAGATGAAGTCAATGATAAGAAAATTCCCATTTTTTAGTGGAGCATCACTTATACAAAAAAAAATAAAAATGTGTAGTCATTTGAAATTAAAGGCAGACGAAAATATATTTTAGACGAAAGATATTTTAATCACGGAACTGCTACACACGTGTAACAAATAAATATAGTTTATTTCCAATATTTAAAGCAAAAACATAATTGTAGATGTGTGAAGATTCAAAACCGCACCGTCACACTAGGAGTCAGTAATGAGCACTGTAGTCTCTGCCACATGAAGACCAAAGTCGAGAAGAAGACGAACAAACGCTCCACAGTTTCCCCAAAGCAAGATGGCGGTGCAGGAGACAGCAGCTCAACTCTCTATGGCTCTAAAGGTGCAAGAATACCCAACTTTAAAGGTCTGTCAAGCCTTTTCTCTCCATTTTCCAAACGTACAGTTGAACAGATTCTGTCTGTGTTATATAACCGTCATAACAGATCGTCTAACGGAAATGATCGATCAGATGGAAAGTATGTGACTGCATTTAGACAGTTAACTGGTTAGCTCTAGGGCTAGATAACTTAGCAAAACAAGGCTCACACAAACAGATCTTACCGAAGTCATCGCAAACTGTCGAGCGGTGACATCGGCCGTACAGTGATATATCGACGGATGTGTAAACGAGAGCAATAAGTCGAATAATGTCAATCCGATGCATGTCATCCTTGCGTTCCGACAGTGTTGTTTTATTAGGCGCTGTTTTATCCCATCACAGGTTTGTCCACTAGTGTAACCAGCGAGCAATGCAGTTTAAGGCAGATTGACGAGCATCATTAAAGAGGCGGATAGTGACACGAATCGTATCGGACATAAAGCTACTTTATAATCGAGTTCTGTTTAGACTGGTATATACGTGTGATTTCGTTTTGAACGCTGTCGCCTAAAGGTATGATCCAGACAGCATGATTTTCCTGTGTCTAGATAAATGCTGGAAGAATACACACATGACCACAGCTCGGTATGCATGCATTTTATGCACCATGTTAGGATCATATTGCATCATGTTGTGTTGATCAGTGGCAGCTGTTAGCACGTTTATAGCTCAGGTGTGGGTTCTCGATGAGGGGCTTATTATTTAATGGTTGGCATACAGCACCTTTGTTCTCTGCGTCACAGATTTTTCCCGATTGCTAGCGTCGATGTGGTCGAATCCTCACGTGAATCGATTGCTTTGACTGTGTGATGATGAGTTGCATGCTTTGTAACCTGATTAGCTCACGGATCTCCTGTAAAATGACGCCTGTTTATGTACACGCACACTGAATGTCAATAATATATGGTCTTCACTGCTGTGTCAAGGGCATGTTGCATCTCAGCTTGTCTTGCAGCATTGGGAATGATTTCCAGTACCTTCTTGATCATTGCATCATGACATAACCAAATAAACTAATCACTATTTTCTTTTTGTGCAAAATCTTAAAGGATATTGGTTGATGAATTATAAAGAAAAATCATTTTAGAGGGACATAAATCATTAAAACTGACAATTATTTACACAAGCAGATTGTTTAACAGTGTACAGCTATAAAGCAATAAATTGTTCCTTTTTAACAGTCAGGTTTTGACATTTTCTAATGTAAAATAAGTTTAAGTTACGCGTACAGGCATGGATAAATATAAATGTATCTTCTATTGATTGATAATAAAAGAAGTATTAGATACAGTATGATTTTGTCTTTGGCTTAGTCGTCTGCTCGTCTATGCATCATTGCTTTTTCCAGTCGTTTGCATATATTCTGGCTCGCATTGAGGACCTTTCACTTCTCACTGCCAAATTAGGTTGCACCTTGTAATCCAACAAAGGTTAAAGCTGCAATAATAGCATTGACTGATGTCGGGTGTTTATCTACTCTAAAACATCTGTACGTGAATAGAGCATTGCAAATGTTGATACTACTTATCTGCCCTGGTTGCAAGGTGACAGATGGCCTGATCAAAATAAACTGGCGGATGCTGAGAGATAAGTTTGAAGGTTTATGCATCTCTGCCTCTTCCACAGCTGCGATACAGCCACTCATCCTCGCCTAATGATCATGTCCACCTTTATGACCTAAAAGAACACAGACGTCTGGAACTCTTACTTTTGTCATACTTTATTTACTAACGCTATTTGAAAGATAAAAACTAACTGGGGAATCTTCAGAATTTAGCTTTTTTTAGTCAATAATATTTGATTATTGTATACTGAGGGTCCACTGAACGTTTAAATGCTTGTTTCGCAGGACATGAATGAGGACAATATGTCAAACACAGAAGTAATTGATAATTTTAAGAAATACATCAATACATTACAATTGATAGAGGGTTATGACTTGGTCAGTTACCCAAATACGCAGCCATATTGGCTATACTCGGATTTAAACAACAGCATGGATTGCATGGTTACTGTACTACTAAATATGTTGTTCTGCTAATTTATATTGTCTAAACTAGGGATGTTCATTTCGGTTATTTTTCCTAACCGACAGCCGACGCTCGTTAACCGATTATTAACCGTTAACCGACAAGATTATTTTAAAATAGAATTTAATTATTTTAGAAAGGATAAGTGTCTGTGACTCGTTAAAAATACCAAAATTTGTTTTCCAGTGATTAATTTTACATGTGCAAAAAGCAGCAAACAACAAAACATGAGGAATCGCATGGGCAAACGCATCACATCACGCACTTGCAGCGCTTATGCCAGCGGAGAAAAACATCATAAAGCTAGGCTATATATATAATGAATGAATAGGCCTATACAATAAATATTTTTACTAAACAAAACGAAAGAAAAAACTGTGCAACAAGTAGCTATAGTATGCAGAGTTTTTGGTTCATTTTTGTGCTGCGCGAAAGGAAGACGGGTAAAAAGCGTCATCCTATTTTTTCTTTATTTTGCAAAAGCACAAAGTTTTGTTTTTATTGTGAATGTACACAAACAAACGCAATCCGTTTACAGTTTCGATTATCTGTATGACTAGAAGGAGTCGTTTCCACTGTTAGAAGGAAAAAGCCTTTCTATTATCATAATAAAATACAGTCAGCCAAACATATGGAAAAAATCACACTGCTTAATTGTTATCAACACACTGAAGTAATATTATGCCAAACCATTTGTTTTATGTGGATACTGGAATGCAAGTGAAGTACAAAACCAGGTTTATGTAATAAATAATATTTTGGCATTCAAATACATCTCAAATACGTAAACATTTGGATTTGTTTTGAATGAGAGACCCGACATTAGTTTCAGTTTAGCCTTAATGAATTTATTTTGGCTTGTTGTTTATATAGCCTAGCTTCTTATATTTTACATCCTTGTTCTTTCCTGAATATTGTTAAATTGAAGAATTTTTTTATAGAGTGAGGAGAAACTAAAATATGTTTATAGTGTTTGTAAACATTTCACGTCGGCTTCAGAATGTAATAATAAAAAATGCGACTTATAGGCCTAGACGATCTATCTTTTTTTTCTCTCAAAAATGCAAGTTTATTTTATTTTAATCATCCAGCAAACGTTTTAAAGTATTTTGATCAATTACTGGGGAAAAAAAACCTTTTAAAAAAGACCTTTTAAATCGTTTAACTGATTGTATAAATCGGTCAAAATTCTTTCCGTCGGTTAACGGTTAACTGGTTAAAATGAGCATCCCTAGTCTAAACCATGGGAAAAATGTGTGGAAGCTGCTAAATCATATAGAGAAGGACTTAGTAAGTAGGAGAAGTCACAGTATTTTGACTGAAGTTAATGGGTGGTAAAGATATGTACAAGCAGTCTTAATTAAGATATTAGCCTAATATTTTACCCACCTGACTGGAAATGATAAGAAATAAGAATGTTGTCAAGATTCTTGCCCTGAAATTCCTGGTTCAGTTTGGCAACCACGAACGCCTTTTGTTCCTCAGACAGTCTTTTGCACTCTTTTCGTTGATTTGTTAAAACTTTTGGTAGTCTATAGTACTCCAAATGTTTTCCCCAGTTTGACTGATTAATACAGGCCAAAACATGACAATAATTGACTATTTTCAGCAGCAATAATCATCAAAATATGCATTTCATTTGGTTCTTTGGCATGTTTACGTTCAGTGTCACCAAGAAGGCATTAATACTGTAACAAGTCAGTACAGTGGCACTGAAATAAGTAATGTGATGGACTGTTAGAATGAGATTGAAATAGTGACTCTTCAGTTACTTTTTCATTTATTCTGAACGCTTAAAGGCATAGTACACAGAAAAATAACATTATTAACTCACCCTCATGTCGTTCAGAACTTTCGTTCCTCTTTGTACCAAAAAAGAAGGTATTTTTGATATTCTTACATCATTTTTGTCCATCCACAAAACTTTCACAAAGTCCCGTTAAGACATTTCACTCAGCAACCATCTTTGAAATGCCTTTCAGACATGCAAGTGCAGCTTCAGTGTCTTTGAATGGGGAAACATTCAATTCTCCAAAACTGTTCACCAAGCTTACGATTAGATTTCATATTTGAAATCACCAATGAAATCTGACAAGAACTGCCTCACAAATATTGTTCCTTATGCTCCAATAGCGTTAAAAAAAGCGTATTTTTTAGGCTAGATTAGCCAATGCATACGCACAGTACTGAGCGCACGTATCAGAACGATGACTGTTTATATATCAACCAGGACTTATAACGGCAGCTGCAGTGGCGCGTTGACTTTACAAATCAACGATTTGTTGCTCCTTTATTAAGAAAGGCTGGGCTTTGCGGCCATAATGAGCATTGCATCTTTCCCCATTTAAAACTATAGGAGTGACAAGTCTTGGGTATTCTACAGTCTTTGACTTTCATCTGTTAAAAATGACCAAAATATATGGTAAAACTAATCCATATGAATCATCAGTTAAATTTAAGTCTTCTGAAGAGACACAGTCACTACATATTATAAGCAGATTTAATTTTGCTTGGCTTGTATTCATATATAAACAATGATAAATGCATATATGTGACCCTGGACCACAAAACCAGTCATAAGGGTCATTATATACATTGAGATTTATAAATGCGCTTTCCGTTGATGTATGGTTTGTTGGGATAGGATGGTATTTGGTTGATTGGTTGAACTATTTGAAAATCTGAGGGTGCAAAAAAAATCTAAAGAGAAAATCACCTTTAAAATTGTCCAAATGAAGTTCTTAGCAATGCATATTACTAATCAAAAATTAAGTTTTGATATATTTATGGTAGGAAATTTACCAGATATCTTCATGGAACATCATCTTTAGTTAATATCCTAATGATTTTTGGCATAAAAGTAAAATTGATCATTTTGATCCATACAGTGGCTATTGCTACAAACCCATGCTACTTACAACTGGTTTTGTGGTCCAGGTTCACATATATGGAGCAAATAAAATATGACCATTGGAAGCTCAGCTGTACCTGCTTAACACGCAAGAACAAACCTCACTGTGTCAGGCAGTCACATTTGAATGTTTACCATATTTGATGAGCTATGCATTGGCATTGATCATCGTTTATATGTGAGTAATCTGTTTATCATTTAACGCAATCACTACTCTTCAGAAAACTTGGATGAAACTGTCGAAGTTTTGGATGAATGCACTTTTTGTGGATAGACAGAAATCTCAGGTTTCATAAAAATGTTTTCATGCATGTTTCAAAAATGAACAAATGTCTTTAAAAAAGAGAGGTTAGTAAATGATGGAATTTTTATTTTAGGGTGAACTAATTCTTCAAAAAAATTTGTCATTAGTTTCTCACCCTCCTTTTGTTTTAAACGTGTAAGACCTTCTTTCATCTTCGGAATGCAAATTAAGATATTTTTGTTGAAATCCGAGAGCTCTCTGACCCTACCACGGCAAGGGTCCTACCACGTTCAAGGCCCAGAAAGGTACCAAAAATTTTATGAAGCTAGGAGAGCTCTCAAATTTCATCAAAAATATTGTAATTTGTGTTCCAGAGATGAACAAAGGTCTTATGGGTTTGGAACGACATGAGTGTGAGTAATTAATGACTAAAATTTAATTTTAGGGTGCACTAACTCATGAGAGAATGTAATGATGGATGAAGTGCTTTGTGAGCCCACGCCATGAAGAATGATATTACTGAGCTAACCAAAACTGAGCCTGGTAATGAAACACAGTTGTTTTTATCCCAACAGGTTCCTTATGAAACCTTAAACAAGCGCTTCCGTGCAGCTCAAAAGAATATAGACCGGGAGACCAGTCACGTGACGATGGTGGTGGCGGAGCTGGAGAAAACACTTAGTAGCTTTCCAGTGGTGGATACCGTAGTATCTCTCCTGGATGGAGTGGTTGAGAAGCTCAGCGCCCTCAAGAGAAAGGTATGCTAATATCATCTTAAATAGATTAAATTTTACTACATTTGTACCACTTGCACTAAAGAGTGAAATGGTTTCGTATCTGATAGGCAGCTGAGTCCATCCAAGCAGAAGACGAGAGCGCTAAGTTATGCAAGCGGCGCATAGAGCACCTGAAGGAACACAGCAGTGATCAGCCAGCCAGCGTCAACGTTTGGAAGAAGAAGCGTATGGACCGCATGATGGTGGAGCATTTACTACGCTGTGGCTATTACAACACCGCAGTCAAGCTAGCCAGACAAAGCGGGATTGAGGTGCGTCTCCGCTTTTTCTGTGCAGCAGGTAAGATGCTTGTGCTGTTTCTCATATGATGTTTGTCTTTGTAGGATTTGGTCAACATAGAAATGTTTCTTACTGCAAAAGAAGTTGAAGAATCTCTCGAGCGTCAGGAAACGGCTACCTGTCTGGCTTGGTGCCACGATAACAAGTCTCGCTTACGGAAAATGAAAGTAAGGCGCTGGGTTCAACTGGGTTTGTTTTTCTCAATTGTTGTATTTAAATATGTACTCGAGTTTTAACTGTCATTATGAAGCCACACTGTGGTTATATTCCTTGCGGCCTGGGTTTTTATTGGCTTACATTTGATTTTTCAGTTTGTCATGTTGCCTGAGAATGAAGCAATTTGAAAGGTAAAGTTTATTTAGTTATGTTGAAATATGTGTCTCTTCCCAGAGCTGTTTGGAGTTCAGTTTAAGGATCCAGGAATTTATTGAACTTATTCGACAAAACAAACGAATGGACGCAGTAAGGTATGAGATGATTTTTTTTAATCCTAGGTCTGCATGGCTGGACGTTACAAGTTTATCAGAATAACGTGAATTTATTGTTAAACAAATCATAGTTGGTGTTATTAAATCAAAACAAATGTCTTTTAGACATGCACGCAAACACTTCAGCCAAGCAGAAGGAGGGCAGTTGGACGAGGTACGGCAAGTGATGGGCATGCTGGCGTTTCCCTCAGACACGCACATTTCTCCGTATAAGGTATATTACATTTCTATGTTATCTGAAATGCATAACCACTCCAAGGAAATTTTGATATTGATCATTAAAGGGATTGGGATAAAAAGAGATACAATTCTGTCATTAAATACTCACTGTCGTATCATTCCAAACCCGTAAGACCTTTGTTCATCTTCAGAACACATTAAGATATTTTTGATGAAATCCAAGAGCTTTCTGACCCTGCATAGACAGCAACACAACTACCACTTTCAAGGCCCAGAAAGGTAGTAAGGACATTGTTAAAGTAGTCCATGTGACATTAGTGGTTCAACCGTAATTTTATGAAGCTGTTTACGTAGGGTCAGAAAGCTCTCGGATATCTTAATTTGTGTTCTGAAAATGAATGAAGGTCTTACGAGTTTGGAATGACGTGAGGGTAAGTAACTAATGACACACTTTTTATTTTTGGGTGAACTAACCCTTTAATTGCTTCTGAATAAGCCGTCACAGCAAGTGCAAGTTCAGTGGTCGGTAACATTTCTTGTCTTTCCTCGCAGGATCTTTTGGATCCAGCTCGCTGGAAAATGCTGATCCAGCAGTTCAGATATGACAACTACAGATTACACCAGCTGGGGAACAACTCCGTGTTTACCATTACCCTGCAGGCAGGGCTGTCTGCCATCAAAACCCCGTATCCTCTCTGCAGAAAAACATTAATCATCCTTCGGGTTTTCAATTTGCATGTCCAGCAGATTGTTTATGAAAGTCAGGGTTTTAAATAATATTGGGTGATTTCAACATAATGTTTTTCCAGGAAGACAATAGAAGAGTTATTATTTTAAATGACTGTAAATGGTCCTTAAATCAAGTTGTTGACCTTAATTCCAAGTTTACAGGCAGTGTTATAAAGAGGATGGCACTTCCAAAAACCCAGACTGCCCTGTCTGCAGTAAGTCGCTGAACAAATTGGCTCAACCTCTTCCCATGGCCCACTGTGCAAACTCAAGGCTGGTGTGCAAAATCTCCGGCGAGGTCATGAATGAGAACAACCCACCCATGATGCTGCCTAACGGCTATGTTTATGGATACAATGTGAGTTTCAAAGCTAGTTTTGTGTTCTGCTCTCAAGTGCATATGGTTGATTTACATACACTTTGCAGCATCTGCAAAATGTTCATTATTTTACCAAAATAATCATGTGCGTGTTATTTTTTATTTACTTTTACTACATAAAAGATGTTTACATATAGTCCACAAAAATAATAGTTGAAGTTATAAAAATGATCCTGTTCAAAGGTTTACCTACATGGTCCACAGCTGTGTTATTTTGTTTAGTTGTTCATGAGTCCCTTGTTTGTCCTGAACAGTACACTTCCAGAACAAAAAATTACAGATAATGTACTCACCCCCTTGTCATCCAAGATATTCATGTCTTTCTTTCCTCATTATGTTTTTTGCCGAAAACATTTCAGGATTTTTCTTCATATAGTGAACTTCAGTGGTGCCACGATTTGACCTTCCAAGATACAGTTTAAATGCAGCTTCAAACAATCCCAAATGCAGTTGTAAATGATCCCAGCCGAGGAAGAAGGGTCTTGTCTAGCGAAACGATCTGTTATTTTCATAAAAAAATAATACAATTTATATACCTTTTAATGTGAAATGCTCTTCTTGTCTTGCTCTATCTGAACTCTGAACTGTTTCTGGTTCATGACACAGGGCTCGAAATTAACTTTTTTACTTGGTAGCACTGGTGCTCCCAACTTCAAAAAGTTAGAAGCACCGAAAAAAATTTAGGAGCACCAAATGAATATTAAGGAGCACCACAACTGCCAACTGAGCAGAACAGCCAGCGCTCGGCCCGGCATTTCTTTGTAGTAATGCACTGATTTTGATTCTTCATGGCCGATTCTGATTGCCGATGTTTTTACAAGTAAATGGACTGATTCTGAAAGCCTTTGTTTAATATTTATTTTAAGCCTTAAGCAGGGACAAGAATTAATGAAAATATGAGTACATGAATAAAATGATTATTTTCTCTATTACATGTAGAGCAATTTAAATTAGAGGCAACCACTGCATTTTTAAACAATCTACAGTATAAATAACAAAAATAAACGGCACAGTTCTTTTTTAGTCGTATTAAGTGCAAACAATAAATGCAGCCATAATCAAAGTAGGCTAGTCTCTCAATATTCAAAGTGCAAATGGAGACCGATTTTTTTCAAGCATGATACAGAGCTATAGACAACTACACAACCTATTATAGCCTACAGCTACAAGTTATGTTATGTAGCCTAATTTGCCCACATTGGGGAGTCGCTTTCTAAACGTCGGGTATTAAAATTGCTTTTGAAGGCGCGTGCGCGTTTTACTTTCGGTTTCGTTTTAACGATGGCGCTAAACTCTCGGCGGTGCTGAGCGTGCATTCTACAATACATGACATTAATTTAACAAAACAATTTGAAAGTGGGGGGACACAATCGTTATTTGAAAAGTGTCCCCAGTGCAAATTACGCCCTTGCGTGAGTGGAATTCTGAAGCTGAGTTATCGTTTGATGTGAACGTATGCCGCGTTGTACAGTGTATTGACACAGAGGCGCCAGAATTGCGTCTGACAGAATGTGCGCTGTAGCACGAAGCAGATTGTGGAGATATTTTAATTGTCCACAGTCAAAAATCGTCATATCACACACCTCTGATTTCAGTGTAGTTTGTGTAAATCCGGAACAGAGGTTGGTTGAGAGAGAGAAAAAACGGCCTGTTCCGAGTTTCAGCGGAGCGCAGTGTCAGTGACAGGGAGTGATTGACGGCTGATATCTAAAATCTGCATTAAAGTTAAGAATGTAAAGATCAAGTTTAATTGGTTAGGTAATGTTGGAGAGAACGGCGATCCTGTCAATGTATCAGCTCACAGCAGTCTGGGCAGTAGTTAGGCTAGCGAAAGTTTTGTAAAGGAATGAAAACAAGTCGCACCACAACAATTTCTCGCACTCGAACAAATGCTTCCAAATATATTTTGAGGTCGCGCAGACTAAATTTTGGGTGCATATGCGACCAAAACGGTCGCAATTTCGAGCCCTGATGACAGTTAGGGTATGTCGAAAAACTCTCATCTCATGTTCTCCCTCAACTTCAAAATTGTCCTATATCGCTGTTTTACCTTTTTTGTTAAGGTTTTTGTTGATCTTCTTTGCATGTTCACTTTGCAAAGACTGGGTCGGTACTTCTGCAGCAATGTAGTATGATTTTGAAATGATTTTTGAAGTTGAGGGAGAAAATACGATTAGAGTTTTGACATACCCTAACTGTCTTGAGTCAGAATACACAGAGTTCAGGCAGAGCAAGACAAGATGAGGTTAAAATGTATTTAAATTGTATTTTTTTTATTTTTTTTTTTTATGAAAATAACAGGTCGTTTCGCTAGATAAGACCCTTCTTCCTCGGCTGGGATCGTTTACGACAGCATTTGGGATCGTTTGAAGTCTGCATTTAAACTACATTTTGGAAGTTCAAACTCAGGGCACCATAGAAGTCCATTTTATGGAGAGAAATCCTGAAATGTTTTCCTCAAAAACAATAATTTCTTTACGACTGAAGAAAGAACGACATGAACATCTTACATGACAAGGGAGTGAGTACATTATCTGTAAACCTTTGTTCTGGAAGTGAACTTTCCACAAATTCTTTGTTTTTTCAGCATTTTTGTGTACTTGAACCCTTTCCAACAATGACTGTATGATTTTAAGATCCATCTTTTCACATTGAGGACAACTGAGGGACTCATATGCAAATATTACAAAAGGTTCAAACGTTCACTGATGATCCAGAAGGAAACATAATGCATTCACCCGGGGGTGAAAACTTTTTGAATTTGAAGATAAGGGTAAATATAACTTATTTTGTCTTCTGGGAAACATGTAAGTATCTTCTATAGCTTTTGAAAGGCAGTACCAAATGGAAAAAAAAAAAAAAAAACGATATTTAGGCAGAATAAGAAAAATGTACACATCTTCATTTTGTTCAGAAGTTTTCACCCCTGGCTCTTAATGCATTGTGTTTCCTTCTGAAGCAACAGTGAGCGTTTGAACCTTCTGTAATAGTTGCATATGAGTCCCTCACTTGTCCTGAGTGTGAAAAGATGGATCTCAAAATCATACAGTAATTGTTGGAAAGGGTTCAAATACACAAAAATGCTGAAAAAACCAAAGAATTTGTGGGACCTGAAGGATTTTTCTGAAGAACAGCAGGCAGTTTAACTGTTCAAGACAAACAAGGGACTTCTGAACAACTATCACTAAACAAAAAAACACAGCTGTGGATCATTCAGGTAACAACATAGTATTAAAAATCAAGTGTATGTAAACTTTTGAACAGGGTCATTTTTAGAAATGCAACTATTATTTTTGTGGACTATATGTAAACATCCTTTACGTAAAATATCTTATTCAGGCTAGTACTAAATAA
Source organism: Labeo catla (assembly GCA_012976165.1). NCBI lineage: Eukaryota > Metazoa > Chordata > Actinopteri > Cypriniformes > Cyprinidae > Labeo > Labeo catla. Next base: position 386,365 of record VONZ01000134.1, on the reverse strand, counting down.
AAAAAAAACATACATTTTGTACGATCCTTCTTATTTTGGTACAACAATTAACATTTTGCAGATTATGTAAACTTTTGACTTCAACTGTATACTACTACCAGTGAATGTCATTTGAAATTCTATATATTTCCTGTGTATATATAGTAATTAACATTCCCTTGCCTCTGGTTTTCAGTCTCTCTTGTCCATTCGTCAAGATGACAAGGTGGTATGCCCCAGGACCAAAGAGGTTTTCAACTTTTCCCAGGCTGAGAAGGTTTACATTATGTGATGGGAGCTCCACATAAGTTTTGGGACGTTAAGTTGTGGCGCCATTTTAGGCTGGGCGAATCTCACATTGACACCATTTGTCAAAGGGCGTCCAATCCTTCAGCCCTTGTTCCATGCAAGTGAATTTCATCAACAGTATGTCTTCGCCCTCAACCGGCCTACAAGACCTTCACTGAACTGATGGTAGAAAAATCACAATGGAGTCGACCTGTGCTAAACGGACTATTGTAATGAGGGATTTTTTTTGTTGATGTTTTTAAAAGGGTTGATAGTTTGGCATTTATTTAACTGGTTCTTTTCTGTAGTGTAAAACAAACCAACACGACTCCATATCAATCTCAAAGGAGCTTCTGCCTTGTAGTGTGTTAACAAAATGAATTATTCATTGTTGGTTTTTTGAACAAGGGCACCCATTTAGGTCATTATTTTTAGATAGATTGTGAGTAGGTAGTTGTAGAGAACACTCTGATGCCTTGCTTTTGCACCTGTGAAATCTGCGACAACATGCATTTATGTTGAAGTTTTTTTTAACTGACAACCTCAGTTTGAGGCAACATGTTAAAAAAAGTTGTAGCATTTATAGCAATACTGCTCTTTATCCCAACTCTGTGGATGTACAGATTTAGAAAAACATGGAGGTGTTCTTTGGTGTCAGGCTGGTGTTAGTTACACTTAGTTTACACTTTAACAGTAAACGCTATACAGACTTATTGTGGACTTCTTATATCATCAACATTCATCAAATAAAACATTCTGTGTATGACCAAAGTCCTTTTTAGGACATGTATGCAAGATTGAATTTTGATGAATATGCCTAAATTTGGAGGATTTTTTTTAAACTAATAGTTTGTGTTATATAAAACAATATCATTTGTTGTAATTAATAACTTCATACTACATTTAGTGCTGTTTTGTGACTGAAGGTTTCAATAGCAAACTTAAAGTAGTTTTTGTTGCTTTGGATTTCAGGGTAGATTCCAATCGCACACAGTTTTATTACATGGACTGGAGTTTTGTTTTTTGTCCTCCATCATTTAAATTTGTAATTATCCAGCCTTGATACCCTCATTTTGTGATGTAAATGTCTTCTGTGAGTTTTCTTTGCTGCAAAATGGATTAATATGGATCTTTCATATATATATATAAGCTAGTTTTGCATTATTAGAATTTCCAAATTAATTGTAAGTAATGTGTATAGAGTCGTTTGAGCACAATTTTCAAAGCAGAAAACTGTTTAAAGTACGTTTTGATAATGTTCCCAATGCACACATCCCTAGAAAGTCTCAGGTTTCACAGGATCAACAGCAGGTAACCAGTGAGTGGGATCTTTGAAAGGCCCTGGTCTTTTAGTTTCACTTTCAAGTACACAAACATCTGTTCCTGTTGGAAATGATTCTCCAAGTATGTGTTTAACTGTAATTGTGGAAAGACTTGCTTAGAAACTACGCATGCATGTGTATTTTGGTAGGGTAGATGGGTTGTTCATGTCCAATTGCCAATAAAGATTGATTTGATTACGTATTGTCATTGTCTGCCTGAAAAATACGGTTTAACACCCAGTGGAGAAAATGAAAACTTCTTACAAGTTTATATTTTAGTGAACGTGAAGTACTGCTGTTATTTATTACTTATGAGAAACTGTAGTGAGTATAGAAATATGGAGTATAGTATAGAAGCTTTGTGGTTTTGCAGATATATTGTCATATAACTAGCCTTACAATTTAAATAACATGCTCCAAAAAAAACGATAATATGCAACATTTTCCCCCCCTTTATTAATCTACCAATGAATTAAATACAATATAACAGAACATCAAAAAAAGATTTATAGAATAGATATAGAATATAGAACAAAGATAACAGCCAGAGAAAAGAAAACTCAATTTTAACCTAAATAAGGATAATAAATAATAAACATATAGGAAAAAAATCAATATAATAAAAAATATCAGGTAAACAAACAAATACATAAATACAAAGTAATGGGAATTCTGAAAAAGGCACAACAACTCACCTTAGTATTGTTCATAACAAACCGTTTCAAAACGTTGCAACTCTAAAAAACACCTGAAAATGTGGCTTATTGTTGGAAACTTTTCTTCGCCGCCGTTTGTCTCTTGACGGGACTGCCTGCGCATGCGCAAATAAACGCTTGCGTGTCAGCAGAGGAGCGGGAACTTTGAGGCAACTTTGAACGGTCATTTCACTTCGGCGTTGCTTAACGAGATAAATATATCTTCAAAAAATGTACTGTAAGTAAAAATTTATCACCATTTAACATATCACCAACATACCGTTGCAATCGAAATTATTCGACACTATACTTTACAAGCTTTTCTAAAGATCCCGGACTTCGCATCTATAACAGATTACTGGTTTATTAGTGATAATGTCAGTATATAATGTAATGTGTTTTAGTTCTAGGATTTAAAAAAAAAGGCGTAATTATTCAACCCCTATTCAACATTGTTGTTTATTATTGTATGGTGGGCAACAAAATTGTCTTAAAACAAAATTAAACCTTTACAAACTTTATTAGAAAACTGAATTAACTTGAGCTGTTACACATACATACAGTTGCATGTGATGTTTGAGTAGCTAAAATGACAACGTCAGTACAGCTCTCATAAAGCTATAGAGAAGAAATACTTTTACTACTTCAGAAAGTCTAATGCTATAAAAATATTTCCAAGACATTAAAACTGACTAGAGACACAACTGGCAGCCTTAGCTTAAAATGTGTTGTACCAGAAAAAACTTTGAGGGTGATGAAGAAAATACACAATATTATAAAATGTTTGATCAGAACAGCTGAGGAAAAACCTGCAATATACAGCCAAAGACTTTCAAGATGTTTGAGGCATCTTGCCAAATGCCACTCTTGACCCAGAAGAACATTTAACTCTGACTTGAATATGTTAAAATTCATTTGGATAGTCCTGTGGAGTTCTGGAAGAATGTTTTATGGACTGATGTGTCCAAACTGGAACTTTTTGGACCTAAGGATCAGCATTATGTTTGGTGCAAAATAAGGCAAAACATAGAGGAACACTATCTCCATCATTAAACACTGAGGTGAACTAGTCCTGTTACAAGAGTGTTTTACTGTTGCAGGAAGGGAAAATCTTGACTGTATGAAGGACATCATGGATTCTTTGAAGTATCAGGCCAAGAACTGTGATGCCTTTGGTGCAAAGACTGACGCAAATGATCAGTGGACTTTCCTGCAGGACAATCATCCCAAAATATACATCCAAATCTACTTATGCTTGGTTCAGGGATCAGTCATAGAATGTTCTTGAGTGGTCTGTTCAGTCTCCAGATTTAATTCTCATTGAAAATATTTGGTTGAATTTGAAGAAAGCAGTGGCAGTGGCTGAAAGCTTTTTCAGGTGAGGAATGGGCCAAGATTTCAGAGATGACAGAAGCTTCTAAGCGCTTCCAAGCAGCGTTTATTGGTGGTTTTAAAGCTTAAAAGACTCTGCACCAAATTTGACTTTTGAATAATTTTGAACATGAACGTTTAGAGCCAATTAGATTTTTTTTATTGTTCATCAATTTACATTTTCAGAATTACTCAAATGTGTATTAATACATTTTCTCTAATAGTGTACTGATGCCTTTGTTGAATTGTTTTTACAAAAAATTGTTCTCTGCAGCAAAATATCTTGCAGGTCAAGGGGGTTGAATAATTTTGATTGCAACTATATATGACCATTTTGTTCATAAAATAGCCTATAGTTTAGAATCTATTAAAAAGTCATGATTCTGTTTTTATTGATGCCGTGTTTTTTTTTAATCTTTAACCCTTAACGTAAAACTATACATTAATAGATGAGACAAAGGAGAAACGAGAGGAACAATACGACCCGTTGTTTCTCCCATTAACGAAACTGGGCGCTAAAACACGTGACCGAAAGTTCCTCCGCATCGTGGGTGAGGTGCTCAGTCTCAGCTGGCTCAAATACAAGACCTTTGAAGTAAGCTTACAAGTTTGGCATCCTATATTTTATGTTTTTTTTAATTTTCATTTCAACTTCAAATGTGACATTTTTACCCAGGACATCAATTCAACTGTGGCCTTGTTGCTGCCTTCCTTTGCCTGCAGATGCATAGACAACAACGACTTACTGTCTTTGCAGGAGATTCTTGTCACGGTATGAATGATGATGGATATATGTGAAATGCATTTGACTGTTTTTCTCTTTCATGTGGTCGGTTACATAATTCCTAATCCATGCTTTAAATACCTTATGTCTTCTTCAGATGGATATAAATGCTGGAGACTATGATGGCAACACTGTCATGCATAGAGCTTGTGAAAAGGGTAGAATTGATATGGTTAAGTATCTACTGTCTATTGGAGCAACATGCCAATTGACAAACCGCTTTGGATGCACACCTCTGCATCTTGCCATAAAAAACAAGTGAGTGATTTTAAGCAGATTTAATTAGCCTGTTTGAATATTTGTGATTTATTGTTTACAACATATGCCTTACATATGCCAGGCACTTTGACGTGATCAAGATTTTGATAGTGGAGGGAGCCACTGTGAGTCTACATCCTGTGCATATTGGCATAGAACTCATCAAGTTAGTCTTTCAAACTACAAATGAATTTGTCAGTCTGTTGCGGACATTTGCATTCAGCTGTCCTTTCTAATCTAGGGCGGTTCAGACTAAAGATGGTCAACTTTTGGATGCATGGTACTTAGCTGGTGCAAACATGAACCAGGGTGATTATAATGGACAGACCGCTTTACATGCAGCAGTGGAAAAGAGGGACAAAAACATGGTGTCCAAACTTCTTAAATATGGCATCAGGCCAGAGGTATAATAAAAGGAGATTTGTGACCCTGGACCACAAAACTAATAAGGGTCATTGTTTGTTATGACAGGACAATATTTGGTTGAGATACAACTATTTGAAAATCAGTAATCAGAGGGTGCAAAAAAACAAAAAAATCAAAATATTGAGAAAATCACCTTTAAAGTTGTCCAAATGAAGTTCTTAGCAATGCATATTACTAATCAAAAATTAAGTTTTGATATATTTATGGTAAGAAAATGTACAAAATATCTTCATGGAACATGATATTTACTTAATATCCTAATGATTTTTGGCATAAAAGAAAAAACAATTATTTTGACCCATACAATGTATTGTTGGCTATTGCTACAAATATACTCATGCTACTTAAGATTGGTTTTGTGGTCCAATGTCATATTTTTGTCAACATATTGTTCACTATGAAAACATATTCTGCTGTTTACTGTTCTGATTGATTGCACTAACACGTTGAACATTTAATAAGCCATAACTGACAACCTGTAACGTGTATGATTTGTCTTGTCCCTATCAGAATAAGAATATGTGGGGAAGGACAGCAGAAGATGAAGCAAGACAGAAAAACCTGCATGACATTTTGGTGCTCTTCCATCAACCTTCCTTATTTTAACTCCAGTCAGACGGATGATATCAGATACAAAAGCATATTACTTTCAAATTTTATAGCTTGATAAAGTCAATTCTTAGTTAAGACAGGTGCTACAAATCGGTCGACAAAACTCAACTCTACCCCTAACGTTAACACAAGAAATCAACTCTAATAAGTAGGCATTTCACATTTATTTCAAAATGAAAAGCATGGTTCACATGCATGAAAACCGAAACTAATCTTCGGTCTAGTTGAGTGATTTTTGGTAGAACTGCATGAATATACATAATTTGTACAATTAACATGTGTACACATGAACATGTTGTCATGTCATCTTGAATATTCTTTGCATGTAAATTTTGCACTGTCCAGGACAAGTTGCTGTCGTTTCTTGTTGAGTTTAGTAGACATAGCTGGCGGTAAAGAGAGACTGTGTAGATGCTTGGTCAGCCTGACCTGAGGGTTTGTATTCACCTTTTGATGCAAGACTATTGATCTGAAGGGGGACAAAAAACAAAAGTTATCAATATATGCAGCCTCAGTCAATATTTTAGGCTACTGTTGACTTGATTGCCAGCATGCAGTATTTTAAGTTTGAGTCATATTGTCATTGATTACCTTGGCACGTGTCATAAAGGCATCCTGTGCTGCCTTCTTGTTTGCTGCTTGTCCCTTCCATGCAGCAAGAGCCGAGGCCTGGAGAGCACGGCCATAAGAGAAGCTCAGCTTCCAGGGTCTTTGCAGAGGAAGCTGGTTCATGGCGTTCAGATTCACAGAGGCCTCCTCCTCACTTTGGCCACCAGAGAGGAAGCAGATGCCTGAGAAATAGAATGATGTTAAAGTTATGTTAAAGTGATGTTAAGTGATGTTAAAGATGTTAAACGTTTGAAGAGCACTCAAATGGAGACCATCCTCTGAGGACCAGCGGAGGACGTCTTACCTGGTACGGCAGCTGGCACAGTGCGTCTGAGAGCAGTAACTGTTGCCATGGCAACCTCCTGAGGGGTGTACTTCTTGGTACAGGAGTGTCCAGCGGTGACCATGTTTGGTTTAAGCAGAGTTCCCTCCAGATACACATGGTGGTCAGAGAGAGCCTTGTACACAGCCGCCAGGACCTTTGGATGCAATTAGTTTGGAGTTATTTTTGATGGATAATTTGGCTTTGCTCTGCTTTTATTGGTTATTCTGGAGGAAGCTTACCTTCTCAGTGGCATACTGGCACCGTTGCAGATCATGATCGCCATCTGGGAGGATCTCAGGCTCTACAATAGGCACCAGGCCATTCTACAGGAATGAGGAAGAGTTCATGAGAAAAAAAAAAACGGATTTTGTAGGCAGTTTGTGAAGAAGAACAAATAATTACTGGCATGCTATTAACTGTTTAGAGTCATGTGAAAGGCTTTTTATAGACAGTTAATAGGGTGGCATGAACCAAGACATACCTGTTGACAAATGCTGGCATATCTGGCAAGAACATTGGCGTTTTCAGCAATTGCGAGAGAAGAGGGGCAGCTGTCAGAGATCTTAAGCACACAACGCCACTTGGCAAAGTCACAACCATCCTTCTTGTACTGGGCACAGCGTTCAGACAGACCGTCCAATCCTGAGTGAAACGGATTAGGCAAAAATAGCTTCTTTTAAAATGGATACAAGACAGGATAGATTACTGTCATGTTAAAGGGATAGTTCACCCAAAAATAAAAATTCTGTCATTAATTACTCACCCTCACCCTCACCCATGTCATTCCAAACCCCCAAGACTTTTATTTGTCTTGAGGACACAAATTAAGATATTTTTTATGAAATCTGACAGCCTTCCAGAAGGTACCAAGAACATCGACAATAGTCCATGTGACATCAGTGGTTCTGCCGAAATTTTATGAAGCTACAAGAATACTTTTTGTTGCTCAAAAAAACCTACAACAGTAATATTAAAACTAAAATAAAGTACCCTCCAACATGGCGCTAGGGTGACACGGAGGCGAAGAATTGCTGAATAGAGTTGTTATTTTAGTTTTTTTTGTGCACAAAAAGTATTCTTGTAGCTTCATAAAAATACGGTTGAACCACTGATGTCACATGGACTATTTTGTCGATGTTCTTGGTACCTTTCTGGACCTCAAAAGTGGTAGAACCCTTGCTGTCCATGCAGGGTCAGAAAGCTCTCAGATTTCATCTAAAATACCTTAAATTGTGTTCCACAGACGAAAGCAAGTCTTAGAGGTTTGCCACGACATGAGAGTGAGTAATTAATGACAGAATTTTCATTTTTGGTTGAACTATCCCTTTAAGACATATTTGAGTTAAAATTTACCTTGTGTGGTTGTCTCTCCATCTGTACCAGCCAGTCCTGCTGTGCCTTTGTCCACCTTCAGACATAAAAGCACAATTAATACTTTTTTTTTTTTAATTCATATTATATGCCAAAACTGGTGAAAGGACCTTGTGTATGTACACAGAAAAAGAGCAGTCCTTTGGTCTTCTATAGGGCTATATCAAGCAAATAAATGTATAATCACATTTATATTAAGTTATAGAAAAAATTTTAAAGAGTTCACCGAAACCTCACCTTGATACCAACTACGATGCCCTTGTCCTTGATGACTTTTGGAAACAGAACTCCCTGGTCTGATTTCTGGTACAGTGTTTCATGGAAAAAGATGACGCCACCAATATATTCAGAGACTGAATTGTCTACAGAGAAGAGGATGTCACGATAGCTGCGACGGTTCTCTTCAATGTTCTCCACATTTATCTTCTGAAAGCGCTTTGCCATGGTGCCTAGAATAGGAAGTACACATTTAAGAACATCTGGAATGCAGCTTACCATGACATCTTCGACAATACAATTCATTATTACTACAACCGTAAAGCTGATAGAGGTAACAATAAGACAACACTGTTAAAACATTTATAGTAGCTATTCCGCAACATCTGAGGCATTTTCATTGCTTATTGTTCATATTATTATCTTGTTATCCCATGCAACACACCACACATTCTTACCTGTGGACTCATCTGCAGCCAAAATGCCTTTTCCTGTAGCCACAATGCGCTGGGCAATTGTGGCAAGCTCCTTCTTCTGCTCCGTAGAGAGAGCTGGAAACTGATGTGTCATGCTGGGAAAAGAGCAGAAATCAAATTATTTGCAGAACTTTTATTATTCGGATCACTGGGTTATTCACTGCTATCTGTAAATATTTGGCCTGACTGTTGAACTTTAGTCTAGAAACACACTGGCTCCTCCCACTGAACAAACAAGTCCAGGGTTCATGCAACAGCTAGATATGAGCATTTTGCTGTATTCCTTACGATTATGTGCAAAACCTTTAACACATTCGTACAATATCGTTAAGAACTCTACAAAAGTGTCTTTTCTGCATTGTGTATTTATGAAAGAAGACTGAATCTCTACTTTTTTTCCGTAGAAAACGAAAATGCCATTTGCCCACGTCTATAAAAACCGCAAAATGAAGTGCCTGCTCATCCCGTATACAGTTTGCAAAATGCACTATAAAAACAAACATACAACCAAGCAGTTCTGAAGGAGTTTTAAAGAAATCTTTGGAATATTCTTACAGTGATTTATGATTTGCATTAAATAGCAGGACCTGAATATTTAGCTATATCATTGCACACATCTGCAGTTTGTGAATTCAGCTGCGTGTTCACGTTTTTAAACACTTACGTTTATGTATTAGTTTACACTTACACTACATTGACTTAAAATGAAATAGATATTAATATTAATTTGGTAAATGCGATGATAATGACATAATGAAAAACAATGAAAAACTTAAACAGCCATGCTTACTTGAATGGTCTGAAGGCGAGTAGCACTATGTATAAAGTATAGATGAGGTGGCTTTCTCCTCAATGACGCCGAAGTGTTTTTGTGAATCGGGACCGAGCGATTCCAACAAGTCGGTATTTATTCGAGCGCAGAGGTGATGCGAACGGGCGTGCTTAACCTCCAGGATCGCCATTGGCTGGGATATTGTACGGGTGTGTGAGAATATCTGCGTATGTGGACTTTGAAAGAAGAGTTTTAACTCCAAAAGTCCCATAATACTTAACTCATTGTTACACTTATTTAAAATTACTTGAAAAAATCTTTGAAAAACAACGAATCGAGTTTGCAGATCTGGGCTGGAAGCGTGATATCTTAGATAACAGAGTTGATTTTCAGGTTTCTTCAGTTTCCGCATTGTCCCACTCATGTATGTCCTGTCTGCCAGCTTTCTGTGAAAGCCGAACTGTTTGTTGTATAATCTGGTACGAGAGGTGTAACTCCTTGTTGAAAAAAAAAAAAAAATAGTGACAATAATTCTTCTTCTGAAAAAATAAAATTAGCTATTGTAGATCCTGACGACAGAGATGTGACATCATACAAGGCCAACAGTTGTGTGAGGTTGACACAGGGTGTTCTATTAACTGTGTTTGGATGTGCAAAGGAGCCTGCAGTGGGGAATATAGGTGAAATCTTTCATGTGTTTAAACTATAAAATGCATTTTGTTCTGTTTTTTAAACATACAATTTTAACATACAGTTGAGATCAAACATTTACGCAGGCCTACACCTTGTAGAATCAAAATGCATATTATTTTTGTTTAGTACTGACCTAAATAAGATACTTCACATAAAAGAAGACGTTTACATATAGTCCACAAGAGAAAATAGCTGAGTTTATAAAAATGACCCTGTTCAAAAATTTACATGCACATTCTTAATACTGTGTTGTTACCTGAATGATCCACAGCTGTGTTTTTTTTTTGTTTCGTTTAGGTTTTTTTTTTTAGATAGTTGTTCATGAGTCCCTTGTTTGTCCTGAATAGTTAAACTGCATGCTGTTCTTCAGAAAAATAATTCAGGTCCCACAGATTCTTTGTTTTTTCAGCATTTTTGTGTATTTGAACCCTTTCCATCACACTGAGGACAACTGAGGGACTCATATGCAACTATTACAGAAGGTTCAAACTTACTGATGCTCCAGAAGGAAAAACAATGCACATTAAGAGCCAGGGGTGAAAACTTTTGAACAGAATGAAGATTTTTCCTATTTTGCCTAAATGTTCATGTAGTACTGCCCTTCAGTTGCTACAGAAGATATTTACATGTTTCCCAGAAGACAAAATAAGTTAAATTCACCCTGATCTTCAAATTCATAAAGTTTTCAACCCCCGGCTCTTAATGCATCGTGTTTCCTTCTGGAGCATCAGTGAGTGTTTAAACCTTCTGTAATAGTTGCATATGAGTCCCTCAGTGTGAAAAGATGTATCTCAAAATCATACAGTCATTGTTGGAATGGGTTCAAACATACAAAAAAGATTTTGTGGGACCTGAAGGATTTTTCTGAAGAACAGCAGCAGTTTAACTGTTCAGGACAAACAAGGGACTCATGAACAGCTATCACTAAACAAAAAAACTAGGGCTGTCAAACGATTAATCGTGATTAATCGCATACAAAATAAAAGTTTGAGTTTGCCTAATATATGTGTGTGTACTGTGTGTAATTATTATGTATATATACATACACACAAATTAATGTATATATTTAAGAGAAATATGTTATATACAAATATTTTTATTTATATATAATATAAATTCTATAAAAATTATAGTAAGTACATATACTTGTAAATATTTCTTAAATATATACATGAATGTGCTTGTATGTATATATGCGTAATAATTACACACAGTACACACACATATTAGGCAAACTCAAACTTTTATTTTGTATGCGATTAATCGTGATTAATCGCTTGCCAGCCCTAAAAAAACACATACACAGCTGTGGATCATTCAGGTAACAACATGGTATTAAGAATCAAGTGTATGTAAACTTTTGAACAGGGTCATTTTTATAAATTCAACAATTATTTTCTCTTGTAGACTATATGTAAACATCTTTTAACTGACATTTGGCAAATTCTGCAAGTTCCCATGAGGAAAACAGCTTATAAATCATACAGAGTTAAGTTTTTGTAAATCTAGCCATGCTGAAAGTTTTATGTGAGGGGTAGATTTAGGGTAAGGGAATAGAAAATACAGTTTGTACAGTATAAAAACAATTATGCCTACGGAATGTCATCATAAAACAGAAACCAGTGTGCAAGTGGTGTTTGTGTGCTGGATGAGTGTACTTAAACTTGTCTGATTGCCATTCATATCAATCACAAACACAGAGAGTGAGTGCTGGTGGGGGAGAATTACGTCAACGGCAGTTGATGAAATCATTTTGGCAGACAGACATGGTCTGATGAAAGGGTTTGAGCAGTCAGGCCATTGACAAACTTACTGCATGATGAAGACAAAGACGTGCACTGATGCACAGACACTTTGAACCAGGAGAACGAAAATCAAGGGATTTCACAACATGAACTCTGTATTCAAAGGCAAGAGTGTCAAATGCACGCTCAAGGACAGAGTCCAAATAATAGTTCGTGCACAGAGCGTGGCACACATAATATCTGCACTAAAGTAAGTCTTTCATTCAAAACACACACACACACACACACACACACACACACACAAATAAGGGTAGCCCTACATTACCAAGAGTTTACATTGACTTTATGGTTTTTATATTGAGTTAATGATATTGTCTATCTCCCAGTCCTCCTGGAAACCTTTCTGAAATTTTATATTTTCAGTAAATGTTTCGTCAGGATTTCTTACATTACAAAGCCATTTTTGGTTACATAATGTAGGTCAAACTGGCAAACACACAAACAAGCATTAAGAAAAGGCTGCTGTAGTAAATAAAAAACAATACAGTGTGTCATATTTACCTGTGTCAAGTGATTAAACGGATAAATATCCAACAAAACAGCTGATCTGGGAACAGCACTACTTTTTTTCAGTTAAATACAATAATAATTACTTTTGTTGATTCATTTACAGTTTTTAAAAATAGAGTTTGGGCCAAATAATGTAGACTCTCAGTAAATAGCTTTTAAATTCCTCCATTCGAATGCTGTCTATCAGAAAATTTGCCAGTTGTTTTAGAGATTTTAAAGGAGATTCTCACTCTGCTCCAGCTGTACAGGTTTTATGAGCATGACACCATACTGGCATTTTAGCACTGATGTCAGTGATTAAAGTTTTAGCACAGCTCTTTCGTTGAGGTTGGCTTTGTGAATTTTTTTTTGGAAACAGGTTTATCAAGGAATATTTATGTTTGCTGTTTGAACTTGTTGCAGTAGTTATGAACAGTGTTGGGGGAAACGCATTACAAGTAACGCAAGTTAAATATAATAATATTACTTTTTTCAAGTAACTAGTAAAGTAACGCATTACTTTTGAATTTCTAAGAAAATATCTGAGTTACTTTTTCAAATAAGTAACGCCAGTTACTTTTTTCCCCCCATTTATTGACAAGTCTCCTGTCAGGAAATTGGAAGTAAACATGATGTTACTGTATTGTAGACTAAATGTGAACATGGATTAATTCATCTCACTCACAAAAAACAGATTCAGTATTTCTCAAAATGAATAAAAATTTCTGAGTGAAATGCAAACTCAGAATATGACACAACCCTGCAATAATTAAATATGTTAAATAAAACAAATATCCTTTATGTATTTAATCCCATTTTATTAACCAGTGTCTTTATTGCTGACCTTCGATGATGCAATTCAAACATACTAATAAGCAAAACGTACTTTAGATAAACTAACATTTGAGCTTCACAAAAAGTAACGCAAAAGAAACATAACGCATTGCTTTCCATAAAAAGTAACTAAACAACGTAATTACTTTTTCAGGGAGTAACGCAAAATTGTAATGCATTACTTTTAAAAGTAACTTTCCCCAACTCTGGTTATGAACACAACTTATACTACACTTACTGATAGAAAAACTAGAGAATATCGACAACGAAAAGATATGTAAAACGCAGGCTAACTGCAAGCCATATCTCTATATATTTTGCATGCCTCAAAATGTAATCGCTAAAAAGACCATATAGAGTTAAGTTGTTAAAGACAACTTAAGAGTTAAAAAGGAAAGGAAGTTGTTGAATTGTATTGTGCAGTTTTTGCAAGCACTACACTTGTAGTCAGTCCTACCGCCGTGGGGTGGCGCTGCAGTTCTGATGACACCATCAGTAGTAGAAGAGAAGCAGCGCTGTGTTTCCGGGAGGAGGCTCGGCCGATGGATGAAGCGCAACAGCTACATCCACAAAACCATTTCAGAATCAATAAAAATCAAAATTAGGTAAGAAAATAACGCAAGTGCAAAGCATACATTGTTAGAGCGTTGTTAAATAATGCACAGTAAGTTTTCCGGGTTGAGAGGCGTCGTATCTCGCAATGTTTTCATAGATCAGTGTAGTGATCGGGAATACACCGGCTCGCCGCAGTTTGACTATAAATATATTTCCTTACATTCGCATAACTGTATAATGTATTTATAACGGCTACAAGTGTGTTAATGTGTCCACTAACAAGAATATACTATAATATTCTCTAAAATACACTGGAATGCCATGCTAATATCGTGGTATATGTATACCATTCAGTACCATGGTATTACCATATGATACCATGATCATATGATCAGTATACCATGCTACTAGTACTTCTGTACTAATCTATTTAGGTTTACTGAAGTGTTTAGTTCTATTGTATCACTACTACTACAAAAATAATAATGAAAAGTGTTTAATGTTATTAGCACACAAAGAAAAAACGTCAAACTAAAATCTGAAATGTGTATATCCCTTTATCAGGCATATTTAATTGTAAATATTAGGGTTAAACATATTAATAATATTAACTTAGAGGGTTAAAATATTGTTTCTGTTGCTATTGATTACAATAATAACTGAACAACTATTATATTTGTTATGCAACATGAATAATAAGAAGAAAACAACATTGATATTATTATTGTTATTTTATTAGCTGGTGTTTTGAAACAGTTCAGCGGTTTTGAAGCATAATTTAAGGATGTGAGCATCTCTCTAAGGAATTATCCCCTGATTCCAAGATTCTCTTGATTATTAGGGAGTTTACATCGACTATGTAAAGGCGATTTACTTAAACACAATTCAGTAACGATACAGATGCACTTTAGAATCATTCAGTACTTTTGTGATGATTTATGATTTTGTATTGACTGTGATGGTGTCTGGCTCTCACCCTCTTCCACAGTGAGGTCTTGTCTCTGGTTTGAGATGTCAGGTCAGAAGCGCCCCAGTGATCCCAGCAGCTCTGGCACCCTCTGCGCTCCTCCAGAAAAGAAGAAGGGCGGTGAGGATGGAGAGGGTATGAGCACTGGATCTGGAGGAAGCACTGCTGTAGAAACGGTCATTAAACTGGGAGGAGGGTCAAACCAGGTGAGATGCATTTTCAGATCTTTATGTGTGATTTGAGCTTTCTGTTGTTTGTGTTGCCCCAATGTTTTTTGTTTGTTTTGATATAATGTCTAACATCTTACATTTAATGTTCAGATATGTTGATTGCACTGCTGATGTCCTGAGCCTGTCTGTGTTAATTGTTTTGTGTGTTTCTCTGTTGTATGAATGTGTGATATTATGACAAAATGAATTCTAAATTGATGTTTTTTGAATTTTGAATCTTAACTATCTTAACTTAACTGATTTCTGAATCTGGACCCTTATCTTTTGGTTCCCACTGACACTGTGTTTCGTTCTTGCAGGAGGAACAAGATATTAAAGCTCTGCAGATCAAAAACAGGAAACTTGGAGAATCACTTGACCAAAGACAGGTAGATACACGCCTTTGTATTTATATTTATGTATAATATTATGAAAGATTTTATTTTAAATAAATGCTTTATGTTTGAACTTTATATTCTTCAAAGAATTCTGTTGTTTGTTTGTTGTTTTTTTTTTTTGATGATAGGAAAAGTTTTTTTTTGAGCAGCAAATCAGCATGTTGAAAGTGAAAACTTGCTTTTTTAATTCTGCTGAAAATTCAGCTTTACAATCACAGGAATTAATTGCATTTTTAAATAAATTCAAGTAGAAAACAGTTATTTTAAATTGTAATAATATTTCATAATGTTACTTTTTGCTGTATTTTTGGTCAAATAAATGCAGCCTTTGTGAGCAAAAGAGAATTCTATGTTTTTTTTGTTTTTTTTCAGAAATCTTATCACCCCCACCGATATATATAATATTTCATTATGCTATTATTGCAATACATGGTGATTTTCCACTAAAAATTGGTACAGGAAGCACTGATGCAGTCACGTGTATGCATGCAAACATAGACTGTTGTTGTTGTGTTGCTGTAGGTGATTGAGGATGAACTGAGGGAGAGAGTTGAGAGGTTGGAGACTCGTCAAGCGACAGATGATGCAAGTTTGTTGATTCTAAACAGATACTGGAACCAGGTATTTTTTTTTTTTTAATTTTGTGTATTTACGATCTATATAAATTTATGTTATTTTTCTCTCAAATTGTACCATTCTTAATCCTGATTTTTTTTTTTTTTTTCCCCCCACTGTTCTTTTCCAGTTTGATGAAAATGTGCGATTAATCGTGCACCGCTATGACCAGTCAGGCAGCGAGCCTGTGGAAAGCCAACCTCCTGAAGGACGCAACTTAAAACCTGGAACACCAGAACCAGATGGAGACTCAAACCAGGAGAGAGCAAAAGACAGAGGTACCAAAAACTGTTGTAGATGGAAATCATTGGATTGTGCAAATGTGTAAGATGCTTCTTACTATTTTGGAGAAAAAAAGCTCAACGTCTCAAAACTAGTGCTGTTAAAATTAGCGGGTTAATGCAAGGCAATTAATTTTTCCAGTTTAGCAGCATAAAAAATATTTAATGAAGTTAACGCAGGGGCAGAGCCACTCCACTTACAACTGCTGCTTCCGTCTCTTTTTTTTTTGGACAAGAATAGCATTTATTTAGATGCAGAATCTCTTTACGAGCACATTAAACGGGATGTTTCAGACACACACTCCAACAGGCGCTAGTCAAATAACTGCGGGAAATGTACTGTGCTTGTAGCGCGTGCGCTTTAATTGCATGCACAAATAAGCTGTAGCCTGTATCATTTCATATCAAAGCGCGAAACAAACTACGTACGTGCATTATCATAGTTATGTCATCAGTGAAGTCATGAAGTTACCAAAAAGACGATTAAAGCTGCCTTGAAACTGTCCAAGCATGTAATATTTCTTATATATTATATAAAGAGAGTTGTGAAAAAATACTATGCATGTGAAATCTGCATCATGTTCAGCAGTGGCAGCTTTTAAAGCAATAGCATGCCAATCTAATAACCCGGCTGGTGTGATGTCTATTAATTAAAGAACAAAAGGAAAAATAGAGAATCGATAACTTTTATAGCTCTAAGAATTCATCTATATTTAGTATTTAGTGTTTGATAACTTTATGCAATTTCTGTATATTTCCTACTTGCTGAAGGTCACAGGTAGCTAAATATGACATTTATTATAATGGGTTGATGTGTAGATTGTTTTAAGTTCACTTAAATTAGAAGTTGTTATTTTTTTTTTAAAATCTAATAAATGTTAAAATTGTTAGCTCTCAAATATATTGTTAGTGTTGGATTCGAGTCCACCTAAGTCGAGTTAGAGTCTTTAACTAATTGAGTCTGAGACAAGTCTGAGTCAAAAAGGGCAGAGTCTGAGTCCAAGGAAACACTACTGTTTGTCAGTATCTTGACATTGTTTTAACCCAGGGGTGCCCAAACTCGGTCATGGAGGGCCGGTTTAGCTCCAGCCCCAATTAGACACACATGAACCAGCTAATCAAGCTCTTACTAGACATACTAGAAATCCCCTGGCAGGTGTGTTGAGGCAAGTTGGAGCTAAACCAAGGACCAGGACCGAGTTTGGGCACCCCAGTTTTTAACATTTACAACTAGAAAAAAACGCAATGTCAATTGAAATGTAAGAAAAGCAAACCTCTATTCAATCTTGCCATTTTGATTTTTGATTTCATAATTTGTGCCCTACTCTGCTTAGCAAACTTAAAGTCATGTAACATAAGTTATGACAGACTTATGTATTGGGACACATTTCAGAGTGAAACAGGTTTTAGAATGAGAAAAATTACAGGGTGAGACTTGACTTTATTTATTGTTATAGTAAATGTATAAATTCAAAGGTGGGGGTAAAGGAGTAGGTTTCTTCGTGAATGGGACCTTAGGAGCAGAAAATGCACCTCTTATTTCTGATTGTCCCTGCTGAAAAAAAACAGCTAAAACCAGCCTAGGCTGGAAGTAGCTGTTTTAGTTTGTCTCCCACCCTGGCTAGGCTGGTCAGGCTGGTTTTAGCTGTTTTTTTCAGCAAGGGTGGCTGTGTGTGTTTTGGTTTTTATATCCGAGCATCCGAGTCTGTGACAAGTCCGGGTCCGCTAAAAATTGTACTTGAAACCGGACACGAGTCCGATTCCGAGTCCGAGTACGCCAACTCTATATATTGTTACACTAAATTTTATAGTTAATGGTTAAATATTAGGGGGGAAAAATTATTGAGACATCAGTAGTATTGGTATCAGTGATATTGACCTTAAGTCATAAAAAAGATGGCAATAAACAAATATTAAAACTATACTGTCTTTGTTGTTTCTACATAAATTTGAAGATTGAATGTGAAATTACTGCAATATTAAAATGTGTAATTCAATGTTAGGTGGGATTAATCGCGATTTATTTCAGAAAAAAATGTGCAATTCATTTTTTATTTATTTATTTCATCTATTGACAGCACTACTCAAAACCTAGTGTCTTGATCTGGATCTCACTCTTGGCATGATGCCTCAGATAAGACAGCAATCCATTTAAAAAAATAGTAGGTCATAATTACCTCAATCACAGATCAGTGCAGTGCCTTCTTATAATGGAGGTATTATTTACCATTTTAAGAGGTGATTAATAAACTTTACAAGCCGGTGATTTCATTAAATGAATGTCAGATCTGCAAATTTATTATTTAAGAGGTGTTCACAGTCACTAAATACTGCACATTTATGCCAAGTGATTTGCATATGAGCTACTATCTATGTTTCCATCACCCTGTTTTTATGCACATTTTGAAGTATCGCATCAGAAATGAGTGCTGGAAATGCCACATTAAAAAAAAAATCCCTTAAATTGGCTAAAAATGTTTTATTCTTACATGAGGTTGTTTTTGACCTGCGCGATAAAGAGTTAATGCGAATAATGGGAGATGGAAACACATTTGCTGAATAAAGTCTTCCATGTGCATCCAAAAAATTATGTGACTTTGCGGTATAGGATGGCGTAATCAGATTAACCAGAGGACTGATGTTACTGCACGGGATCTCAAATGTTGTTTTGGTCATTCTGCAATGTCTGAGCAAAGTCTGTTGTTAAAGTATCCCTGTATATATTTTCCAGAGCTGCCTCCGAAAGCAATGACCGAATTTATTGCGTTTCGGCGCAAGTAATTTATTATATATAAAAATTATTATATCCTACTTATCTTAGTGATATTTATTGTCAGTATATCAGGAAGTGACGATTTTGTTTTCTTTGACTCATTGGATGGAAACTGTGCTTTCTTCGCAGATGTTTTATGGGGTATTCCAGTTATGTGCATAAATTAAATTCACAGCTTTGGATATAAACAGTTAATGTTGATAAATTAGCACAATTTATATTGTTTATGTTGTTATGTGTTATAGATGAATGCAAGAGTCCCAGTGTATTTCGGTCTTGTTTATAATTCAAAGTTCTGCATTATGGAAAAAAATCATTAGTGTAATGTAAGCAAAATCCAATATTAGTCAACCTCTAATGGACATGTATTGATACATTAATTCATAACCCAGTTAAAATACATATTTATATAATAAATAAAACTGGTCTTGAGTATTTCAAACTGGTTTGCTGTTGTGCGTGTCCCAGCATATTTAATCAAGTATAAAGTGTAAAAATTTGAGAGATATAATGTATTTTAAAATATAAAGATATATATAAATATTAATTTTATTTGGGGAGGTCAAAAATCAAGACTCAAATTTGATTTTACAGGGTGTTCGCGGGTCCTTAAATAGTCTTAAATTGTCTTAAATAACGTTTTCCTAATAAAAGGTCTTAAAATGTCTTAAATTCAGATTTGATGGGTTTTAAATATTTTTGGTCACATTACCGCTAAAATATCTTCAGTCTGATGGACCTAATGACTGTTTACAATCATTGGACAGACTGAAGATTTTTTGTCTCTTTTTTTTTTTTTCTCTCTCTCTTTTGCTGAATATTCTCACAATTGCAAAAGTTACATTGATTTTAGTTCTGTAAACAAGTAGTCAAGTAGTTATTAGGTTTTAGACATTTTAGACACAATGTTTACTGTTTTGTTCTGTTTCACACAAGGATCACAGCAGAAGTATCGCACATTCTCCAAGCAACACTCGGTGGTGTTTTGCTACTAAATTATTCAGTGTTTTGAACTAATCAGTTGAAATAACTCAATGACTCACTCATTAAGTGACTCACCCCCACCTACTGGTATTTTAGTATGTTTAAAAATATGCATTTTCCCCCCAACATTTCTTACACTTATATTTATTAATGTATTTAAAACATTAATCTCATAACATCATTTATTGCAGTTTTAATTATGCTGTGTACATTATTTAATCTGATGTGTAACAGCTCTATTTATTGAGACATTGTAATAATTTGACATGAAATGTGATGCTTACATTTTAAAAGTAAATAAATAGGCCTTTAGAAAGGTAAATAAAAATATGCAGATTTAAGTATGTAAAAGCTGATAGAACAATGATAAAAAAAAATAAATGCTTCAGAATAAATTGTTTACACCACATTTTGTGTAAGTTCTCTGTGTATCGTAGTAATAAATATAATTTATAACAGCGATGGAATTTAGTTTTCTTTTTCCATTAAACACATTAAATATTACATATATGTATGTAATATAATGTGTACTTCCATTACATGTTCAGGTCTTAAATTTCATATAAGGTGGTATTAAAAAGGTCTTAAATTTCACATATCTGCAGAAACCCTGTTTTAGAAACTGCAGATACCAAGTCTCACAGTGTTTGAATGCTTTAATAAATTCTGGATTCATTCTTTGTCTCAGATCTCTCAGGTCTTTTTGGTCTCGGTATGGGTTTAATCTTGCCTCTAACCCAGATAGAAATATGTTCATTGTTGTCATGTTTCATGCAGGTCAACAGGGGGAGGGACCAAGCTCTTTTCTGGCCATGCTGGCCAGCAGCAGCAGTGAGGAGATAGACGCAGATCTGCAGGAGCGATTGGAGTCCAGCTGCAAGCAGGCCAAACGTGTGGTAGAAATCTACGACAACCTGAAGAACACAGTAGACCAGCTAAAGAAAGATACAGAGTCTGGAACAGGTGAGACAAACTCTACTCAAGTGTGTCAATCCATCAAATAAACTAAAAACCAAATCATCTTTTAGTTTTCAGTTCATTTAGCGTTTAATATGTATATTCTTGTAACTTGGTTCAGATGGCAGCCTCTGGGATGTCGCTGTCAGCCTCAACACCCTCCTGACCAATGAGAACGAACGCCTCCGTCAGCTGACCGACAGCCTCCAGCAGAAGCATAGTCACATGACCAGCGAGGTTGGTGGTTGATTTGTTGACATGTTTATCTGGTAACCTTGTTGTTATTGAGTGCTTACAATGTACATGTGTGTTTAGTCTCGATCGCTGGGCCGTGCGGCTAATCGTGCTGATAACAGGATCAGTGAGCTGCAAAGTCTCATTGAGGAGCTGCAGTGGGACATGGAGAAAATCAGACGAAGAGAGAATCGGCTCAACGCGCACCTTGTAGAAGTGCTGGAAAGGGTAAGTGGTTTTTGCCTTACAAAGTCAATGTAAAATTATAATAGTCCCTTTTTATCATCTTAAAGTGAGTGTTAAAGGAATAGTTCACCCAAAAATGAAAATTACCCCATAATTTACTCACCTTCAAGTCATCCTAGGTATATATAGGCATGTTTCCATTACAAATTAGTTATAAAATATCACCAGAACTTTGGCGATATTTTATAAATGTCTATAAAAAAAAAAAGGTATTGCAAAATGATGGCATTTCCATTAACCAGTGTTATGCGACTAAACATGATTTTTTTTCGTGGCAACGGGTTTTGGTATGATTTTGACTTTTGATTTTGATTTTATATTTGATTATATTTAATCAAACGAGGCATATGCTTGTATCTTTACATAACTGGACTGTTGAGAGCCGCTTCTGAAACGTGCGCGGCATGGCTGGTATAAACACAAGCTAGAGTGGCTGCGACCAGCTTCGGTGCAGTGATGTGTGCAGTGTAAATTGTTTTTATAATGCTAAAACTTTATAATGCCAGTAAATGGGTGTTGAGATTTTGAAGCCCAAAAAACATTGTCCATTCATCATAAAAGGTACTCCACACGCTTCCAGGGGGTTAATTCAGGCCTTCTGAAGCGAATTGATGCATTTATATAAGAAAAATATTCATATTTAAAAATTTATCAAGTGTAATCTCAAGCTTCTGCTAACTGTCATACGTGTGTTTCCTAGAAATGCACTGATTGCAATTTTCTTGGCCGCTTTTTTTTGTAAGCGTGACCTGCCGATACCAATTTTTGCCGATTCCGATTTTCTTTCTAAAAAAAAAAATTACTTTTTAATCTCAAACGCTCGTCTTGCCTTGCTCTCCTCTGTGTATTCTGTCTCAAGACAGTTATTGTATGTCGAAAAACTCCAATCGTATTTTCTCCCTCAACTTCAAAAATCATTTCAAAATCATCCTACATCACTGCAGAAGTACTGACACAGTGTTTGCAAAGTGAACATGCAAAGAAGATCAAACACTCTTAACAAAAAAGGTAAAACAGCGATATAGGACAATTTAGAAGTTGAGGGAGAACATGAGATGGGAGTTTTTCGACATACCCTAACTGTCATGAACCGGAACAAAAACAGTTCAGGTAGAGTAAGACAAGACGAGCATTTGGCATTAAAAAGTATATAGACTGTATTATTTTTATTGAAATAACTGATCGTTTCGCTAGATAAGACCCTTCTTTCTAAAACTGCCTTTTGGAAGCTCACAATTGGGGCACCATATAAGTCCATTATATGGAGAAAAATCCTGAGAAGTTTTCCTCAAAAACGTAACTTCTTTACAACTGAAGGAAGAATAACATGAACGTCCTGGATGACAAGGGGGTGAGTACATTATATGTGAATCTTTGTTTTGGAAGTGGACTTCTCCTTTAAATATATTTTAAACTTGCAAATAAGAAATGTGAAAAATGCAATTATACTGTTAAATATGAAACCAAACCACCAGTAGGTGGTGGCAAAAGACTGTTTCAGTGAGTGAGTCAGTTATTTAGTCTTTATGAATGGGTTTCTGAATCATTCAGAAACATGGATTCATTAACGAAACACCACTGTGTTGCTCGGAGACATGCAACAGTTCTGCTATGCTCAGTTGTTTTGATTTCTGCACGAGTCTCTCTCACATACTCATTTTAAGCTGTGCAATCTTCATGTGTCATGACATAAATACATTATTAGTCGGCGTAAGTGTGACATCAGAACGGATCGGCTACGCATCGGCAGACTGACTGGCCAGTCACCTGTCTGGATCGATCATGTAAAACCTGCTAATTCCAAACCCTGGCAGATCGATCGGTGCGTCTCAAGTGTTCACAAGAGAGTGACCAGCGAATGACGTGGGATGTTATGGATAACAGTCAGTAATAGTAAAAGTCTGTTATAGGTATTGCAGACTTTCTTTCGTAACTGGTAATTTGTTGTCAGTTACCAGTAATGTAGGTTACTACGATAATAGCAAATGACAATGGATTTAAAAAAAAGCCACTGCCATATATCAAGATGCTCTTGAGGATGAACTTGCATTCTGCTTTACGTTGACTCTGACAGACATTTGTAATAGTAAACTTGAGATATAGTATTTTTTATTGTTTTACAATGTGGCAGAACTTATATTGTTCTCTTCTATCATAACCAGGTGAACAGTAAAGGTTATAAGGTGTATGGTGAAGCAAGCAGTGTATGTGGAACGATCACAATCAACAAAAGAAAGGTAAATGACCAGTCATATTAAAATTTAGTGTCAATATTTGCACTTGGTGTCAATGAATCTTACTGTAAACATGAAGCAAGCAGCTGTTTGCACACTATAGAATCCTTCAGCTGAACACTTTTTGTCTTTTCTGTCTCCTTTGATTAATTGAGTGCATCCTTCTTGAACAAAAGTGTTAATTTCTGTCAATAAATAAATGAGTATCTTTACCCCACATTTATGAATGGTAATGTTAGTGTGTGTTTAATATTTGCTAGCCTGCTCACACATATATTCTTTGACATTGGTAAAGCCTTGGCAAAATGATTTTGTTACAGAATATTTTATGTAAAGTGTTTTATTTGTCATATAAAGGTACCTGAACAATTAACATTGAATCATAATAAACCATGAAATCATTTTTTGTCTCTTGTTAGTTTGAGGAGATGAACAGTGAGTTGGAGGAGAACAGGGAGCTGGCGGAGAATCGGCTTAGTGAGCTTCAGAAACTCCAGCAGGACCTGCAGACAGTTTACCAGGAGAACAATAACATGAAGGTAAAGGCCTTGAGACCACATACACCATTAGATCCATCTTATGTTTATTGTGAGTATTGCTTCCTGTTCAGGCAATACCAGATTAAATCTGATATTTAGAGGCAGTGAACTGTTCAGCTCTTTGGAGTGGAAAATTACAAACCCTACACACTCATATCTTGTCCTTGAAAGAAAGCTCCTTATCAGTTTAACCTTGAAAACGCAGATACTCTGGAACAGAGTAAAACACTCCTTTAATATGTGGAATTTTAAAGTTTAAAGTGGAATTTACTGCCACTTTCCTAAATGAAAAAATAATGATGGGTCATTCTGTGTCAAATCAACAAAATTTTGAAGTTTCCTGGCTCAAATTTTGCTAATGATTTTGCTATTATTTTTTTCTGAAGAAACGGACATGTATAGTCATGGGTGACATTTGACTCTTGAGTCAGGGGGGGCAAGAAAAAAAATGGGGAAAAAAAAAGCGAAAGAAAAAATCTTTTTCGGATAAGAAATATCAAATATCAAAACAATGCCCTACTGTATTGCCACGCACGAAAGCAATACAGTGCAGTCAAGAATAAATTTTGAAATTTACCGTCCGTTACTAGCAATGAAATTGATATGTTCTGGTACAGCTCTGCATTTCAGGCCGAGCCCAACAGGCTTCGACATTTTAATGCCCCTATAGGGCCGGGCTTCGGGCCAATTTTCACATCATAGTTCAGAAGTGCGCCGGGCTTCGGGCCTGTTTTAGGCTTCTCCTTATTTTTAGCCTGTATTTTAGATATCCACCAATTATCGCACAGCCGTCACCATGGTACCCCGGGAGGGAACCACAGTCGCCGTCCCCGAGCAACAGGGCCACACCGGGCGACACGTCAGATGGCAAAGAGATGCATTTTTCCTTCCTTTACAAGTATCAACAAGGACGTATTTGCGACCGTTCGCAAATGGCGGCTGGCGAAGTATGATCATTATCCGATTATTAACCGTTAACTGATAAAATGGTAAGTTAACACTTTTCAATAAGGTTCATTCAGCGCTGCCGCTCCCACCACGCGCATCACGCACTGTGCGTAGGGTACCGAGTGCTGAGGGGGCACCAAAAAATAGTCTAATGAAAAATCAATAATTATATTTTAATTATTATATTAAATATATAGCTCACTGAATCTGATGGCCGCAAATAGTTTCTCCCGGAATCTAGAGTGAGGGAGTGAGTGCGCCTGCGAGACAGAGACTGTGCTCCAAACCGCGTAGCGCGTGCATGACAGAGGGAGAGAGAGCAAGAGACCGCGCGTGTGTGCCTCATGAAGCACATGTAAGACAAACTCTACATTATCCCGCTTATTACATGGCTACCTACAAAATAAATCAATAATTTGACACAAAATATTGGTTTTAAAAGGAGTTTATTGATTTAAAAACGATTTATATTGCTTCCGCTAAAGAAAATAGTCCGTCTCACTTCTCGTACTCAAGTAGAAGTACAGATACTTGTGTTAAAAAAATACTCTGGTAAAAGTAAAAGTACTGATTTAACTTCTTTACTCAAGTAAAAGTAGCCATGCGAATGATAACCATTTTTTTATGCAAAGCTAACGTTACCTGGACCACACAAATGCTAGAGTGCAAGCTGAGAAACCTAAGTGGATATGGAAAAAAGGTTCTTTATAAGCCATTGCCTACATTTTAAATGGATGTCTGCAAAATAGGCCTAAAACATCACATAGCCTATATGATTATTGTGACAGAGACTGGGACTCCAGGTTAATGAGATTCTGACTGAGTAGCAAGATATGAATTCAATTGTGAATTCAATTGTGATTCTGTGAGAATTGAATTCACAGACCCAGTTTCTCTTTTTTAATCTTCCCCTTAACATTTAAAGGAATCTACATGCAGACTATGTAGGCCTAATGATTTTTCCGCGAATGAATGCTGCCGAATCTGTCGAGTCGTCTTGTAGTGATAGGTCAAGTGCAGCGTATATTCCCATTCAATATTTTATTATATTATGCGTCGCTTGTCGGACATAGCAACAGTAACTAAAGGGAACGGAAGGGAATGGTTTTCTATAGCCGCTAAAGAAAATACTGTTGTACCAGTACTGTAGTTACTACCCACAGTGTGTACAAAAATAAGTTAAAATATATTTTTTTGTCATGGTTGTTGTTATAGAGAGAGGTGGTGATGGAGCAGTGGACAAGACACTTGCTTTTGATTCCCACTGTTACACATCCACCAAATAAGTTGTTATGTGTCATACTGTACAAAAAAAAAGTTGCATGTTAAATAAATTACAATGTATTTTTTTGTTCAAATAAGTTGTTATGGGTTCTGCTTTACTATCCATATAGATCCACCACCAGTTTGATCGGCGTGGGGGGGGGGTTGTCTTAGTATATTTTCCTGCTTTTTTGTCCTTAGCCAATCACATGCCTGAAAATTGTTTTTACCACGAGTGTGTCAGGGTGAAATAGTAAGGAGATTTTTTTTTAATTATTTATTAATAAGCTAGTGTTTTCTGAGTCAGTGTCGCAAGGATGAAGTTGCCGATCCTGACTCGCCATCTCCTCTTTGGATGCGCCTTTAGAGAGAAATGCATCT
The DNA here is from genome assembly GCA_012976165.1 of Labeo catla. NCBI lineage: Eukaryota > Metazoa > Chordata > Actinopteri > Cypriniformes > Cyprinidae > Labeo > Labeo catla. The sequence goes on along the minus strand of VONZ01000134.1, from coordinate 359,456 downwards.
TTACAGTTACATAATGAAAGAGTTTTTGTTTTCGATTTGCTTTATTTCATTAAGTTATAATTTAAAGCTTTCTATAGATACATGTGTCATGTCTGTGAGGTATGTATTCGCCAAGTTTCGGTTCATTTTTGTGAAGCGCTCCTGTTGAGACGCCAGAAAGCGCATCATGTTTGTTTTCTTTCTTTTATAGAAGCACCGTTTGCAACGTTTTGTTGATATTGTGAGTGCACACAAATAAAAGTAGACCATTTACAGTTCTGAATGATGTATTACTCTTCCTTTTATCAGCAAAAATGACGGAATATTTTAAATTGTTTCCACTGAAAAAAAATGCAAGCGATCGCGCTGGCGCCTCCATGTCCTGCAAAGCGGCTTTAGCTTCCACTCTTTGCACAAATGATTGGATATGCGCCTTATAGCACACATTTAACTGTCGTGATGATATGAGAAGGCAAAATTTATCAAACAGACTATGATCAGTCTTCAAAAAGTTTTTTCTAAATTAACTTGATAAAACCGAAATATGATCACTTTGTCATTGCATGCAGATCTAAAGAAGTGGGATAAAAGACAGGCTCGGGTCGGGCTCGGGTCGGACTCGGGCCGAGAATAGTTTGCCAGATCTTCAATATTGCTTTTGCTTTCATGTGAGGGTATTTAGCACCGTTTAGTGCCTCCATACAACCGGGCCTGGGCATGACTAACAGCTCCGATTGCCATCTTTCCTTTTGGAATCTTTATTTTCAAGGCCTTACATCATTCAGTCTCAGAGATATGGCTATCTCAATGAGGCTCCATGTCCAGATTATTGAATATTATCCATTTTCAGTAGTCGAAAACCAAATGTTTGTCACTTTGTATACAGCTGATACTTATTTATTTAAAGCAGAATGACTGAAGAATATGTAATGTTGAAACTAGGAATGCGTCTTGTTTCCCTCTATCAAAATGATTGGAACTGAACCACATAGGGCCTTAAAAATGGAGATGCCAAAAGGAAAGTTTAAGACCCAATATCTAAAGAGTAATACGATTTCTTTAATACTTCTTGAGTTACAGGCATGCAAACTTTGGAGGAAAAATTTCCCTGTTTTTGAATGGTCACTATTGGCACACAGTGCAACAAAGATAGCTAAAGTAAGCAGATTTTACTAATAGACCTACCAATCTCTGTGTAAAAATAACATTATGATGCTTTCATCACTATACATGTCTATCTTCAGGAAAAATATTAGCAAAATCAAAAATTTAAGCCGGAGAACTTGCTTTGAGACAGAATGACCTAATTAGAATGTTAATAACAAAGCATTATTAAAACTAAATCGAAACAGTTTGAGTAAATGAATGGCAATTGAATGAACAAGAATGCAGTAATGTAAAAAGTACTATAAAATGGTGTGGTAGCAGTAATAAAATAATGACATGGCCTATATCACAGGTTTCTGTGTTTTGTTTTTCTGAGCATTCTTAGATTATAACTTTAAGGCCACCAAAACATATAAACTGCTTAAAAGTTAATGTTTAGGGTCAGTAAATGTTTTTTTTTGAATGCTTTTATTCAGTAAGGATGCATTAAATGTAGACATTTATAATGTTTATAATGTTAAGATTCTTCCGATAATCCTGAAAACAAGGATCATGGTTTCCACACAAAATATTGAAGCAGCAACACTGTTTTAAACATTAATAATAATGTTTCTTGAGCAGCAAATCAGCATATTCGAATGCTTTCTGAAGGATCATGTGACACTAAAGACTAAAATAATGATGCTGAAAAATTCAGCTTTATGTCACAAAACTGCATAATTTAACAAATAACAAATGCAAAACTATTATTTTAAAATGTAATACTATTTCACAAAATCACTATTTTTACTGTATTTTTGCTCATATAAACGCATCTGTAAGAGACTTCTTTGTGAGGAAAAAAAAACATACTGAACTCAAATATTTGAACCGTAGTGCACTTTACATAAATAATGGAATTAGAATCTTTTAAACTCACTAACAAGCATTGTCATCTCTGTCAGGTGGAGCTTTTGTCCAGGGCTGAGGAGGTGGCCAGAGACAGCGCTGAGTATCGCTGTCTGCAGTCTCAGTTCTCTGTGCTCTATAATGAATCACTGGTGCTGAAATCTCAGCTGGACGAGACCAAAGCGCGACTCAACACGACCAGGACCGCCCGGCTGCGCCAGCTGGACCACATGGAGGTACATGGAATGATAATGTCAATGAACAGTGAATTAAATCACATGAGTGTCATTAAAGTAAGTGTCAAATGATAATTTATGTGTTTATTTCAGAATGACGAGGTGTCCTTGCAGCGTAAGGTCCGTACTGAGGTGATTCAGTTGGAAGACACGTTAGCACAGGTGCGCAAGGAGTACGAGATGCTCAGGATCGAATTTGAGCAGACATTAGCTGCTAATGAACAAGCAGGTAATTTTCCTCTGCTCTCTTTATAATGATGTTAGTCTCTTTTTAGCTTATGAAATGACTCTTTGGTTCTTTCTCAGGCCCAATAAACCGTGAGATGAGACATTTGATCAGTACACTGCAGACTCATAACCAGCAGCTGAAGGGAGAGGTGGTTAAATATAAACTCAGACTGAGAGAGTCTCAGCAAGAGCTCAACCAGGTTGGAGCACAAACTTACAGACTCTAAAATATTTTGTTAAACACAACAAACAATAAGGGGTTGCTGAAGTTTCTGTCTCTCACAGCTCCGTGCTGCCAAAGGTAATGCTGCTATCCAATCACAGTCCAGTACAGAGATGGATGTGAAGGAAGAGACCGCCTCCCCACATACACCTGCCCCGACGGGTGACATTACTGTGAAGTCAGAGCCAGAGAGCGGATCCGCCACACCCAGCACCACTGGTACTCAGTTTTTTTCTTTGCCTAATGGCATTTGCTAAGGTATTACTGTGGCTTAGGGATGTGAACAAACTGCAAGGTATTAAACTTATGTGCGTATTCCATCCTCCACCATGTGTGTTACAGATATGAGCAATTTATATGTTTAAAATACATAATACGTTTTGACAGCAGTGAAAACGTTGCCTGTAAAAACATAGTGGAAAGTGTTTTTTCTTTTGTTAAACTCTTAGGGTTCCCACAGGTCCTTGAAATCCTTGAAAGTTTGTGAATCTGAAAAAAAAAAAGTTCTTGAATAAGAAGTTTTCTGGAAAAAATTCCATATTCTTTCCGGTCCACTAATGTGTTATTTCGCCAACACTTTGTGGCCTATGCATACCAACTTTCTGGATTTCTGTTAGTTACGCGCATTAACGTGTTAAGTGTTTCCTGCATGAGGTACTTTGTGTTGTACATTGATGCTCACATGTGCACAAAACTACTACGATGGTACCTCGACGTTTCACAGACACACCGTAAAACATTGCTAAAATAGGCTGAAACCATTGAAACATGATGTATCTTACAAGGTAACTAGGGTTGGGTACCGAAACCCGGTGCCAATACGGCACCGGTACCCATGTGACCGGTATGTACCGGACCGAATCAGAACGCGAATTTCGGTGCCTCATTTCGGTGCCACTTAAATGCCTGAACTGTCGATTGAAATATTTGTCTTCTGGTGCTATGACACGGATGTAGAAGCATTGATTCATCAACATGCATGATCGCTAGTTAAATTTAAATACTGCATTCATGGGGTGTCAGAATGATCAGAAAATTTATTTACTGAATGAGAAAACTCACGTGAACGTCAGAAAGCTTTGATGATAGAAATCCAAGACATCTTTGTAGTTACTATCCATTTTCACATTTCGAATTAAAAGCACAAATCGTCTGGAAATGAGACCATCCGAGAAGCGCGTGAATGCTGCAACTATCGTTACACTTGCTCTGACTGCAGCAGGTGGTTTGCCGTTAGCTTAGCTAGCTACATTAAACGCGTCTAACTTAAAATGCCAAAAACTAAACATTCTAAAGTGTGGCTATATTTCACGAGAAATGATTCAGACACTGCGACGTGCAGCAAACGTTTTACAGCAGTTGCGTGTGAAGGGGAAAACGCGTCAAACCTAATGAAACATTTGATGGTATGTGGAATAAACTTGAAAGCAGAGGGATGCACCGTGTTTGACAGTTTGTAGACATCAGCTGGAGAGGTGTCGTATTTTGCCAGAGACGGCAAATATGTGATGCGATCTAGGAAAACCCAACACATGGTGAAATTTTACCTTTTTTAGGTTTTGACACCATATGAAAGCTGAGTTCAGGCCCCTTTCCAAAACTTTTATTTTTTACATAACCTACGTTATGGCTATCTTAGGTTGGCTGATAGCGATGATTTTCAGGAATGGGATTTTGAGAAAAACGGCTTTAAAGTGAAACGGCTTTCACTTTCACTTTACGGGTTTAACGAGAGCTGTCTGTCAAGTTAGGAGCGCTACTGCATCATTAGACAAACAGACTAACGTTTGTTTTCCGTTGATCACCCATTTTATGTTTAGTAAATAATGCAGCCTACCTTGTAGTAAAAGCGAGCGCAGCGCAACTGTTCGCTCACTGTGCATAAAACAGACTGTCATCGGACGACTCCTCTTTAGTAACTTCATCATCCGATCCTTCATCTCTGGATGTGAAATAGCCCGTAACATCATTTAGGGCACTGACATCACCAAAACTGAGCAGACTGAGACGAGTAAGATCGGTTAAGTGAGCAGCTGCAGTACTTTAGACGGCGTTGTTGTGCTCCGCCATCTCACAATATTAAAATAAATAAATACATAAATACATAAATAAATAAATAACTTTGCTTGCCGTACTTTACACAGGACTGGTGGAGAATGTGAACTGATACGCTTTTACTAAATATGTTACGTGGTTTATTTTGATAGGTTAACTGTTTTTGTGGTGTTAAGGGAAAGCACCTCCGCAGCGCGTTCTTAACATAGGAGAAAGACAGTCATTTCTGCTTGCTGCAATAAATGTCTATTTTTCTGCATTAAACAAGTGAATTTCGAAGAGATATTTTCAGAGATGATAGACAAGATGTTATAGAATAATAATTTAATGAAAAACGAATTTCCTGAAAACGTCCCACCGCGACATCTGGTTTTCCCAGATCTCATCACATATAGTCATATTTCTGCAAAAGAATTGCTGAAATTTTAAGCTGTTAAATTATTGTAGTTGGGTTATAGGTGGCTTAGGTTTTATTGTTATTGCGTTTTGCATTGACTTAATAATGTATAGTACTACTTCTTCTTCTTCTTTTTTTTCTTTTTTTTTTTTACTTTTAATACATTGTTCAATTTAAAGAACTTTTTTGTCCGATAAAAATATATTCTTGTGTCATCCACCACTTTGTGGCTTTTTTAAAAGTATCGGTTCAGGCACCGTTTTGGCACCGGTACCGTTTTAAAAGTATCGATTTGGCACCGGTATCGAAAAAACCCCAAACGATACCCAACCCTAAAGGTAACACGATGTAACCTTGTTCTCACTTGAAATGTGTCCCCACATTAAAGGAACACTCCACTTTCTTTTGAAAATAGGCTCATTTTCCAACTCCCCTACAGTTACAGTTGAGTTTTACCGTTTTCGAATCCATTCAGCCGATCTCCGGGTCTGGCATCTCGCTCAAAAATGACCAAAGAGTAAAAATGAAAATCCCTCACAGAGCAAAAATGAATATGAGGCTGTATCTCTGCAACAGTTTGGCATATTGAGACCAAACTTGGTGTGTGTTATAACAAGCATGACCTAAGGCAACCTGCACAGTTTCCACACATTGCCACCTATTGGTCAGGAAATTTGAAAAATGGTTATTTTTCCTTATAACTTTTGAATGATTAGGCTAAAAATCACAAAACTGGTCTCTTTACATTTGGAAGAGCGAAAGAGTCGAACCATACCCAGTATTCCCCTGTCAGCCATTTTGAATTTTATGGTAAAATGTAGGGATGTGACGAAATCTGGTGGGACGAGATCTTGCGAGATCCGATGTGCGAGACTAGTTGGATCTCGCGAGATCTCGTGACGATATCCTGGCAAAACCATTTTGCAGTGTTTACATTAGAGCTGCACGATTAATCCTTAAAATATCTTGATCTCGATTCAAACACCCACGCAATCTTATTACTAAATGACAACAATTTAGCTATAACTATTTGGACTGTTTCACATCGCCAGTATCAGTGTAGCTTAAGAAGCAGGTTTTGTCGCTGCCCATGTTAATGAATCAGAGGGTCGGGGTAAATGTGAACGCAGAAAGAGCAACACAAACAGTGTTTTCAACCACATTATAATCATTATTTCTGTGTTACAGACATTTAAATAATAGAAGCACTGGGATAAAAGTTTATAGTTTGGGTATAAACACGTATTGTCTACAGTAGCGATTAAAACGAAGGTATCTTAACACTTGTATGTATAGGAACGCTTATCCTCTTCCGCCAGGAGGTGGCGACAACTGCCCGTTTAAAAAAAGTATGTCATTAAATCATTCATTCAGGAGATTTCAATAGTCAAGTGAGACACTGACTCCATTGAATGTTTTTTTTTTTTTTTGTTTTTTTTTAAATGAATATACGTTTTTAAAAGACTTAAGCAATGAACAGTTTGTCAGAACCACTAGTAAATTACGTTATTTTGTTTAGTTTTCTAATCTTTTTTTCTCCAGAATCCTGAGAGAATCATGGTCTCCAATTTATTAAAAACAACTGGGATTCTCAATTTATCCAGAATCGTGAAGCTCTTGATTAAATGTTGTTTTTTTTACTGCATATAATTCATTAAAATGGAAGTTTAATTTCATAAAGTTCAAAATGCACCTGCATTTTTTTTTTTGCATTTTGTCTTTTTCAGTTGAATAAAAGACTATTTTCCCTATATATTTAATCACTGAGGATTTCATAAGAAAAGTTTAAAAATTTTGTCTCGTCTCGTTCTCGTGAACCCAGTCTCGTGTCTCGTCTCGTCTCGTCTCGTGGAACAAGTGTCTCGTCACACCCCTAGTAAAATGCTATATTTTATGTCTTCAGCACCATGCCCAGACAGTACTCAAAACGTTTGGGGGCAGTGCCACCTTGTGGCCAAAAGTCAATTAAAAAAATGTCAAAAAATGCTAATAACATTTGATTAAATTGGCCAATTGTAATGAAAGTGATTTAGTAGATTCCTTGGGTCATACCGAGAACACTGATACTAATTATGCCAAAATTGGCCGAACTTCGTGTCCGCCATTTTGATTAACGTTAAAGACATACTTTTTTGAACTCCTCCTAGACCGTTGGTCCAATTTTCAACGAATCTGGCTCAGATCATCTTCAGACCATGCTGTCAAAAAGTTAAGGATTTCGTGTCGATATACAATAGTTATCGTTTAACATATCAATGAATTCGCTGGAAAGATGCTAAACTGCATCTGAGGCTGTATCTCCACAAAGCTTTGACATTTTTACATAAATCTTTGTATGTGCCTTTGTCACCTCACACTGACCACACCACATCAATTTGGTAATAGCACCACCTATTGGTCAAGAGTGATAAGCCATTCATTAATGGTGAAATTTCCAAAAATGTTAATAACTTTTTATTTCATTAGCATATTGTAATGAAACTGGTCTCAAAATATTCCTTGGGTCATGCCAACAACATGCATACTAATTATGCCATACTTGGCAGAACAACTTGTCCGCCATTTTGATTTATGTTGAAAACCTACTTTTTCGAACTCCTCCAAGACCGTTGGTCCGATTTTCACCAAAATCGAGTCAGATCACCTTGAGATTGTGCTGACACAAAGTTATGGATTTTGTGTCAATAGACAAAACCATTTTTGTATAGCAATGCAACAAATTTGAGCCATGATGCCAAAATGTCTCTGAGGCTTAACCTTTGCAAAGCTTTGACATTGACACCAAACTTTGTGTGTGTCATTGTCACCTCACACTGAACACACCACATCGATTTTATAACAGTGCCATCTATTAGTCAAAGTGATAACCCATTAAATCATATTACCAGTGGTTGTTTTTATGATTTTTCACCCATTTTGACTAAAATCATTTTAAAATGGCTTCAATTAGTCATTGCTTCAGTTGCTCTGATGCTTGCTGCTTTGCTTGCCTAACGCTTGTTCCCGTAATCGCAGCTTGAAGCTATATTTGTTGGATTTATCTTTTTCTTTTGTTTTAAAAATGTATAAAAATGTATTTTCCCTTTCAGGTGTAACAGTAAAGACTGAACCGGGTACAGACACAGAGACTGTAGTGAAAGAGGAGGATAAAGAGAAAGAAAAAGAAAAGGAAAAGGAGAAAGAGAAGGAACAGAGAGAAAGAGAGAGAGTGACTCGTGGGAGTACTGGAGGCGTAGTGGTGAAAGAAGAGCGGGAGAAAGCCAGCACCAGCAGCAGCCAATCAGAAGACCTAGCAGCTGAACGCTGCGCTGTGATTGGAGGACCCAAACGCAAAGAGATGGAGCAGCTGAAAATAGTGCGGGTGGATCTCAAGTAAGTCATTCTGATTAAAATGATGATTATAATGGTGAAAATGACTGGGAAGTGCTAATAATGATAATAAGGAAGCTGATGGTAATGAAATGATTATGATACAGGAAAGCCCAAGAGTCCCAGAGGGAGATGAAGCTGTTGTTGGATATGTACCGCTCGGCACCCAAAGAACAGAGAGATAAAGTGCAACTGATGGCTGCGGAGAAAAAAGCAAAGTCAGAGGTAGAAACCATATAGAGCTCAATTTGCAAAGTAATGGAAAATTAGATCAATTGAAGAAATTATCAACAGGTTAATCATTTATTAAAGTAATAATGTATGTGTTTGTGCAGGCCGAGGAGCTCCGTCAGCGGGTGCGAGAACTGGAGGAGAGAGAGCGGAGGGAAGGAAAGAAGATGGCCGACGAAGAGGCCCTGAGAAAGATCCGCTCTGTGGAAGAGCAGATCGATATACTCAATAAGAAACTCTCTCTTGCTAAGCAGGTAGAGCTGTGATTTACTGAGTAATGAATGGCAAACATTCTGCTGGAGAATTCAATTGAAATTCTCAATTGGTCTCTCTCTCAGGAGGAAGATGCTTTGCTGAGTGAAATGGATGTTACTGGCCAGGCGTTTGAGGACATGCAGGAGCAGAACATTCGTCTGATGCAGCAGCTCAGAGAAAAAGACGATGCCAACTTCAAACTGATGAGCGAACGCATCAAATCTAACCAGATCCATAAACTCCTCAAGGAAGAGAAAGAGGAGCTAGCTGACCAGTTGCTCACACTTAAAACACAGGTGGGTGCAGTGTGCATTTTGACAGCAAATTTTGATTCAGTCTTAGTCTTAGTCATAGTCTTTTGACTAAAATGGCATTTAGTTTTAGTCATATTTTAGTCATCTGATTTGTTTTAGTTTTAGTCGACTAAATATCATACGATTTTAGTCGACTAAATCTACAGTAGATTTAGTTGGATAAAATCTAATGGGTTTAGTTACAGTGTAATGCATTTATTAAGCATTTTTCTAAAATTTTAGATAGGTTTGATATTAAGGTTTTTATCATGATAGACAGATTTAACTGCTGTGACACGCAACATGCCTTTATATTAAAATTAAATGAAACCACTTCTTATAAAAATACAAGAACATGGTCTTTCTTTCAATGAAATGCCCGAGGTTATATAGGCTAATTATGCGTTCTTTATAACAAATTGTTTACCTCATTCTTTCAAGCAGACATATTCATTTATATAAATAAATTTAGATTCATCTTTATTAGGGCTACTAAAGTGATTCGGTCAAGAGCAGTGAGTGATTTTTCTATCTTTCTTTTGTTGCTTGATTAAAATCAATGGCACAGAATATAGCAGCTAAATTAGGCTGCTGTCCGTTTAAAATTGAAAGCATGAATGCAATGTGCTAATACACATCCGATATTCTCTCAACTGTTTACATTCACTTAAGACGTAACCAAGTGTGTTTACGTAAATACTTGTCAAAACAGACAATTCAACATCATCATTTTGTCTGTATTTCTCCATTCATGAGACACGAAAGAGTACTCGAGCACTGTATAGAGGTGCTGCTTCGATGTATGCGCTCAGAAAACCGGACCGAATTGAGTTCTCTTGCGTTGTCAATTGACATTTTTAAATGTTACATGAGATGTGCAGCATTTATGGTAGCTTGTGTCCCGCCATATAGATCAACAGGCTATGATGGACTTCAAATGTCTAACCTCTAACCACACAGCAGATTCGTTCTGAATGAATCTTTTGCCAAATCGTCCCTCCCTAACATTTTCATCTTTTTAAAATTTGTTAACGAAAATGTCAGTAGATTTTCGTCATAGTTTTTGTCATTTAAAACGAGTTTTATTTTATCATAGTCTCATTTCAAAAATTGACGAAAATTATTCATCACCAAAATAACACTGGTCGTGTGGGCTTGGAGTTTTGTGCTGTTGGTGTCTTTTAGATGGATTTGTTAGCAGTTTGCACCTACATCACATTTTGGTTGTTACCCAGATGTGCGGTCATTGTGGCAATATTCAGATATAAACAGCAGCATTGATTGCATGGTTAATGTACTAGTGATGATGTTGTTCTATTAATTTAGTTAAGTTAAAGGAGAAGTCTACTTCCAAAACAAAAATTTAACGGTTAATATCATCCAAGATATTCATGTCTTTTTTTTTTCTTCAGTCATAAAGAAATTGTTTTTTTTTAGTTAAATATTTCAGGATTTTTCTCCATATAATGGACTGATATGGTGCCCCAATTTTGAACTTCCAAAATACAGTTTAAATGCAGCTTCAAACAAACCCAGATGCGGTTGTAAATGATCCCAGCCGAGGAAGAAGGATCTTATCTAGTGAAACGATCGGTTGCTTTTAATATTGAATTGAAATTGAAATACTTTTTAATTTCAAACACTCGTCTTGTCTTTCTCTCCCTCTGTGTATTCTGGCTCAAGACAGTTAGGGTATGTCGAAAAACTCCAATCGTATTTTCTCCCTCAACTTCAAAAATCATTTCAAAATCATCCTACATCGCTGCAGAAGTACAGACACAGTCTTTGCAAAGTAAACATGCAAAGAAGATCAAACACCCTTAACAAAAAAGGTAAAACAGCGATATAAGACAATTTTGAAGTTGAGGGAGAACATGAGATGGGTGTTTTTCGACATACCCTAACTGTCATGAACCGAAACAAAAACAGTCCAGACATTGAAAAGTATATCAATTGTATTATTTTTATGAAAATAACCATTTCGCTAGATAAGACCCGTCTTCCTCTGCTGGGATCGTTTGAAGCCGCATTTAAACTGCATTTTGTAAGTTCAAAATCGGGGCACCAAATCAGTCCATTATATGGAGAAAATTCCTGAAATGTTTCCCTCAAAAAACAATTTATTTATGGCTGAAGAAAGAAAGACATGAACATCTTGGATGACAAGGGGGTGAGTACGTTGTCAATTTTGGTTCTGGAAGTGGACTTCTTCTTTAATACAGGGCTCAACGCTAAGCAGTGATAATGTTTCCTTGGTTACTGCTGTACACAAAGCTGCACTACGTTCATTAACACTGCTTTATAATGCATTACAGATGCTAGATGAAAACACTATGTAAACTTTCCTAAAAACAGACAGTTTCCCTCAGAGATACATTTATAGAAACTCCTACCCCCAATTCATTATTTAGGTTTCATTATTTAGCATTTCTGGCCTCTGTTAACAGCCTTTTACAGTAATAACATAATATTTTCACACAAATGACATTTTGGAACATGAATGCAGTGCAGTGAATGTATGAATCACACTGGGCCATAGGGCAGTCCATATCATCGAGCCCTGTAATAGGTGGTAAATATCCGTATGATCTTGCTTCCTTTGTTGCAGACTGGTGACCCGACAAATGAATTTTTCCTTCCATTTCTTATTCCAACATGGTGAAAGCCAAGCCCATACACAAGTTCCATTAGGTTCAGTGGCATTGTTTACGTTCAGTGCCGCTGCAATGGCTGACTTCTGGATTGATGATGATAACATGAAAACACTATGAATTCTTGAGTGAATTATTTGGATTATGGTGGTTTGTGGGTTGTTTTAGGAAGGTGCTTGGTGTGTTTACTGCAACTATGAAGTATAAAGTAGTCATAGTACTATCTTGTAACCAAATATTTCATGATATATTGAGAAACAATATATTGAGGTCATGTTCCAGTTTTGCTTTTTTGTTTTTTTTGAATAAATGATACATTTTTAAAAATGTGTTTATATATACAGGGGTTGGACAATGAAACTGAGACACTGGCCAATATAGTGTTGGAGGTTTCATGGCTATATTTATGCAGCCTGGTGGCCAGTCTTTACTGATCGCACATTCCACCAATAAGAGCAGAGTGTGAAGGTTGACTTTGTGCACCCAATAGCTCAAACATTGTACCCTGAAGGTGGTGCCATGTATTAGGATGATAATGCACCAATACACACAGCAAGGCTGGTGACAAGAGTGATTTGATGAACATGAAAGTAAAGTTAAACATCTCCCATGGCCTGCACAGTCACCAGATCTGAATATTATTGAGCCACTTTGGGGTGTTTTGGAGGAGCGAGTCAGGAAATGTTTTCATACACCAACATCACATAGTGACCTGGCCACTGTTCTGCGAAAGGAATGGCTCAAAATCCTTCTGGCTACTGTGCAGGACTTGTATTTGTCATTCCCAAGATGAAATAATGCTGTATTGGCTGCAAAAGGAGGCCAAACACCATACTAATTGTGGTCTAAACCCAGGTGTTTCAGTTTCACTGTCCAACCCCTGTATATATATATACATATACATACATACATACATATACATGTGTGTGTGTATGTATGTATGTATGTATATATATATATATATATATATATATATATATATATACACACAGAAATTAATGTAGGGGGTGATATTTGCTCCCTTAAAATGGATTTCCAGGGGCTTTTTTAACCTTTAAAAGGGTAATTATTTGCTAACCTTACTAAATGTATACATTGCCTTTTATGTCAAACACAAACACATACAATTAATAAATTTATAAATTACCTTATAGTAAGACACTATAGGGATCTTACCAATCCAATAAACTCAAAATCCATCTTTATGCAGCAGAAGTGGCACAGATTCTGCATCAGAAGTAGGGTTGCAAAAAAGTGAAAAATCTCCAGTAAATTTCTGGAACATTCCAGAAATTTTGGAAACTTTCCAGGATTTTTTGGAATCTTCCAGGGGTTTTTGGAAAGTTTCCAGAAATTTACCAGAAATGTTCCACCCCTTTGCAACCCTAATCAGAAGTGACATTTACACAGCGTGTTTAATGCAGCTCAGAGATGGCATGTCTACAGTAACAAATGTTATGAAATATAAAAATGAATATATTTAAACATGAAATGATGAAATAATGTAATAATACTTTTACATATGAAACAAAAAACATTTGGGGGGCATTGATTTCTGACCCAAAAATCTGCATATAATTTGTATTATTTTAAACTTCATAGTTCCCATGGCTAGACCGAGAAATGGCAGAGAATATAAAATTGATTTCCAGGCTTGGACATAATCAAGGAAATTTCTATTGTGAATATACATTTCTGAAAGATATTTTTTGTGAATTACGCCTCATGAGTGTAATCTTATAAGATTAATCTTTATAAGAAACCATGAATAGCTAGAAATGGTTCCATTCAAACAGTCTGGCAACTCTGAAACTTGCATAAAATTACAATTTCCTTAATATAGTTTCCACCAGCACTTTGTCATTTGTAAGTCACTTTGCTTAAAAGCTCAGCTAATGGAAAAAATATCAATGTCTGATTTTCATCTTTTTTTTTTTTTGCTGTACGACTTGGCAAGTCCAAATTCATTAACATGAAATTCACTAATACAGCAAAAGACTGAAATCCTACACATGCTTTTGTGCACATTTGCAACTGAACAGAACATAAGATGTGATTTTTCTGTCTTTCTCTTAGGTGGACGCTCAGCTGCAGGTGGTTCGGAAGCTAGAGGAGAAAGAGCGCCTCCTGCAGGGCACCATCAGCGCTGCAGAGAGGGAGCTGGGGCTCCGCACACAGGCTTTAGAGATGAACAAACGCAAGGTACATCTACATACAGTTGCAGATGTACTCGCATACATGCAGTTTGTATACTTGCAACATCATGAATACTAGGTGGGAGAACATAGCAAATAAAAAAATCTGTTTTAGGCACAGGAGTCTGTGCTGCTTTCAGAGGAGGTGCGCACTCAGCTGGAGGGGGTGCAGCAGAGGTTGAGTGCGGTCAGAGAGGAGGTGATTGAGAACAGCATTTCTCGAGAAAAGGAGTCTTTTAATGCCCGACGTGCACAGGTGCGTACATGAACTTCGCAAAATAACAAGCAGTCACATTTTTGGTTTTAAAGGTATAGTTCACCCCAAAATGAAAATTCTGTCATTAATTACTCACCCTCATATCGGTGTAAACCTGTTAGACCTTCATTTATATTCAGAACACAAATTAAGATTTTTTTGATGAAATCCGAGAGCTTTCTGACCCTGCATAGACAGCAACACAACTGACACATTCAAGGCCAAGAAAGGTAGTCCATGTGACATCAGTGGTTCAGTCATAATTTTAGGGTCAGAAAGCTCTCAGATTTTATCAAAAATATCTTAATTTGTGTTCTGAAGATGAACAAAGGTCTTACAGGTTTGGAACGACATGAGAGTGAGTCATTATTGACAATTTTTATTTTTGGGTGAACTAACCCTTTAATAGAGAACTCCACTTCCAGAACAACAATTCACAAATAATTTACTCAGCCCCTTGTCACAGATGTTCATGTCTTTATGTCTTCAGTCGTGAAGAAATTATGGGTTTTGAGGAAAGCATTTCAGGATTTTTCTCCATATAATGGACTGATATGGTGCCCCGATTTTGAACTTCCAAAATGTAGTTTAAATGCAGCTTCAGAGGGCTCTAAACGATCCCAGACGAGGAAGAAGGGTCTTATCTAGCGAAACGATCAGTCATTGTTTTTGGAAAATAAAAAGTTGTATACTTTTTAAGCACAAAAGCTCATGTAACACATGTGCGTTCACGTACTATTGAATCACATTGAAAGGTCACGCCGAACATAGGCGAAACTACAGACCCAGTGTTTACAAAGCGAACGCACAAAGACTAAGAAAGTGCAAGTCAAACGCTGTTTACAAACAAAAAGGTACAACGATGTCAGACGATTCTGAAGTTGTAAGAGAAAATAAAATGGAGTTATTCGACATACTCTACCTTTTTGAGCCGGAGTACACAGACAATGAACTAAGAAGTGATTCATAGTAGTGATGGGAAGTTTGGATCATTTTACCAACTCGGACCTTTGAGTCTCGTTTAGCAAAATGAACGAGTCATTTCGTTCATTTTAGCAAAATCAGAATCATGTGACAGCCCCATAAGATGAACGAACGACTCAAAACAGATGAACTAATTCCAGTACAGAACCTAACAGGATGTTGCGCATGCGCGACTGAACGAATCACTCCCTGAGACGACTCGTTCTTCCCGAGTCACATTAAAGATTCGTTCAAAATGAACAAATCGTTCAAGAACGACCCGTGGACGCGCATCCCAGAACCTGTGCTACGTGAGCTTTTGTACTTAAAAAGTATATAAATTTTTATTTTTCAAAAACAATGACCGATCGTTTCGCTAGATAAGACCCTTCTTCCTCGGCTGGGATCATTTAGAGCCTTTGAAGGTGCATTTAAACTACATTTTGGAAGTTCAAATTCGGGGCACCAATGAAGTCCATTATATAGAGAAAAATCCTAAAATGCTTTCCTCAAAAACCATAATTTCTTTATGACTGAAGACAGAAAGACATAAACATCTTGGATGACAAGGGGGTGAGTAAATTATTTGTAAATTGTTATTCTGGAAGTGGAGTTCTCTATTAAAGGCATAATATGAGACCTCTTCACCTGACAAATGGCTATCGAAAACAAAAACTGCTACAAAATATATCATATTTTTTAAGAAAAGTGATGTGCTAGAGCAAATTGGGCTCTATTTCCTTAAAATCAGCACCCTAAAATTAATGAGAAGCAAATATTGGATTTAATTCAGCAAATATGAAGACAGTTTAATGGTGTTAAACTGCTCCTGTCTATAGAAAGTGATATACTTTGTGAATAGGGCGTAAAAATGGCTATTTTGTGTACTTGTCATTTAACCTGATGTTTCTTTTACCTCATTAGGAGGACATATCCAAACTGCGCAGGAAGATAGAGAAGGCCAAGAAACCTGCGGAGAACATTCGAAATGGAGATGAGATCCTGAATGAAGAAATAAACGATTACAAGGTCATTTATGTTGTCTATTTGCATGGGTGTTTAGAAATAGTTTTGAGTTCATGTTCTTAAAGGATTTTTTTTTTTTTTTGTTTTACAGGCCCGGTTGACATGTCCATGCTGCAATTCACGCGTAAAGGACGCTGTTTTGACAAAGTGCTTCCATGTTTTCTGTTTTGAGTGCGTGAAGACACGCTACGACACGCGTCAGAGAAAGTGCCCGAAGTGCAACGCCGCATTTGGTGCCAACGATTTCCATCGTATCTACATTGGATGAGACTCGTTGTGATTCACGGTATCTGCATCTGTTTGGTCCAGTTGCTCAACACTGGGTGGAGCTTGTCCTTAAACTCTTGATGTTGGGTGAACATCAAGAGTTTAACATTCCACTTGTTTTTCTTTACAAAGACATCCAAAATGTTCAGTAGATGTTCCGGCGTCCGTTTAGCAGAACTAACCTGGTCACATTCCACAGGTCTGTCCTAGCCAACATTTCTCACAAAAGCTGCTGTTTCTTGCTTCCAGGAGTGTCCTGAATGTTCACTGACATCTTTTAATACTGCCTCGACCAGATCTCCCATTCCACTTCAACTTTACATTTACAACCCAGAGCCAATGTGAACCCATCAATTTAAGTGAGACCTGTCTTTGAAAACAAGCTGCCTAGTTGACTAGGCAATAGTTCATTTGCGTTCAGTGTGCTGAACGGCTGGTATTGTAATTTTTGTACTGTCTACTTTTTTTTTGACTGCCTGTAGTGATGGTTGTGCGACTGCTTCTTTGAAATTAAAATATTGAAGTGTATTGACATCAGTTCTTCGTTTTTATTGAAGTTGTCACTAATATGTGATTTAGCTGATGCCAAAAAAGCAACTTGTATAGTTTTACGAGTTCCCCAATTCGTATGAATTCGTACGAATGACCTGCCCCTAACACCGCTCCCAAACCTAGGGGTCTCGTAAAATACGTACAAATTTGTCGTGAGATAGCTTTGTGTAGTTCTATATTCTGGATTTATTTAGATTAAAAACTTAATACACTTAAACACATTAATACATGTGCTGAATAATGTTAACAAACTTGGGGTTAGTTGCATGTAATTATGCATAGTTTACTGTTATTATTACCAATGCAGGGTGTAATGCATTACCTACACTGGTAATTCAATTTAATTACTTTTCCCTTGAAAATGAAAATGGGATTACGCTTAATTTTTCTGGAATCTAATTAGTTACTTCTGATGTAATTGCATTAAATACAGTATATGCTATAGAACAATTCTATATAAAACAGTACTGAATTTAAATTTAACATTTAAAGTTAAAATGTATGTTTTTAGTGTAACCTTGTTCCTTTAAATATAATAATTTATGCAACTTTCTATTGTTTATTTAAAAGGATTAAGAGCAGTTCAAATGGTCCAGGCTGATGTAGGATTTAGAAAGTAATAAATAATGCCATACTTTTCAGACGGAGTAGTGAATACAGTAATTGTTTGATGTAATTAGAAGCTAATACATTTCTTTTTAGAGTAATTTACCCGACACTATTATAGTAAATACATGTAACAGTGACACTGTAAAATAGTGTTACCTCATTTTTAAATATGTGACTCTGGACCACAAACCCAGTCTTAAGTAGCATGGGTATATTTGTAGCAATAGCCAAAAATACATTGTATAGGTCAAAATTATCGATTTTTCTTTTATGGCAAAAATCATTAGGATATTAAGTATCATGTTTCATGAAGATATTTTGTAAATTTCCCACCGTAAATATATCAAAACATAATTTTTGATTAGTAATATGGCCAAACATCTCCACTTCGGTCTTGTCTGTTCAAAGGACATTATTCTAGAAGACCTGTGTTTTGTTCAGATGCAACTTTGCAGACCTAAACCGTGCTGCAATGCTGCAATGAAGCTTTCTTCTGCCAAGCCTTCCAAACATGACATTTTCGTCCCATATTTTTCTAATGCCATTGTCATGAACTTTATCATTTAACATGTTAACTGAGGCCTGTAGAGTCTGAGGTGTAGTTCTCATTTCTCTGAGCTTTACATGGTCTGATCTTAGGGTGAATTTTCTGGGACGTCCACTCCTGGAAGGAGAGGTGTCTGTTTTAAATGTCTTCCACTTGTGAATAAACTTCAAATAGTTTGGAAATGGCCGTATTACTCTTCTCAGATTGATGGCAGCAACAATTGCTTCTCTAAGATGATTGCTGTTGTCTTACCTCCTTGGCATTGTGTTAACACACACCTGAAGGCTCCAGACCAGCAAACTGCCAAAGCTTATGCTTTTATAGAGGCGCTCAGACTTGCTGATGATCAGTTAATCAAAGGTATTTAATTATCAGTGCTTGACTGTTATTTACCCTCTTAATTCCAATGTTAACAGTAAGGGCGTCCTAACTTTGTCACACATGGCTTTTCTATTTTGGCTTTATTTTTGTTCAGTGAATAATGACACGGTGCAATTTGTCATGTGTGTTCCTCATTCATCTGCGGTTTTATTTTCAAAATAAGACCAGCCAAGCACCTTCTTTTTTTTTTTTTTTTAAATGATGTCCTGATACAGAAAACCATGGAATTCAATAGGGTGTCCTAACTTTTTCACATGACTGTATAAACTCACAATTGCGAATTATAAAATCCTAATTTTGAGGGGAAAAAAGACTATGTTCTCAGAATTGCAAGTTTATAACACGCTATAAAGTCAGAATTGCAAGAAACTTTTTGAGAAAAAAAAGTCACAACTGCAACACTAGTTTAGGCTATACAACTTTATACAGGTGCATCTCAATAAATCAGAATGTCATGGAAAAGTTAATTTATTTCAGTAATTCAACTCAAATTGTGAAACTCGTGTATTAAATAAATTCGGTGCACACAGACTGAAGTAGTTTAAGTCTTTGGTTCTTTTAATTGTGATGATTTTGACTCACATTTATCAAAAACCCACCAATTCACTCTCTCAACAAATTAGAATATGGTGACATGCCAGTCAGCTAATCAACTCAAAACACCTGCAAAGGTTTCCTGAGCCTTCAAAACGGTCTCTCAGTTTGGTTCACTAGGCTACACAATCATGGGGAAGACTGCTGATCTGACAGTTGTCCAGAAAACAATCATTGATACCCTTCACAAGGAGTGTAAGACATAAACATTCATTGTCAAAGAAGCTGGCTGTTCACAGAGTGCTGTATCCAAGCATGTTAACAGAAAGTTGAGTGGAAGGAAAAAGTGTGGAAGAAAAAGATGCACAACCAACCGAGAGAAACGCAGCCTTGAGAGGCTTGTCAAGCAAAATCGATTCAAGAATTTGGGTGAACTTCACAAGGAATGGTCTGAGGCTGGGGTCGAGGCATCAAGAGCCACCACACACAGACGTGTCAAGGAATTTGGTTACAGTTGTCGTATTCCTCTTGTTAAGCCACTCCTGAACCACAGACAATGTCAGAGGCGTCCACAGTCCTCTTTTCAGATGAGAGCAAGTTTTGTATTTCATTTGGAAACCGAGGTCCTAGAGTCTGGAGGAAGGGTGGAGAGTTGCTTGAAGTCCAGTGTTAAGTTTCCACAGTCTGTGATGATTTGGGGTGCAATGTCATCTGCTGGTGTTGGTCCACTGTGTTTTTTGAAAACTAAAGTCACTGCACCCATTTACCAAAAAAATTTTAGAGCACTTCATGCTTCCTTCT
Source organism: Labeo catla (assembly GCA_012976165.1). NCBI lineage: Eukaryota > Metazoa > Chordata > Actinopteri > Cypriniformes > Cyprinidae > Labeo > Labeo catla. The sequence continues at coordinate 339,413 of VONZ01000134.1, read as the reverse complement.
GCTGACCAGCTTTTTAAAGATGCTGATTTAATTTTCCAGCAGGATTTGGCACCTGCCCACACTGCCAAAAGTTGGTTAAATGACCATGGTGTTGGTGTGCTTGACCGGCCAGCAAACTCACCAGACCTGAATTGTCAAGAGGAAAATGAGAAACAACAGATTGAAAAATGCAGATGAGCTGAAGGCCACTGTCAAAGAAACCTGGGCTTCCATACCACCTAAGCAATGCCACAGACTGATCACCTCCATGCCATGCCGAATTGAGCCAGTAATTAAAGTAAAAGGAGCCCCTACCAAGTATTGAGTACATATACAGTAAATGAACATACTTCCCAGAAGGCCAATTCACTAAAAATGTTTTTTTTATTGTTCTTATGAAGTATTCTAATTTGTTGAGATAGTGAATTGGTGGGTTTTTGTTAAATGTGAGCCAAAATCATCACAATTAAAAGAACCAAAGACTTAAACTACTTCAGTCTGTGTGCATTGAATTTATTTAATACACGAGTTTCACAATTTGAGTTGAATTACTGAAATAAATGAACTTTTCCACGACATTCTAATTTATTGAGATGCACCTGTATATCGCAATTCTGAATTTATTTCTCATAATTTAGTTTATTTCTCAGAATTGCGAGTTTATATCTCACAATTCTGACTTATAACTCGCACTTGCAAGTTTATCGCACAATTCTGATAAAACAAAAATGTCAGATTTGCGAGATATAAACTCGAAATTGCGAGAAAAAAGTCGCAATTACCTTTATTTTTTTCAGTGGCGGAAACGGGCTTCCATATAATTGTAAGTGTGATATGTTATTTAATTTTGATATATGATAAGACCTGCAGTACTGTAGAAATGCTAATAACTCATAGTGAATTTGTGACTCACTGCAATTTATTTATTATCTCTTTTCTCGCTATTCGTGTTTGGTCTTAGATAACCCTGTGTCAGTCAAACAAGGCTATGTAAAAAAGCACATGTCCCGGCGTGCAGATCTCCACGCACCTCGGGCGCTTCTGTACATCTAGTAACACCTCGCCTACTTGAGGCAGCGATACTATCGCGTCGTTCGTTTGCAGTGCCAGCACCGTGTGAACGGATTTCTCGTGCCTGGCACAGGAATGCAGGAGGCGGAGGCATAACCGTATTCAAACTTTCCTCAGTCGCGCTGGAGCGGAGTTCCTCAGACACCATTAACATCCACACAGATCCTCACAACCTGGATTCATTTCGGATACTCGCTCAATAATACACAGAAAACAGACTTTTGCGAAAATAGCTTTTTTTTGCATTAGACGTTTCTAAATTAAATTGTATCTTATTTTATCCATATCGACTTAACGCTTTGTTGTACGATACCATATACAGTCATCCAGACGCTATTTTTAAGTGCCCTTTGCAAGCGCGTTCCGGACTACTTGAAGCGACTGTCTTTGAGAACTTAATTTTAGTAATATATATATGAGGAGCTCAGCGTGTGTCATGCAGTTGTGTTTGTTCGGTTGAGTTTTTGTTTGCTTATTGTTTTTTGACACGCCTGAATTTGCTTAGCCATGAACTAGGTTTAATTTTGTCTGAAAGAATCGGATGTATTTTTTAGAGTTTTTTCCCCAAGGTTAATAAAACACAAAGACGACGCTAGTCAAAACTATTATTGTCGCACATCGATTTTTTAGTGTCTTTTTTAAAACTATCTTTGAGCCGCGTGTTGATCCGGGTTTTTAAGGATGTTTGTTCACAACGTTGCCTCGGGAAGTTCGGAAAAGCTGCTTTTCTGTGGGTTTTTGCTTCTGGTTCGTTCGGTTTTGTGTCATGGGTTTGCTGAAGACTTCACCTCAGGCTCTGATTTTGGGTCTGTTGTTCTGGAGCCTCTGGATGGGTTGAGAAAATACGTGGAGTCCATTGTTGGCACCCATGTGATTGAGATTTGTGTTGAGGTAACTTTTTTTGTTATCTAACGACTTATTCTGCACTTTCCACTTGGTTATGGTTGTAATTTACTGAAGTACCAACTTTGCCTCAGATGTTTCTCCAAACAAAAAAGATACAACGTTTGCTGAATGTAAAGACAATTTGATCAGGAATATTAGAGTTCATATTGAAATCTTGATTACAGAATTGGGTGCTTTGGGAAATCTGAGCACACATTGAATATCTAGAGGAGAAATATGAGATTACACAGGTTTTTAGCCTCAGGAGAAACATCTGAGAAGCATGAGACTCTCCATGCAAAACAAAAACTAGGTGAAACTTGTTTTATTTTAATTTGAATTCTACCTTAATGAGTTCTGATTACTTTGTAACTGAACCTTCACTTCTCTTACTCCCTAATAAATGCTTATCCTTGTGTTATGTGGTATTCACATTTCTCTCCCCACTTTTATCCTTGGTCTCTACTTGTTAATCCTCTTTTAACCCTTTCCTCTCCTCCACTCATCCTTTGCCCTAATTTCCTCTGCTTATGTCCCCCTCACCCAACCGCCCCCCGCCTCTCTTTGACCCAGAATGCTGTGTTGTACCTTGACTCAGTGTTTGGCCCAGAGAACATCTATTCTGTCGCAATGGTAAGAACAAGTAAAAGTGTCAGAGCTCATGTCAAAGCAGTCACACGAACTGATTTGTGCACTTGTTTTGACACACACTTCAATGTTACTGTCTGTGTGAAAGCGACAACTGCTACCAAGAAAAAATGCCAGAACAGGTGCTCAAGTGTTTGGTGGCTCCTGCCCAGGATGGCAAACAGTGCTGCTTTGTGCAGTGATTATTTTCTCATTGACTTCCTTTATGAAGTCATGCACACTGTTTTTGGTTGTTTGTGTTCATGCTTCACCAAATGAGGTGACCTTGTGTCAGAGAGCATGTCTATGTGGGATATCTGTGCATGTCTTTGAGTGATAAAGTTAAGCAGGATGCCCAGCTGTCACTCTGGCAGATTTGCTTACACATATACACACACACACTCATGCACACACACTTAGCTTTATTTGTATTGTGATGTGCTCTGACACAAATACTGTTAAAAATTTTATCCCACCTCCTTATAGCCTATCAAACTAGATACCTAACTTGCAAGTTTGTACTCTTTGCACATTCACAAATTAATCTTGATCTCGGTCATCTGTTCTCACCCCTTTAAATAATGTTTCGGGTTCAGTACAAGTGAAGCTCTCGGTATCTAGCATGCTTTTTTTCCACCTCATCCCTCCATATGTAAAAACATGAAAAACATATGTAAAAACATATGTAAAAATCATGTTTAAAACCAGAATTGCACAGCTTTCACAGAAACTCTTACACTGATTGTTCCATACAAAAAAAAATGGGTTATTTAAACTGTAACGATGATCAAGTACCAAATTAAAACTGATGATTATTAAAGAAATGCATGTACCAACAATATTCAAAATGATTCATTTGATATTGGCTAATCTGAAATGTAACTACTTTAAATGTAAAAGCAACAGTGGAAATGTGATTTATCAGCTTAACACATATAATAAACTATGAGCCAAATATTGTGTTAGAGTCAGTGACGTGATGCTCATTTTGTCCATTTTTGTTTTTTTTCCAGAAATACATTAAAAGTGCAATTTTGTACCTAGTGACTTCAAACATGTCTTTTATCAAAAAATGTAATCAAATTATTCATTTAATTTTTTATAAAGGAACAAAATGTCAGGGTGGTACAAATGTCTTGATCATAATAAAAATTAAAAGAATAAAAATTCTGAAAGGAAAACCGTGTTAAGTAGATGTGTTAAGTGTTAAGTAGATATATATATATATATATATATATATATATATAACAGGTGTAATGATACATGTATTCGTACCGAACCGCGAACCGTCATGGTACCGGCATCTCGGTTCGGTACATGAGGCCTTACAACGAATACAGGTAAATCACCTTCAATCTAGAAGGGGGCGCCCGCAGCAATGCAACGCTGTTTGATAACCGCCACCAAAAGAACAGCGAATGCAGTGAATTGCGCACTTGAAAACAAAGACAACTAGACAGTGACCATGTGCTGATTCTGAACGTGTGTAACGTTACTTTAAAGGCTTGTACAGTCAACTGTTTGCAAAATGGAGCTTACTTTGTGAGTACATTTTCACTGGGACCTATTTAATAATTACATTTTTAAATACCCAGTCATACAAATAAATGAAGAATACAAATTATTTCAGGAAAATTAAATATATGCCATATGCAATTAATATATGTACATTATTCTTATATTACGTCATATTGATATTAGTACTGACATTTAATGGCACTATTCAATGGGTAAATTAATTTATCAGAGTCAGAAATTCAACAAACAAACAAACACACACATGGCTAGGGTTTTATTTGTTCATATAACATGGATCGATCTGTGGAAATTGTGGTGAATGCTTCTTCCGACGGAGCTTTAGTCTTTTGGCTGCTTTATTTTTTACTAACCACCAGATCGCGCTGTTTTCGACACTCTCGAAGCTTTGAATCTTTGAATCGGTGCTTCACGAGGCTTCATTTGCCCGTCACTCCTGTCAACTGTTGAATGAATGAGTGTCCCGTCCGGCTTGTTTACTTTGAACCGGAACTTTGAACGCTCCCACTTTTGACGCAAGGCCTCATGGGGCGTAGGAAACTTGTGGATAGCAGTGTTTCCCCTGCCATTATATTAGATTAAAACGGCAGCCGCCGCCCCCTTTAAGGTCATGTAAACGTTATTTTCTATATTGTGCCAGATCACAACAAACGTCATTTAAGGTTACCTTTCCTATAGAACAGGTCTATACCTTGTTCTTTTATTTAAAAAAAACGAAATAGCCTTATGTTATTTATCTTATTTACACAACGGCATGTCATTTCTCTCTATAACGTTACGTTACGTGGTCACGCGTCTACAATTTCTCCTCCGCTAAAACGCGGACGGGATCGCGGGGTCCATTCATAAAAACAGAATTTACTCTATGGCGCGGGATGCCGCAGAATTCGTCAATTTTTGGTTTAATAAATCAAAAGTAGGTCTCTCACTTAATTCGAATCGCGATATGGACTAATGTCTGTGAATATTAAAACGCAACAAGACGGTTTAAATATGAACCCTCCATGTTCCGCTTGGCTCTGTATGAATGAATGCCGGAGACGCAGCTTTGTTTACTACACAGTAATGAAACACACGTAACGCACGCGGTGATTTTCGGCCTCTGCGTCTCATTATATGACGACATAAACGCGTGAACTTAATCTCCATAGCTGCTGTGAGAGTCACTTCATGTGAATTTTACCGTTTCATTTGAGAAAATTAGCATCATATCATAGTGTATATACACGCAAAAACGAACCGGCAACCTGTCAAAATAAAAGTACGGTTTAACATGTAACAGAAATATATTAGTCTTGTATTACTTTTGTACAGTATAATGTAGGTGTTTAAATATTCCTCTTTCTGGCAAATTTAATTAAACAATTAAATGCAGAAATTATAATAATAACAGAAAAACTGGCAACAAATAAAAAGGTTTAATTTTAATTACGTTAAAAATAAATAAATATTTAATGCCTGTATCTGATTATCAGAAAAATTAAAACACACAAGAATTTCTGAAAAAAAAGAAAGAAAAAGACTGTAGGGCCCTATTGTTCAAAATGTTGAAAATGAGATTTTTCGACTTATTTTTTCACTGAAATAAATGTTTTTGTTATTACACAGAGAGTGATGTACTGAAAAAGTACCCTACCATTGGTAATTCCCCCCACCCAAACCTGGAATCCTAGGGGAAACACTGTATAGTGTTGTGTCTTGCCCCATTAGACATACATTAGACAGCATGTCACATATGCTGGCTAGAACTTGTATTGAACCTGAAGCACTGCTTTAATTAAATCACATGCGCATTGTGTCACTCTGTCAGATAGTGTGTTAGTTAATGATCAGCTATGGGCATTGATTTATGAGTTGAGTTCAGATTTACACCGCCCTCTGGAAGAAAAACAACAATTTGCACTACATAGACACATTCTGGGATCTAATCACTGTTCTTTTCCTTCATTTTTTCTTTAGTTTTTCGAAATGTTGCTGAAGTTTGTTGCTGAAGGAGCTGCCAGTGGACTGAATGTCATTGCTGTGTATGTGTCTGAGATTCTCAGAGCTACAGGAGTGAACGGTGAGTAAAGGTCATCTCTTGTTGATCTAAATCTACATGTTTAAAAATGTTGTTTAACTGAAATATGCATACATATTCTCAAAAATTAATTTACTTAAGTGTAATGAAAAAGAATTTAAGAATTAAAAGATAAGCCACATGAAGGTTTTCCCTCTGTGAAATGGCATCTTAAAGGGATAGTTCACACAAAAATTAAAATTACCCCATGATTTACTCACCCTCAAGCCATCCTAGGTGTTTATGACTTTCTTCTTTCAGACAAATACAATCGTAGATGTATTAAAAATGTCCTGGCTCTTCCAAGGTTTATAATGGCAGTGAATGGGTGTTGAGATTTTGAAGTCCAATAAAGTGCATCCATCCATCATAATAGTACTCCACACAGCTCCGGGGATTTAATAAAGGCCTTCTGAAGTGAATCTATGTTTGAAAATATCCATATTTAAAACTTAAAACTGTAATCTCTAGCTTGACTGTCGTACATGCATTCTAGGGATGGGCGAAATGGGCTTAAAAATTTATCACGATAATTTCTGGTATTTTTTGCGATAATGATATCAATGACGATAATTCAGGGAATCCTGTTTCTTTAGAGAAAAGTATTATCTTTCCTATTTTTACCCAAAATAGAGTGTTGTGAGCATTACACACGTATTGTAATGACTGTTTAATTCAGTGGAATGTGATTTTATTTTTTTTTACTTTTTGTACTGGAAGCTCCCAACACCAAGATGAATTCCTTGTGTGTAATACAACGCACTTGGTAATAAAGCTGTTTCTGATTCGGAAGCCGGAGGGCGCCCTTGCACAGAAACTCCACATATGCTCGTAGCTTTATAGCAGAAGTAACAGTACTGACAACGCTTCAGGAATCTCTAATCCAGTTATCGCTGTAGCTGAATAAAACGCAACCGAAGAAAATAAACATACGATGACTACAATATATGGTTTGTCTGTGTTCTTCAAGCAATCTTGGTATTTTTTATAAGGATAAAGTACATTAATAATACAATGCTAATCAACATAGCTTTTATAATACTATAAAATAGTATGAATTCAGTCTCATTCTGTGATGAAACCATGTCTGATATCAAAAGGTTATTTCAAACACTCCACTATGTTATTAAGTTAATTTGGAGAAAAAAGCATGTCAGTAGATTATATCTTATACACAAGCAAAACTGCATCGCACACGTGCTACTAGTACATTATTTGTAGCCTACGTTATTCAAGGCTCAGACCGATTTTTGTCGCACTGTACAGTTTTAACCAAACCAGTTCTAGACTGGAGCTCCTCATTTAGCGATATACTAGTTTCACATCCGCCTTCAGCATGTTACTATGTACAGGTATGTGCCAAAAAATTAGAATATCGAGGGAAAGTCCATTTATTTCAATAAGTTGTTTCAAAAAGTGAAACTTGTATGTTATATTAGTTTACTACACACAAAGTGAAATATTTCAAGCCTTTATTTGTTTCAATTTTGATGATTATGGATTGATGGTTGTGCAGAAGTCTGATCCATAATCATTAAAATTGAAACAAATAAAAGGCTTGAAATATTTCACTTGGTGTGTAGTGAACTAATATAACATACAAGTTTCACTTTTTGAAACAACTTATTGAAATAAATGGACTTTCCCTCGATATTCTAATTTTTTGGCACATACCTGTACCGTCCCACACAGAAATATGTCAACAACTAGACTTTATCGCTGTTATCGCGGGAAGACTAATTCTTATCGTGCGGAAAAATTTTACCGATATATCGCAAATGATACGATATTGCCCATCCCTAATGCATTCAAAAGAGAGTGGCAATCCAGCAGAGTTTTGTTTACAGAAGCAAAGGAAGCAAAGTTTCCTTTTTTAGTTCCTTTAAGATATGTTAACATTTTTTATTTAAAATTTTTATTTTTGGGATATTTGCCTTTATTATGATAGAACAGTGTAGAACAGACAGAAAGCAAAGTAGGGGGGAGAGAGGGGGGGCGGGATAGGGAAAAGCCCACAGGTCAAGATTCATGATCATCAGGCCCTGATGATATGACAACATGTAAACCAATTTAATGTGTTTTTCTAAGATCTTTATTGTTAAATATTCAAATTAGTTGAAACCCAATACTTACATTCAAAAGTGTAATCCAGCACTGCCGTCACCAGCGTGCAGTGAAAAGTGGGATAGTCTGGGGCATGAAGGATCCATCGGTTGTAGGACGCATTTCAAGGAGCCTTTGAATTGGGACAGCCTTTGTTGTGACATATCCCGTCTTCGTATCCATCCTTCAAAGGATGCAACCTCTGAACTGAGACACAGATATTGACAGCAAATCAGAATCTTTTTGACTTTAACAAGCGTGAGCATTTAAAGCTTTTCATAAACATAATGTTAACATTTGTTGGTGTGGACATAATATAATTATAGTTATCATGTTGCTCAGATTTCAAAAGTCATGTAGTGTAATCCAACCTTATGTGATGTGACCTATAATTTTCCCAGCAGATGATATAACAAAAAACGCAATAGACTAACACTAGTAGGAACTCCCTAGCACCACCCAAAACATCAACCACTTTAAAAACCTTAGAAATTCCTTCACCCAATTAACATCTGTTTTTTTTTCTTTCTGTGTGTCTAATTTAAAGAGACAATATCAGTGCCTCATTTCACCGCTGAGGGAGTGTCTGCTGTGACCAAGTGGGGTTTGCTGGCTCTGATCGGTTACTGGCTCCTGTCTTTGTTGCTGCGAGTCGCCGTATCACTTGTAAGGAGAGTGTTTTGGCTGATTAAAGCGGTTGTAGTGCTGTGGCTGTTTGTGCGGATCGTCGGTGACCCCGCCGCCTCCACCGAACTCACTACAGTGAGAGTAATTCTACTAGTGCTCATCTGTGCTGTGTTTGGAGTCGCCACAAGCAGCGGCGGTGGGACAGGAGGAAATCTGGAAAGCCGAATCAGCAGACTGGAGGGACAAGTCAAAGGCCTGGAAAAGAAGAAAACACAGTAATGAGCAGCTCAAAACTAGTATACGGACTCATGATAACAGATGAGGACTCAGGGATGACCTCCGAAGTGTTTTATGAATAGCCTTAGGAGTATTTATATCCCATTTTGCCAGTTCATTCTAGTGTTGAATATATTTTATCCATTGGGCCACGGGGACTACTCCCATATTGTTTTTAAAAAATGTAAAGCAAGAAGAAAAAACTCCATCAGTCAGCTCTGTGAATTTCATGTGGTACAATTAAAGTTCTCCTTGAATGTTTCATGTTGTTTCTTTGTGACTGTTATTGCATGACAGTTTTCTTACACCTGCAACAACAACAATGCAAAAGCACAATCAAGACAATAATTAAGGAAACATAGGTATGTATAAAAAGCCACTAATTTCCACTACTGAATAAAAAAAAGTTAATTGCAACTTTATCTCGCAATTCTGATTTTTGTTCTCAATTGTAATATCCACTCGAAATTGAGAGAAAAAGTCACAATTGTGATATAAAGATATAAATTGTGAATTGCAAACTCGCAATTCTGAGAAATAAAGTCAGAATTGTACATTTATATTCTGACTTTATAACTCACAATTGTGTTTATATCTCAATTCTGAGAAAAAATGTCAGAACTGGGAGTTTATATCCTAATGTACTCTGACCTTATTTGTTGCAATATATACTATATTAGATAAACTGTATTAGATATTGCGCTTAACTAAATGTGCACTTGCGGTTTACTTCAAATTTTATATTTAAAAATAACTACTTAAAGGTAGCATACATTTATTGAAATATAATGTATCTTACAGTAAATGTACCTAAAGAGAGTAAACTTCATGACTGCTTCTTAACACACTTAAGTACACTTTGTAAGGTAATTTTTTGCTAAATGTGTTAACATGATGTTAGTTAAATTAAATGTTAGTTAAATTAAATTATTTTAACTTTTAGTATAATAATTTAACTAACATACTAAAAACGGATATAATTTAAAAGTACTAAATTGCGTCTTTAACATTACAAATATGTAATTACAAATATATTTAAACACATAAACATGTTAAAGTGTACTGCTGAACATACTGATAAGCATTTATGAAACTGTTACAGGATTTAAAGCATAGTGTAATTCCTTTAAGATGTTACTTACCTGGTATTACTTACTTGGTGAGGTTATTATTCAAAGCATAAGCATCATAGGAATAGTTATTATTTCCAGATTATGTTTTCCCTTTAAAACAACACATTTTTGTGTATTTTCACAATCACATCGTATTTTTATTGTGGCACACATGTGTAATGTGTTTATGGATGAATCACAGCAGTGACAAAAAACACTGGTTTTTCTGATGCATCTGTGACAGAATCCTCTCAGACCAGAGCGGCTTTAGCAGGAACCTCTGGGACCAGGGAGGTTGAGAGGAGCTCTGGGACTGAAGCTGCCTTTAACACCAGCTCTGGCTAAGGCTACGACCGCAAACACTGCCCTTTCCCATCATGAGAGGAACCTTTGTGGTGGACATGGTGGGTGTCAGTGTGACCCGATCGATCATGTCAGAATCCTCTGGAAAGTTTTGCAGCTTGAGCTGTCATGAGACAGAGCTCTGGAACCATAGCAAGTTCTAGGGTTGCTGCAGTAGGAACCTTCAGGCCGGGACCTTCAGCTCTGGAACCAGGGTGGCTCTGAAAAGGTACCCTATCGAGCGACATCTGTGATGCCTGTGACTCTGACCTCACTGACTTCAGCAGGTCCTGGAGCAGCAGCATTTAGGGCGGCATTCACAATGATTTCTGAAGCCGCCCAGATTTCTTTGGGACCCGGTTGCCTGTGGCAGGAACCCTTGGAGCTCCAGTTTGAGGGACCTCTGGGACTAGTGAAGGGCATCTTGGAGCTTTTGAATTAGGAACCTCTCTGGAGCCTTAGCAGCTTCTGCTGCAGCAGTGACAGGAACCCTTATCACAGGGACTTCCTGACCAAAGGTGGCTGAATAAAAGAGCTCTGCGTCCATGACTGAAATCCCTGATGCATCTGTGACATGGATCTCTGGGATCTGGACGCCAGTGGCAGGAACCTCTGGAGCGGCAATGAGAGGATCTTGTGAAGCGGGCTTGACAGAGAGCTCTGGCATGCTCTGGGTGACTCCACTGTTGATAATATGATTGGATTTAACTAACTAAAACTAAACTATTTAAAACTCACATCCCTAGGCGAGTAGTTCCGCAAGACGCTAAAACTACTGCCTCAAGCCAAGGCGCCAGACGCAACCGAGGCCTGCCAGCCCCGCAAGACGCTAAGGCTGGAGAGATGGAGAACTAACTAACTAAAACTAAACTATTTACAATATGTACACATCCCTAGGCATGTAGTTCAGCAAGACGCTAAAACTACTGCCTCAAGCCAAGGCGCCAGACGCAACCAAGACCTGCCAGCCCCGCAAGACGCAAAGGCTGGAGGGATGGAGGAGCCACCTGTGTCAGCCCGCCAAACGCAAGACTGACCTCACCATGACCTACGTGACCTGAAACACAATTACAAATTATACAAATAACAAAAATATAAATTAACGTTTGTGCTGTCTATATGATCGATTATATGACACTTGCAGTAGGTGTTCTGATAAAACCAGAACAACAAAAAAACAAAGAAACCAATAAATCTTTATCAATTTAGCTTGTCTTAGACTTACCTTGAACCAGTCATGGGAGAGCATCTCCTCCAGATGGACTCTCTGCTCCGGGTCGCTCTTCAAGCAACTGCGAATAAAACGGCAACATTCTGTGCAGAAAAATTGGAGAAATGTCTGATTATTTCCTTCCTGCTCTCTAAACTGTTAGAGATTCCTACATTATCCATAAGGGCTTTATTTATAAAGCCCCTGTTTTTTGTGTTTTGCATGATGAAGTTCTTACCATCCGAGAAGTCCGGCTCAGTCCAGACATTGGCGTCCATTAATTTTATGTCGCTGCTGTACGGATAACGGTTGGTCATCATGTTAAAAAGCAGGACCCCCAGCGACCACACCGTTGCCTGCTTCCCGTGGTACTCGCCCTTCGTGAAGTACTCGGGAGGGCAGAAATTTGCTGTCCCTGAAGGAACGAGTTTGTCACATGTCTAAGTTTGCTTTACCAATGTTGTCTCTATATTCTGAATGAAATGGCATTTAATTTTAGTCAACAAAAATAACATTATGATTGGCTTTCTTATTCAGAGAATGCTATATTAAGATCTTGCTGTGTTCAGTCTGATTAAGACATGCTGTAACTGATCACTAGAGTTTAAGTCCCAAACTACATGTTTGTGAGATCATACATACCACTGAAGAAGATGTAGGGTGAGCTTTTCAGGAGGTCCCCAACACCGAAATCAATTAGTTTGACCTCCATGGTCTCGGTGTTGACCAGGAGGTTGGACATTTTTATGTCCCGATGGAAGACCCCCCGGGAACAGCAAACAACAGCAGCGTCAATGGCCTGCCGCATGAAGTGGCACACCAACGCCTCAGTGAAGAGGTCGCCATGATGCTCAAAGAAATCATGCATATCCATGCAGGGCGAGGGACGCTCTAAGACCATGATGTAGTGGTCAGGATTGTCCTGCCAGTCCAGCAGCTTGATGATGTGGCGACAGTGGGGGCCTTAATTGGCCATGACTGTCAAAGCCACCTCTGCTGGAACTGGACTAGGATGGTCAGGCTAGAATAAAGACCGATTTTTTGATGGTAAGGTGGATGAGGCTTCTCAAATAAGGATTTAGGTCAGTCTGTTTGTCTATTGATATATCTGTACTCAGTGTTTTACATAAATCTAAAATGTTATAAATTGCAAACAACGAATGAGAGGAGATGACAGAGAGAGCACAGTCTGCTTACAAGGCTGAGGTACGGCTCGTCTTCTCCCTTCTCTGTGAATTTCACAGCCACCTGAAGACCGTCCTCAACGCGGGTCCCTGCAAAGACAGAGCCGCATCCTCCTTCCCCCAACTTCTCGCCGATGGAATATGTCCAGCAAACGGGGTCTATTACAAGTAATTACAGTTATTATATATAATTATAGTTATAATATATATTAATTATAATTATAGTTATATAGTAAGTGCACACTGCAAGACTATATAAGCGAACTGCAAAAAAAACAAAAACGCAAAAAAAACAAATGGTAATTTAAAATAAACATTTAAAGAAAATGTTACAGTAGCTGCATTATTAATATGAGTATGTAATTGGGTTACATTTTCCTTTATACATGCACAAAAATAATATATTGTAAGAAGTGTGTGTGTTATATTTTGGGTTATGAAAATAAACTCACCCACGTCCCTCGTGATCTTGTCACAGTCCAGATGTCTCAGCAGATGTGATGGACTGCTATCTGCTGACGGACTGACTGGACTGTCCTGATCTTGAGGCTGGAAGTCCTCCATTTGCTGGTCCTCAGCAGCGGGGGGGACTTCAGGAGCACTGGAAGGAGCTTCCTGATGATCATTGTCCTCTACAGAACAGGTGACGTCCTGTAGAGAAGTTTGATCTAAAGAGAGCAATATCAACCAAATCTTGCTTTAATTAACTAATATCAATAAAATATTACATACTCATATTAATTCTTTGTTTAAGGGCTATTTCTGATCACTTTAAATCTTGAAATATTACATTTCTTCAAACTATGTTAACCATATTAAAACATTTAACACACATAGTTTAATGAGTTATCATTATTCTGCATTTGTATACTGTTTGATAATGATTATATGGGTGTTTATATGTATGTGTAAATGACTGAGAGAATTTTTATGCTCGGAGCTTATTATTTACCATCAGTACAGCTCCTGGATGGAGTCCCATCAGTGCCCTGGTCCTCCTCACTCTGCTCCACCTGCTCACACTGAGCTTTGGTGGACTTGGGGCGAGACAGACAACAGAAGAAAGAAGCAAACCTCCGAAACCTCCTCTTTTTCTGCTTCTTCTTCTTTGTCTTGTCTCCCCCTCTCTCCTTCCTCTCCTGCCCGCCTCCCTCACCGGTACCCACAGGCGTCTCGTCAGGACGAGGATGGAACTCCGCCGTGTGGTCGGTGGGTGTCAGTGTTGTAGGGGGATTGACCCCGTCCACACACTCACCTCCTCTCACCGCTTTCTCTCTACGAGATAATCGCTGTCCCATAATAACACTGTAAAACGCTATCAACAAATGCAAACTGCAAACGGTCAACACTGTTGATAACACTCCTAACTCGCCACAAAGTGAGCAGTGAGTTTCGCGCTTTATATAGTCCCGCCGAACGTTCTAAATTCCTCTATGATATCATGACTCAAGCAGAGCTGAGATTCTGTGTTAGAATGTTTTTATTCGAAATTGCAGCAGAGGATCATTTGTAATTAATTAAAAAAAAAAAAAAAACACTAAAGAACAGAGCAGGAGATTCTCACAGAAAGTTAAAATAATTAATAATGTTGTGTGTGTGTAAATTGTATCCAAACATACACGTGTATTCAAAATACATTTTTAACATTTTTTCTCATATATATATATATTTATATATAAATTTTTATGTTTTATTTATTACTCTTGCTGTTTCAAAATGTAGAATAGTGTAATGTGTAATATTGTATACCTAAACTATTACATTATCCTATGTAATGTGATACAGTACCGATCATAATTCCGTATTGCTTTCTTTATTGTTTTATTCGTTTGACAGCATTATATTATAATAGGCCTAATATATATATTTTTTACTAAGTCCTATTTTTATAAGTATGATAAAGATTAGTTTTTTCATATGGGCAGATCATACTGATTTGAATAAATCACGCTAATTTGCCCAAGGCTATGGGTTGGATATGATAACTTTTTTTTAGGTTATGATTTTTTTTAGGTCCCTATAAGCAGTCTTTACACAGAAGCTCCAAAAAGAATTTGGACAAATACACATTTCAAATCATAAAATAGTTAAGTGGCAAAAATGCTACTAGACATTTTCTACTAACCATCCTGTGTAATTTTCTCATTAACTATCTGGTGCCAAAGTGATTTTTAGTGGATGTATGAAGTCAGTTATTGTTGTGGAAAGAAGTGAAAGAGAGCAAGTCATTTATTTGGCTTAAAAAGCAAGTAGAGAATGAGCATGCTGACAACAGAACAAGGGAAATACACTGTTAATATAGAGATGCAGGGGATTTGTAAATGTATAAACTGCACTTTGTTTCTGAGTTTTGTCATTGTGAGTATCCTATTGATCCAGCAGATGACGCTACCGTGACATTACAGTTGTGTACTCCCAATGCATGTCACGTTTTCAAATCTCTTCACAGAGTTTCCTAACCAGCTAAGCTTGGCACAGAAGTTCATTTAATGTTCAAAATGCACTAAAACTACCAAACCACTTAATACAAAGTAACAATGGTGTTTTTATTTTTTATACAAATGTATAGTGTATAGAATGTTATTCTTTGGCTTAGTGTAGTTTTCCTTTTAACGTTTAAATATATGTAATACAGGTCCCTGATAGCATGTACATCTCAGAGAGTCTATTTGACGTCTGCATTTACATCTGCAAGATGTATTTTTTTAGGGTGTTTGCTCATCTGCAATATGTCTATATGACGTTTTCAGTCAGATGTCAAACAGATGTCTATTAGATGTCTTTAAGATGTTTCTGATTTAGAATGGATGTAAAACTGACATCTTACAGATCTGTAAGATGTTTGTACACAGCAGATGCTTTTCAGATCAAGTGATCTTTAACAAACATCTTGCAGATGTAAATGTGCTATCTGGGGTGGCATAGTTGTAACCTTTCATGTATAGGCCTACATGTAAAGTATATACAGTTGAAGTCAAATGTTTACATACAAATTGCAGAATCTGAAAAATGTTATTTTACCAAAATAAGAGGGATCATACAAAATGCATGTTAGTTTTCATTTCGTACTGACCCGAATAAAATACTTCACATAAAAGATGCTTACATATAGTCCACAAGAGAAAATAATAGTTACATTTATAAAAATGACCCCGTTCAAAAGTTTACATATGCTTGTCACTCAGGTCTCAAAGGTGACAATAAAAATTAAAATGTATAAGTCAAACTAAGTCAAATAAACATGTTTTTCCCCAATATCACCTTGTAGGTATTATAAATAGCCAACTTGCTAAGTGTAAATAAGAGTAAATAGCTTAAAAAAACGTGAATAACCCGTTAAACAATGTTTGTACTTTTTATTATTTCGGCACATGTTGTACATGTGGTTTTTACATAGATAAACAAAAATACTGGATGTTTTAATGATACCTTTTGCTCATACTTTTTGCTTTTATAATGACAAGTATATGCATTACTACAATCCTGAAGAAAAATGAATATAAAAACATCAATAAAGAGGAAGAATGTCGGTAGATGGATCAAATAAACATGGCTCCATTTTATTTTTCTTGATTTTTCTTTTTTTTTGTACTTCACATTTTATGTACAAGTCACAAAACTGTGCACGTAAATACAAAAATACATAAAACATACAAGAGTGAGATAAATAAATACAAAGACACCTTCAGCTCCATTCATGATAACTGTGTTACTAACTTGACAGTCTATAATGTAACATAGCAAAGTTACTTAGTAAAGAGCGGTGATGGTATCCACACAGTCCTACATAAGAGCACAGCTTTAATGGCGGCGCAATTTTTTGGAATGTTTGTTCTTTTTGTATGCAAAACTTTGAATTTTTTTCCTCAGTTTGAATGACCTGAACTCTGACCTGTGACATAACAGTCTGTTTGAAAATATGTAAATGTCTTTTGTTGCAAACCAAATTCTAACACAAATGCAAAGCCCCAGTCTACTGTGCATCCATATCCTTCATGATGTCAAAAAACATTAATGACACAGGCTGATTAAGCAAAATTAGGCTGTATATGGTTCCTATTACTGCTCACATGTATTGCTTATGTGTATGTAAATATAAAGGAGAATTATGAAGTCCATATGCCAGCGTGGCCTTTCACTGAACAATTTGAGGCATTTCACTCCACGCTTTAGCTTTCTTCTTAGCGAGAGCCAGCCAGGGAGGCTCATCTTGGGACAAAGGTGCAGTGGATGGGTTAGCAGTTCTCTTACTTTCCTTCTCTACCATGGATGTGTTGGACAGTTCAAGGGAGCAGAACACTGTTCATTCAAAAACAGTGGAAGACAGGTCACATGTTGAACTTCATTTATACTTTATTCCTTTAGTTTATGTATTATATCTAACAGAAATTCATTTATGCAATTATATAGGTCTGTCACACACACTGCCGGTCAAAAGTTTTCAAATATTTTTGAAAGAAGTCTCTTATGTTCCCCAAGTCACATTTATTTAATCAAAAATACAGTAGAAACAGTAATATTGTGAAATATTATTACAATTGAAAATAATTTCTTTTTATTTTATAGTGTTTTAAAATGTAATTTATTCCTGTATTGCAAAGCTGAATTTTCAGCATCATTACTCCAGATTTCAGGGTCACATGATCCTTCAGAAATCATTATAATATGCTTATTTGCTGCTTGAGGAATATTTATAAATATTATCAGTGTTGAAAACGCCTGTGCTGCTTCATATTTGTGTAAAACTGTTTGTTTTCACAAGGTTTGTGGTAAGTAAAATTTGAAGAAATAAAAAGAAATGAATACTTTCGTTCAGAAAAGGTGCATTAGATTGAACAAAAGTGACCTACTGGCAGTTTTAGTTTAATTTTTAAAGTATCTTCTTTTCAGTTATTTAAATCATTTAATATTTTTATATTCAAAATTTTATACCTAAAACATCATTTTATAAATTTGAATGCATACATGCCACCTCTGAGACTCATTAAACAAATGAAACTAAACCTACAAGCCACTTTTGTGTTTTTCTGTGCCACCTCTGTAGTACAAATTAATTTTGTTAATACTGATTTCATTTTAAATTTAGAAAAGCTTATAAAATATATTTAAAAAAAAAAAAAGGCATAAAAGATGACATACTTTTAATAAAGTTAAAAAAATGCCATTACAAAGATAAAAACAAAATTCCCCTCTAATTCGCTTTAAGGAGTCCAATATCACCTCGTAATGGGAAGGCTAATTTTTGATCAGATTTTTAATATTTTTTTCAAGTTAGACGCACAAGAGCTCCTAAAAAGAAAAGTAAGTGTAGAGCACTGATGGATTTATTGCATTTTGGGGGAAACAATAATCGGTTTTTATAATAAATCTCTGAAAATTTAAATCTGGATTTAATTTTTTAATGTTATTATAACCTAAAGATGCTACGTGAAAGTTTGAAACAGAAAATATGGATTTTCATCTAGCCACTTTCATGGTAAAGAAAACACATTTTTACTCAAATTAATCCAAATGGATTTATAGCGTTTTGGAACCAAACTCTTCATTTATTTATATAGGAAATATAGACAGTTACAGTAAATATCCGCTAGGGGGCAGACATTTATTGACATAAATTTCCTTTTCAATCTGAGTTTAGAACATAACCTCATGCTATTAAGAGATTAAAATCGTATTTTGTAACTTTTGCAGGTCATTGCACTTTTCAGACCAAACAGAACAAATCTAAATCCATAAGAGCTTTTGCTATGTAAGGCCATGACAGTGAACGATACTAATGGAGAGATTATTACCTTGTAAAGGTGAACATGGCTGTGCCAGTTGCTCTTTGGGGATTGGATTCGATAAACTGGACGGTGAATCCGGTCTTTTGACATCCCCCTGAGAACAAGCAAACACATTTTATAAATGAGGGAAAATAAACAATATTTGAGAGATTAACACAAAACATCTGTAGCTAATACATCCTAACTGTTTGTTTGATTCATTTCACTTCTTTAGATCTTTCCAGAACGCTACATTTTCCCAAGCTGCAACATGCAGAGATGACTAAGTAGGATATATGTGTGAATATGATTGTCCTGTTGTTTCACGATGCTAAGATACAGTTTTCAAACACCACCTTGAGAGCCGGGCAAGATTTTACATGACATATTTATTAATTATATGAGGCAACAGCACAGACCTGTGAGGGAAGTTTCTCTGGAGAGCTTTCTGGTGAGTTCTCGATGAAGTTCCTCTGCTTCTGTCTGGCAACTGAGATCCAGCTTGGAGACTCGGTGCTACCAACAGATATTCTTCCCACTGTATCTGAAAAAGGACATAAAATATGCATCATAATATATTTTATGATACTTTTTTTGATGATGCTATGCTACACAATAATATAACAACCCACTTTTTAATATCCAATCAAAAGCTGATAAATGAAATTAAGCCCTGCCCTGTAATATTTACAGTATTCTTTCTAAATATTCTCTTTCGCTCTGAAACTATTTAAATTTACACCTACAAATAAATACATTTCCTAAAGTCAATGCACTAAAAATCAGTTTTATAGATGTTGTAAGTCTCTTATTTTCCACTATTATTCAATAATAATTATTAATTAAAATTAATTATAATTATAAACATAATTTATTAAAATAATTAGTATTTTGTCCTGTTTTGCAATACAAATATCTGATCATCTCTTCAAGATAAATTAACCTTAGAAGATCATTATTTTATATTTCTATTTAATTTTATATATTATTTTACATTCATTTAATGCTAATAATTTAAATGAAATCTGCAATAAAATACTTGAATGTATAGTAACAGTATCGTACAGTAAAAAGTAATAGACCCTTAAATGACTTTACATTTAATTTAAATGAATAATAATTATAATTAAACTAAATCTGAAATGATTCAAATAATTAGTATTTTGTCCTGTTTCACAGTGAAAATATCTGATCATCCTTTCAAGATAGATTAACTTCAAAAGCAAAATATTTTATTTAATTTGATTTATTATTTTACATTTATTTAATTTTTATAATTTACAGTAATAGTATAGTAAAAAAAGTAATGCAAGACCTTTAAATGACTTTACCTTTAACTTTAATTAAAATAATAATTATAATTAAACTACATTTTAAATGATTAAAATAATTAATATTTTGTCATGTTTTGCAGTAAAAATATCTGATCATCCTTTCAAGAAAGATTAACTTTAGAAGCAAATTATTTTATAATTTTATTTAATTTAATGTTTTATATATTATTTTATATTAATTTAATAATTGAAATTAAATCTGCAATAAAATAACTGAATTTATAGTTGCAGTATAATAAAAGTAACTTTTAAATTACTTTACTTGAATTAAAATGAATAATAATTATGATTAAACTACATTTTTAATTATTTAAATATTTAGTATTTTGTCCTGTTTTGCAGTAAAAATATTATCATCCCTTCAAGATAAATTAACTTCAGAAGCAAAATAATTTTATATTTTTATTTAATTTTATATATTATTTTATATTAATTTAATGATAATAATTTAAACTAAATCTGCAATTAACTGACTGAATTTATAGTAATAATACAGTATAGTAAAAAAAGGTAAAAGACCTTTAAAAGACTTTCATTTAACTTGAATTAAAATTAATAATAATTATAATTAAACTAAACTGTAAATTATTAAAACAATTAGTATTTTGTCCTATTTTGCAGTAAAAATATCAGATCATCCCTTTAAAATAAATTAACTTCAGAAGCTAAATTACTTTGTAAATTTTTTAATTTTATATTTTATATATTATTTTATATTAATTTAGAGATAATAATTTAAATTAAATCTGCAACAAAATAACTAAACTTATAGTAATAGTACAGTTTAATAAAAAAGTAACATGAGACCTTTAAATGACTTTACATTTAACTTGAATTAAAATGAATAATAATTATAATTAATTATAATTTTAAATTATTAAAATAATTAGTATTTTGTCCTGTTTTGCAGTAAAAATATCTAATCATCGCTTCAAAATAAATTAACTTCAGAGGCAAAATTATTTCAGAATCTGAATCAATTATATGTTATATATTATTTTATAATAATTTAATGGTAATAATTAAATCTGCAGTAGAATAATTTAATTTATAGTAATAGTATAGTATAGTAAAAAAAAAGTGATATAAGACCTTTAAATGACTTTACATTATAATAATTTATATAATAATTATAAATTATAGTAATAGTATAGTATAGTGAACAAGTACATAAGACTTTTAAGTGACTTTTCATTTAACTTTAATTTAGTAAAGAAAATAATTGATAATTTATAAGAAAAAGTATTTTATTTATTTTGCAACTCAGGTTTTGAGGATTTAAAATATCTTTACTGTAAAACAGGACAAAATAATGATTATAAACATATGCATGTATAAACACAATCAGCTTTTTTAATAATGGCGGTACCTGGGATTTTCCTGGCCGACATCACAGTGTCAGCTAGCAGATCAGGCTTCTTTGGCAAGATGGGCTTCCTGCTGCTCTGGTCATGGTCCGGGGTCTCCTGCGCCCCTGAAGACTCTGTTTGCGTGGGGCTCCAAGGCGATTCTCCCTCTAAACCATAGCGGTGCATGACCGGAGTCTTTCTCAAGCGCACTCCAAACGGGTTCTCCGGTGTCGACTCTTCTTGAACAAGGGGCGTCTCTTTCTGCACAGGAAGTGTTGGGGAACTCTGAGCTTGGGCTGGTTTGGGTTGTTCTTCTTTTACAGGAGTAACAATTTCAGCTGTTTGGGGAGTTTCATTAGAAGCATTAGCCTCTTTAGTCTCTGGTGGCACCGGTGAGATGGCCTGGGACTGTTCTTGGGCGACTCCAGAAGCCAATGACCTTTGCCATGCAGGGGCGATGGTGAACCGAGGTCGAACCTCAACGATCCTTGTTGGTTCTTTTGTAGGTGACTCAAGAACTTGCTCAGAAACACCCTCAAGTTTTTCTGAAGGCTCACCAGACACATCTAAGTTGTTGGGCTCGGGTTCCTCTTCCTGCTCTACTGGAGACATTGAAGCACTGGAGAACTGAGAAGGGAGAATTGGACTCTCTAGCACAGTAGACACTGTAGAAACAATCACCTCAACAGGCGTCTCTGATGGGGCTTCAGGCTCCTCACTGGTCTCTGTTGAGCTCCAGACATCATCTCTGACGGTTTGATCAGATTCAGGAATGATCTCAACATTCACTGTTGATGATTCTCTTTGGTCACCTGATGTCTCATCTTTCTCAGGCTCTGGAGAACCTCTCTGTCCTTCAACCTCTTGATGTTCAACATCATTAGGAGATTCTTGGTGTACCTCAGGTTCCACCACTGCCAATTCATCATCTTCATCTCCAGATTCTTTGGTTTCTCTCTCCAATTCAGCTTCTTCCTCAACAACGTCTTCGTCGACCTCATCTTCATCTTGTTCTTTCACATTTACTGCAAAAACTTCTGTTGATTCTATTAACACATCATCCTCTTTGGCACTCTCAGCCTTGTCTGCTTGTTTCTCAACATCAGGTTCAGGCACTTGGTGACTTGCGTCGACAGACTCTTCCTCAGCAGATTCTGGCACCTCCAGTAGCTCTTCTTCCTCTGTGGTCTCCTCTGAGATCTCCTCCGAATCCACAGAGGACTCTGAAAGTGAGTCAGGCAGAGGAGCCTGTTCCTTTTGGGTCACCGTAGGCTCTGAGGAATCGAGATCTTTGTTGTCTTCCTCAAGCTGAGCAACTACGGTTTCAGTATTTATGCATTCCACCTACAAAAAGGAAGCACAGATAGTTACAATTAAATGTATGTAAATGTAGATCAATGACATTATGGCATTTTAGTGTCTCAAAAATACATTTAAAATTAAAATTTATATATAAATGCACATACAATTTCTGAATTAATATTCATTCAATTTTAATATATTTGAGGGGCATAAAAAAAAAAATAACAGAAGCTTTGCATGACAACTGCCTAAATAAAAAATATATTATTCTTACTGAGTAGTTTGGCATGATGCTTTAAAACTAAATAGGAAATTATATAAAAATGTACAGGTCAGTAACTTTAATAATTTCAGATAATTTGACCATTTTATGTTTTTTTTTTCTATTTGAATATATTTTAAAATATAATTTATTCCTGTGATTTCAAACCTGAATTTTCAGCATCATTACTCCAGTCTTCAGTGTCACATGATCCTTCAGAAATCATGATAATGTGCTGATTTGCTGCTCAAAAAACATTTATTATTATTATTATTATGTTGAAACAGCTTTTTTATTTTATTTAATTTTATATATTATTTTATAACAATTTAACGGTAATAATTTAAATTAAATCTGCAATAGAATAATTAAATTTATAGTAAAGTATAGTAAAAAAAAGTGATATAGACCTTTAAATGACTTTACATTTAACTTTATTTAAATTAATAATAATTATAATTTATATAATGATTATAATTGATAGTAATAGTATAGTATAGTATAGTATAGTAAACAAGTACATAAGACCTTTGTGTGTGACTTTACATTTAACTTTAATTTAGTAAAGAAAATAATTGATAATTTATAAGAAAAAGTATTTTATTTATTTTGCAACTCAGGTAAATTTATCTTGTTTTGAGGATTTAATAATATCTTTACTGTAAAACAGGACAAAATAATGATTAAAATTGCACAATTTTTTTAAAATGTATTAACTTATTTATTTTTTGCATGTACTCAAATATACACTATCAGTCAAAAGTTTTTTTCCATTTTTTTATGTTTTCAAATAATTCTGTTCTGCTCACCAAGCCTGAATTTATTTGATCCAAAGTACAGCAAAAACAGAAAAATTGTGAAATAGTTTTACTATTTATTTTACCGTTTTCTATTTGAATATATTTTAGAATATAATTTATTCCTGTGATTTCAAAGCTGAATTTTCAGCATCATTACTCCAGTTGTCAGTGTTACATGATCCTTCAGAAATCATTCTAATATGCTGATTTGCTGCTAAAAAAAAAGTTATTATTATTATTATTATTATTATTATTATTATTATTATGTTGTGATGAGTAGAATTTTTTTTTCTTTGATGAATAGAAAGAAAACAGCATTTATCTGAAATAGAAATCTTTGTAACATTATAAATACCTTATCATCACTTTTGGTCAATTTGAAGCATCCTTGCTAAATAAAAGAATTAATTTCTATAATCCTCCAAGCTTTTGAATGGTATAGTGAATAATGTTACAAAAGCATTTCATTTCAGATAAATGCTGATCTTTCTATTCATTAAAGAATCCTGAAAACAAAGTACTCAACTGTTTTAAATATTGATAATAATAATAAAAATGTTTCTTGAACAGCAAATCAGCATATTAGAATGATTTCTGAAAGATCATGTGACACTGAAAACTGGAAAATTTAGCTTTGATCACAGAAATAAATTACATTTTAAAATGTATTCAAACAGATAGCAGTTATTTTAGTCAAATATTTCACAATATTAATGCTTTTGCGTTTTTTTTTTTATCAAATAAATGCAGGCTTGGTGAGCAAAAGAGACTTCTTTAAAAAAAAAAAATCTTACTGTTCAAAAACATTTGACTGGAAGTGTAGAAAAAGAAAAAGAAATAAGTAAAAAAAAGAAAAATACTACTTATTACTATTTTGAAATAATTCGAAATATATATTTTAAAACTTTTTTTTAAAACATCCAAATAATAATTAAGATATGTAAATGTATTTAATGTATAAGATCAAGTTCATGATGACACCACATGACTACTTTAAAGTCATTATGTTTAACTGATGAAAATC
The DNA here is from genome assembly GCA_012976165.1 of Labeo catla. Taxonomy (NCBI): domain Eukaryota; kingdom Metazoa; phylum Chordata; class Actinopteri; order Cypriniformes; family Cyprinidae; genus Labeo; species Labeo catla. Next base: position 314,566 of record VONZ01000134.1, on the reverse strand, counting down.
ATCAAGTTTTTCAAAACGAACATGAACATTTCTAGCAACTTTTTCTTGCATTTTTTTTTTTTTATTTGTCTCAGACACCTTATTTAACCATTATGCCAACAAAGTTACAGACTGAATATCTCATTGTTTCATTCTTCTTGAAAACTGAATGTGCTGTACCTCACTCTGCTGCATGTTCTCATGCTCCAGTGCTAGTCCTGATGCAAGAGGGCTCTTCAGGGAGCTCAACACTTCCTCCAACAGTGACCCCTGCTCCTCAGGAACAACCTCACATCCTGTGTCCAACAAGAAGTCATCAGCCTGCAGCTCAAGTCTTACTGGAGTCTCCCAAGAGGATTCTGGGACCTCAGATTTGGGGACGTGATCATCGCCAGGAACATGTTCCTCCCCTTCAGAGACATCTCCAGCTGAGATAGAGGATGTCGGAGAGGTTTTTTGAGAGCGGCCGGAGTCGGTCACGTCCTCTTCCTCGTGTTCAGAAGCAGATGACTCACGGTCTGAATCATTCACCTGTTCAACGGGCAAATCTAGACCAAATTAAACAGAAAAAAACATAAATGATCTAACAAAATATTAAAATATGTGACCCTAGGCCACAAAAACAGTCATTAGGGTCAATTTTTTGAAATTGAGATTCACATACGCTTTCCACTGATGTATGGTTTGTTAGGATAGGACAATATTTGGCTGAAATGCAACTATTTGAAAATCTGTAATCTGAGGGCGCAAAAAATCTAAATATTTAAAAAAATCACATTTAAAGTTGTCCAAATTAAGTTCTGATATATTTACACTAGGTAATTTACAAAATATCTTCACTGAACATGATCTTTACTTAATATCCTAATGATTTTTTGCATAAATTGCAAAATTGATAATTTCGACCCATACAATGTATTTTTGGCCAATACTACAAATACTACACGACTGGTTTTGTGGAAAGTGTTTTCTATTAAAAAAAAGTTTTTATACAATTAATAATAAAAAATATTTATTTACGTATTTATTTATGCACGCATGTTTATGAATGTCACATCACTTTAATTTGGCCGACAAATATTTTTATGTTATGTTTAATTATTGTAACTTAATTTTCTAAAAAGTTTTATACTTAATAAAAACAAATAAATAAATATTATTAGAATCTAATTGCAAGTACTTTATTTTTTAAACCAGATTACATCAATCAGTTAGTAATCAGTTACTGCCCAGCCTTGCATAGTCAATTATTATTATGACATTAATATTTCTTGAAGGAGAAGTCCACTTCCAAAACAAAGATTCACATATAATGTACTCACCCCCTTGTCATCCAAGATGTTCATGTCTTTCTTTCTTCAGTCGTAAAGAAATGTTTCCCTCAAAAAAAAAAAAAAACATTTCAGCATTTTTCTCCATATAATGGACTGATATGGTGCCCCGAGTTTGACCTTCCAAAATGCAGTTTAAATGAGGCTTCAAACGATCACAAATGTGGTTGTAAACGATCCCAGCTGAGAAAAAAGGGTCTTATCTAGCGAAATGATTTCAGTTATTTTCATTAAAAAAAAAATCTCACATGCTCGTCTTGTCTTGCTCTCCCTGAACTCTGTGTATTCTGACTCAAGACAGTTAGGGTATGTCGAAAAACTCCCATTGTATTTTCTCCATCAACTTCAAAAATCATTTCAAAATCATCCTACATCGCTGCAGAAGTACTGACACAGTCTTTGCAAAGTGAACATGCAAAGAAGATCAAACACCCTTAACAAAAAAGGTAAAACAGTGATATAGGACGATTTTGAAGTTGAGGGAGAACATGAGATGGAGTTTTTCGACCCTAACTGTCACGAACCGGAAAAAAAACAAGACAAGACGAGTGTTTGACATTAAAAAGTATATAAATTGTATTATTCTAATTAAAATAATCGGTTGTTATGCTAGATAAGACCATTCTTCCTCGGCTGGAATCGCTTGAAGCCGCATTTAAACTGCATTTTGGAAGTTCAAAATCGGGGCACCATATCAGTCCATTATATGGAGAAAAATGCTGAAATGTTTTCCTCAAAAAACATAATTTCTTTACGACTGAAGAAAGAAAGACATGAACATCTTGGATGACAAGAGGGTGAGTACATTATATGTGAATCTTTGTTTTGGAAGTGGACTTCTTTAATATCGCTGGATGAAATACATTAATTTTTACCAACAAAAAATAATTTTAAGGATTAAATCAGGTAGAAATAGCTTTAAAGTAACAATTTCAAATAACCACTTTTTATAGTGTGTACACATACATTTGTATACATGTGTATAGATACCTTTATGTTCTCCAATACTTGTAACCATCCGTAGTTTGTCCTCTGTGTCTCTGAGCAGCACTCTTTCCCTCAGGTCTCTTCTCTTATCCAACATTTGCCTCTAAACACGAATAAGCACAGTTCAGTTCAACTGCTAAGACAAACAGATGACATTTGTTTTCCATTTTGGATTCCTGTAAGGCTTAAAAAGACAACTTAAACGAGAATAAAACATCACTAACAGCTTGTTGGCATGATATGATAAGACCCTTTAGATAATTAAAGCGTGTGAATGGTTAATGTGACGAATCTTACGCTGGCAGGCTTTCTCTTGGCACAAGCGTTGGCTTTGACAGCGATGCGGTGACGGGCAGCTGAGCTGTCTAAGCAGGAGACGGAGCTGGCGGGCAGACTGAAGTCTGCCGGGACAGACCCCTGAGGGGTGCCGGGTCTCGAAGAAACTTCATAAGACATCTTTATATAATGGAGGAAGACAAGAAAGACAGGCATTAGTGAGTCTGAATTAGTTCAATAAGATGTGTAATTTGTTTACAATTTGTTTTAATAGAAAATAATGGTACTCTTTAAAATTCTTTCAAACCACTTCCCCACCATATTTGGGTTACAGTTTGAAATAGACGGTCGTATTCAAAGCATTTCCTTCCAACCCTTAACCACCAAAAAAAAAAACAGAGTGGCATCATGACAGCAGAATAAATTCTTGTTTGAGGTCACTCATGCACACAGCATGAACCGTAATATAAAAACAGACACCCAGCCACCTTCACCACCACTGACTCATCATGAGCAATTATGATGATTGTCCTTAGCTATTTCCTTTCAGGAAGTAATGCAAACAAAAGCCTCTCCAGCAGAAACAACTGAAGATTATGTTGGCAATGTTGCGATTGCTAGTCCTTACTGCTGTATAAGCACTGTTTCTTCCTTTCGGAGACTCAGATCTGAGACTTTGTCTGGTATTATTGCCTACTACAGTAAAATATACCTTACAGTTGATATCAAAAGTTTACATACACCTCACAGAATCTGCAAAATATTTATTTTACCAAAATAAGAGGGATCACACAGAATGCATGTTATTTTTGTATTTAGTTCTGACCTGAATAAGATATTTCACATAAAAGACATTTACATATAGTCCACAAGATAAAATAATAGTGACCCCGTTCAAAAGTTTACATACTCTTGACACTTAATACTGTGTTGTTAGCTGAATGATCCACAGCTGTGTTCTTTTGTTTAGTGATAGTTGTTCATCACAGTTAAACTGCCTATTGTTCTTTAGAAAAATCCTTTAGATCCCACAAATTCTTTGGTTTTTCAGCATTTTGTGTATTTTAACCCTTTTCAACAATGACTGTATGATTTTGAGATCCATCTTTTCACACCGAGGGAGTCATATTCAACTATTACAGAAGGTTCAAATGCTCACTGATGCTTTGGAAGGAAAAAAAAAACAATACATTTAAGAGGCGAGGGGTGAAAACTTTTGATAAGAACATAAATGAGTACATTTTTCTTATTGTGCCTAAATATCATATATTTTTTAATTTAGTACTGCCCTTCAGAAGCTACAGAAAATACTTACATGTTTCTCTGAAGACAAAACAAGTTAATTTTACCTTAATCTTCAAATTCAAAAAGTTTTGACCCCCTGGCTCTTAATGCATTGTGTTTCCTTCTAGAGCATCAGTGAGTGTTTGAATCTTCTTTAGGTTCTAATATAAAAAAAGCTGAAAAACTAAAGAATTTGTGGGACCTGAAGGATTTTTTCTGAAGAACAGCAGGCAGTTTAACTGTTCAGGAAAAAACAAGGGACTCATGAACAACTATCACTAAACAAAAAACAAAAACAAAATCAAAATCAAAAACAAAAAAAAAAAAAAACCCCGCCGCTGTGGATCCTTCAGGTAACAACACAGTATTAAGAATCAAACTTTTGAACGGGTCATTTTTTAAATTCAACAATTTTCTTTTGTGGAATATATGTAAACATCTTTTATGTAAAATATCTTATTCAGGTCAGTACTAAATAAAAAATAACATGCATTTTGTATGATCTGACATTTTGCAGATTATGCAGGGTGTGTGTAAACTTTTGACCTCAACTGTAAGTATTCTTCATGAAGCTTATAAAGTATGGAAGCTTGTTTCCACCATTTTTGAAAAAATAAAAAAGGTAATTGAGACTTTTTATTACACTATATGGTAATTTTATTCCTTGTATTTCTGAGTTTAATCTTGAAATTCTGACTGTTTTTCATGAAATTTTGGAAAAAAATAACTCAGAAATGTGAGATATAAACATAATTGCAAGAAATAAATGGACAATTATGAGAAGAAAAGTCTGAACTGTGAGAAGAAAAGTGATAATTGTGAAATAAAGTCACAATTACCTTTTTTTACTTTTTATTGTGTAACAGAAACAAACAAAAAAAAAACTGAATTGCAAGATATAAACTCAGAATTTAGATTTTTTTTTATCTCAGAATTTCAAGTTTGTATTTTGCAATTTATGTTTCACAATTTGGATTTCTCTTGCAATTCTGAGGAAAAAGTCACAATCACAGGACATAAAAGTCAGAACTGTGATATATAAAAGTACCTTTTATAAGACAATTATATAAGTATTATATAATTATATTATATTATATTATATAAGTATTATATTTTTATTTGTTTATTCCGTGGCAGAAACAGGCTTCAATACAAAGGAAAGCATTAACTTTAGATTAACACTTTTTAAAAATTGAAAAAAACACATGAATTATAGGGATAGTTTACTCTAAAATGATTTTTTTTTTTTTTTACTAATTACTCACCCTCATCATGTTGTTTTAAATTCGTAAGACCTTTGTTCATCTTCATAACACAAATTAAGATTTTTTTTTTTTTTATGAAACCTGAGAGCTGTCTGACCCTTGCATAGACAGCAACGCGACGGACATGTTCAGAAAGGTAGTAAGGACACCGTTAAAATAATTAATGTGACATCAGTAGTTAAACCTTTAATTTTATGAAACTACAAGAATACTTCTTGTGTGCAAAAAAAACAAAAATAACAACTTTATTTCTTCTCTTCCATGTCAGGCTTTATCTTAATTTGTATTCCGAAGATAAACAAAGGAAGGTCTTACAGGTTTGGCACGACATGGCGGTGAGTAATTAATGACAGAATTTTCATTTTTGGGTGAACTATCCCTTTAACATGCTTTTAATTATGCAGTACGTCAGATACTTGTGTGAATGAGTTCTAAGTGAGACAGCCATGTGTTTGTGCTGTGCTCAGGTCCAGCTTGGCAGCCGTTTTGACCCAGATTGCTGGAATATCCCATTTCCAGCAGACAGCCAGGCTGCAAGGGTGAACCGCTGGAATGCTTTTCAGACCACACGCCTACTTCACTCGTAACCCCTGCAGTCAAGGACAGCCAGCATTCAACAATACGGTCATATTTCACTAGTGATTAACTAATATGGGTTTTAATGGCCAACTCTGATATGATAACTAGAGAGCAGGGTGCCAATAAATACATCAACTTTAATATGGAAAATCAGAAATATTTCTGGAATGTAAACATGTTTTTACAACTGTATCCCCCCTTTTTTTTAATCAATTTAATAATTTACTTGTTTTCTTTCTTATTTGATTGGCCCTAAGCCATTAATACATATTTCAAATTCTTTTTCTACCTTTTTTTATTGATATTTCTTATTGATTTTCACAAAAATATATAATGTAAAATGCTTCTTGACCAGAAAATCAGCATATTAAAATGATTTCTGAATGATCATTTGACATTCACAGAATCACAGTATCACAGAAATAAATTATATTCTAAAATAAGTTATTTTAAAAAAGGATTATTTTAAATTGTAATAATATTTTACAATATTACTCGTTTTACTGTATTTTTGATCAAACAAATGCAGCCTTGGTGAGCATAAGAGACTGCTTTAAAAAAAATAAAAATCTTCCTGAACTCAAACTTTTGAACCGTAGTGCACAAAAATTAATCCCCATTTAAAATATCTGACAGTATTTCTCACTAAAAACCCAATTTTTTCAAAACAGGCTCTGGTTCAGCTCAAAGCATTGCATGACACAAACACATGATAGCTATTTTAAGCCCTGGCAAAAAGACCAATTCAAAAGTGCATGTTTTTCAGTGGTTTGGGATTGTTTTGGAGTAGTTTTGGATAGGTGCTGTTGTCGTGTGAGAGATGCGTGTGTCATGGAAAAGCCCTTTAAATGCACAGACTGAACACTTGTTTCACTTTTATTTGAAATTCGACTGGATACAAGCAGTATCCTCCTCTCTAATGTCTGTGTGTCAAATGGCCCCTTACTGTGAAAGCACTTGTTCTGAATACGTCAGTATCTGTCAGTACCGCTGATAACACAACGCTGAACAAATTCTACATGATCCAAACTAGTCAAAACAACAGATAAGGTCACTCTTAATATGAATCTCTCAGCACTAAAAATTACAAACATGTTACTATTCTGAATCCACACCCAGAGGTGCTCCATTCAAATGATCTGCAGTGGCCCAAAACATTACTTAAAGACGTAAGTCACATTTACATGTAAAAATATTAAGGAATAACCACAAGCAAATATTCTACACCATTTCTCAGAAAAGTCAGGCTATTCACAAATATGTCAACTACAGTCAAGCATGACAAGATTTGAAAAAGTAGTTAGCTACATGACAAGCTACAAGCAAAGTGTGTTTCTACTGCTGGATGTCTTCCTTATTTGACCCGTCCATTTCTAAATCTGTACAAACCAGCTGATAAGTTGATTCAGGTGTGTTTGATTAGAAGGAGTCGGAAAATGCGTACGTTGGTGTGCTTCCAGGAACAGGGCTGGGAATCCTTGCTTTAGCGTGTTTAGTTGGATCACTGAATGGCTACAAACAATTTGCCTACATGTAGATGCAGCTGTAATTAATTTGCATTTAAATGCATTACATCATCATTCAAAGCATGAGATCGTGCTTACTCTTAAAGGGATAGTTTACTCAAAAATGAACATTGCGTCATCATTCACTCACCCTCATGTTATTCCAAACCTGTAATTTTAATTCATCTTTGAAACACAAATTAAGTTAATTTTAATGAAAACTGGGGGATTTCTGTTCCTCTGTTAAAAGTGCGTTTTCACAAAACGTTATTCATTCAAAAGGCACTGTACAAGTAATCAATATTAATCAAGTTGTTTAATGAAAGCATTCTGAAATGAAACAATCGCTTCATATGGTTTATATGATTTACAGATTTTAATTCACGTATTTATTCACATATAAACATTGACCATACACTGCCATTTAAAAGTTTGGGATCAGTAAGATTTTTTATGTTTTTTAAAGAAGTAAACAGTAATATTGCAAAATATTATTACATTATGAAATAATGGTTATCTATGTTAATATATTTTAAAATATAATTTATTCATGTCATGCAAAGCTGATTTTTCAGCATCATTACTCCAGTCTTTAGTGTCACATGATCCTTCAGAAATCATTATAATATGCTGATTATTACTTTTATTATCAATGTTGGAAACAGTTTTTTGGATTCTTTTTTAAGGATTCTTTGATGAATAAAGAGTTAAAAAGAACAGCATTTATTCAAAATAGAAATCTTTTCTAACAATATTTTTTTTTAAAAAAAAAAGGAAAAAAAAAAAAATGTACTGACCACAAATGTTTAAATTGTTACAAATGATTTCTAATTTAAATAAATGCTGTTCTTTTTAACTTTTTATTTATCAAATAATCCTGAAATACATACATACATACATACATACATGCATACATATATACATATATATATATATATATATATTTTACAGGTTCCCAAAAAATTTTATGCAGCACAACTGCTGTTTTCAACATTAATAATAAATCAGTACATTAAATAATTTCTGAAGGATCATGTAACACTGAAGACAGGAGTACTGATGCTGAAAATTCAGCTTTGCATCACAGAAATAAATTACATTTTAAAAAATATTCCCATAGAAAACAGTTATTTTACACTGAAATAATATTTCTGAAAATTACTGTTTTTTGCTGGACTTTTGATCAAACATATGCAGCCTTGATGAGCATAAGAAACTTCTTTAAAAAATATTAAAAACCGTACCGATCACAAACTTTTGAATGGCAGTGTAGCACATCAAATACAGTAAATGCCAGCTCAAATGTGCTTGTTTGACGTGACAATCGATAAATTTTGTTCTTACATGTAATGCAAGTACGGCTGAGCTTGCTTACCAAGGTTTCATTAAAAACATCTTCATATGTGTTTTGAAGATGAACGAAAGTCAAACAAGTTTGGAAATACATGATAGTGAGCAAATGATGACAGAATTATCATTTTTGGGTGAACTGTCCCATAACCACAAGTATTCCACATATGTGTCATGTGATTTATGTGTGCTTGAGTCACCTGATCATCTTCACTGTCTGAAGTCTCCATGCTCAGGGAACTCTGGGTCAAATCCACTGACTGCAATGATACAGAGACAAAACATGTTTTCCTTAATAAATGACTACCTAATCAGCAAAATCATTTTACCTTACCAATTACAAGAAAATTTTATATATCACAGTCTGCTCACCTAAAATACATTTTCACTTGTTTGATAGTCTGGTTTAAAATCTCAAAACTTACTCCCACTATATGAGATTTTCTAAATTAAAGAGCAGCTTTGGTCTTGCTGCGCTCAAGTTCAGGGAAGGTGAGGGCAGGGACTGTGTACATCTCTGAAGAGATTTGAGGGGAGGCAGGTACAGCGAGGGGAACGGCACTGCACCTAATCCTGTTAGAGCACTCAGCAGGGAGCTTCCTGTCTTTTCAATCATTCCCCGTGATGTCTGAAGCTCTTACACGCTTTTCACGAAGCCAAAAATACCCAGGCATGCAGAGCACGTTCTCGCAGTGTGTCTGATTGCTTGACTTTGTATATAGTTCGGTTTGGTGATGAAAGCACAACGTGGTTATGAGAAAACTACTTCAACATGTACAGAGCTGCCTAAAAGTTTGTGATATTTTCTATATTTTTGCATAAATATGACCAAAAAGTTAATCAGATTTTCACACAAATCCTGAAAGTTGACAAAGAGGACCCAGTCAAACAAATTAGATGAAAATATACAGTTTGTCATTTATTTATTGAGAAAAATGGTCCGGTGTTAAATATTTGTGAGTTGCAAAAGTATGTGAATCTCTAGGATTAGCAGTTAATTTGAAGGTGAAATTAGAGTCCATTTGTTTAGAAGTGTTTTCAGTCAATAGGATGACAATTAGGTGTCAGTTTATGCCCCGTTTTAATTAATGAACAGGGATCTATCAAAGTCTGATCATGTTTGTGGAAGTGAATCATGGCATGAACAATGTAGATCTCTGAGAACCTCAGGAAAAGAGTTGTTGTTGCTCATCCAGCTAGAAAAGGTTACAAAACCATCTCTAAAGAGTTTGGACTCCACAAATCCACAGTCAGACAGATGGAGGAAATTCAAGACCACTATTACCCTCCCTAGGAGTGGTCGACCAACAAAGATCACTCCAAAGCAAGACCTGTAATAGTCTACAAGGCTGCAAAAGACCTCAGGGTAACTTTTAAGCACATAAAGGCCTTTCTCACATTGGTTCATGTTGAAGTTCATCATCAGGAGAAAAATGAACAACCATGGTGTACATGGCAGAGTTGCAAGGAGAAAGCCACAACTCTACAAAAAAACAACAACAAAAAAAACACTGCTGTCAGTCTACAGTTTGATAAAGATCATGAGGACAAGTCAGAGGGCTATTGGGGAAATGTTTTGTGGATGGAGACCAAAATAAAACTTGTTTGTTATGTTTGGAAAAAGAAAAACACTTTTTCCAGCATAAAAACCTTATTCCATCTGTGAAACATGGTGGTGGTAGTATCATGGTTTGGGCCTACTTTGCTGCATCTGGGCCAGAATGGCTTGCCATCATTGATGGAACAATAAATTCTGAATTATACCAGCAAATTATAAAGGAAAATGTCAGGACATCTGTCCGAGAATCTTAGAAGAAAGTGGGTCATGCAGCAAGACAACGACCACAAGCACACAAGTCATTCTACCAAAAAATGGTTAAAGAAGAACAAGGTTAATGATTTTGAACGCCTGAGTCAAAGTCTGGACCTTAATCCAATTGTGAAATGTTGTGGAAGGACCTGAAGCAAGCAGTTCTTAGGAGGAAACCCACCAACGTCACAGGGTTCAAGTGTTTCTGTACTAAACGGGCTAAAATTCCGGGCTAAAAGTCATTGTGCAGGACTGATCAGCGGTTCAAAAGGGGTACACCAGATACTGAAAGCACAGATTCACATACTTTTTTGGTGTTATATTTATGCAAAAATGTAGAAAATTCTAAAGGGTTCACAAACTTTCAAGCAGCACTGTATGTATAAAAATGGATATTTTAGTGTATATGGGTGTATTCACCATTTTGGTTCCCACTGACATCTACTGTATGGTCATAAATAAAATAGAATCAATGGGAACCAAAACTGTTTGGTTACCAATATTTTTTCAAAGTATATTCTTTTGTGTTCCACAGAAGATAAAAAGCCATTCAGGTGATAATGATGATAATAAATGATGATAGTATTTTTATTTTTGGGTGAACGGTCCCTTTAAGAGTCATCACTTAAAGGCATGGTTCACCCAAAAATTAAAATTCTGTCATTAATTACTCACCCTCATGTCGTTCAAAACCTGTAAGACCTTTGTTCGTCTTCAGAACACAAATTAAGATATTGAAATATGATGAAATGAAATCTGAGAGCTTTCAACCCTGCATAGACAGCAACATACCTAAAATGTTCCCAGGCCCAGAAACATAGTAAGGACATCGATAAAACGGTCCATGTTACATCAGTGAGTCGTGGTACTCTCGATAATGGCGGAGGATGTGACTTGGAGGAGAAGAATTGTTGAATAAAGTTGTTTAAAGCCATTTTCGTAGCTTTGTAAAATTACAGTTGAACCACAGATGTCACATGGACTATTTTACAGATGTCCTCACTACCTTTCTGGGTCTTGAACGTGGTTGTTACATTGCTGTCTAAGCAGGGTCAGAAAACTCTCGGATTTAATCAAAAATATCTTAATTTGTGTTTTGAAGATGAACGAAGCTCTTACAGGTTTGGAATGACATGAAGGTGAGCAATTAATGACAGAATTTTCATTTTCAGGTAAACTATCCTTTTAGACATAATATAATCAAATCAAAATTGCTTTCATTTTTTCATGTCAAAAAGCTTTACATACTATGAAAACATGCTTCCAGGGAACTTTTATCCAAACCAGTCAGTCACAGTGAGCTAAGATGCAAGTAGGATAGATATTTTTATTCCAAAACATCGGTACAACTAATGATAAGAGTAAAATGAGTCAAAGTCTGTCAAACCTAGTGCAGCTTCTGTTTGTGTGTAGCACCTACAGCTCTGCAGATCCATCAGAAGGATCTCAACATTAAAAACGAGTGACTGAAGTTTATTTTTAACAGCGTTTTTGATCATTTCGGTCTGATTTTAAAAGTTTCTGTGACACATTTCAGAAGCTTCAGAGCATTCTACAAATCAAAGCTATATCAGTGCCACAGAAACCCATTTGTACCGTCTAAACCGATGTGAAATAAGTGTAGCGAGGTGTACCGTGTGAGGAGGTGTGGCCAACACAGTGTGGAGGCTGGAATACTCCGGGGGGCTGCAGGGAAGACCGTCATCTTCAGAAAGAGCCCCTGCGTCCTCTCCTTTCCTCCCGCACAGGAGTGACGGTGGAGAGCCTAGACGAATCGCCTGCTTCAGCTGCATCTACAGACAGGACAGAAATGTGAACTATCAATAACTGTTCAAACAGATTAATCACATTCTACTACTATTTCAACAGCAAATCAGCATATTCTAATGATTTTAGAAGGATCATGTGACACTGAGGACTGGAGTAAATGATGCTAGGAATGTAGCTTTGCATCCATGCATTCAAAGACCTCTAATAAATTTACTCTGCCTGGTTTCAGCTATTTTTAGCTGATCTCAAACAGTGGCTAATCCCTCTCTTAATGGACTGGTAACTTTCATTGCTGAGCTGCTCTCATGTCTGGCTCAATGACAAAGTGCCTATCCGGTATGTCTACTGGTAATATGTTAACCGCATCAAGAAAGCAACGCTAAGTAGCATTTAATCAATGCCAAGATTCAACTGAGACAAACATATTTGTCAAAGTAGCCATTAAGGCCATCCGATGGAGACTTTAAATACTGATACATCATTGATCATGTAAACACACTTAATATTTATAAACAGACTGTACATCATATACACATTTGTTTTGTTTTTATTCTATCAGTGACATTGACAATGATCCCTGCTGTTGAGATTGGGCTGGTGGCAAAACGTCAACAGTGAAAATCTCAGGCTCTTTGTCTTGAGGCTTAGACTTGCTAATTTTAAACCAAAGTCCAGTGGCATCACTAATACTCATTAAAGAAAGAGGACAGGAAAGAAAACATACTTATACACTCCATCTGAGCACACAGAGGACACTTTCCATAGAAATAGTACAAAGTCTTAATCGTTTTTAGTATTTATTACTTAATCAAACTGTCAGTGAAAGGAAATGCTTAAAGGAGAAGTCTACTTCCAGAACAACAATTCACAAATAATTTACTCACCCCCTTGTCATCCAAGATGTTCAGACGTAAAGAAATTATGGTTTTTGAGGAAAGCATTTCAGGATTTTTCTTCATATAATGGACTTGATTAGTGCCCCGATTTTGAACTTCCAAAATGTAGTTTAAATGCAGCTTCAGAGGGCTCTAAACGATCCCAGCTGAGGAAGAAGGGTCTTATCTAGCGAAACAATCAGTCATTTTTTTTGGAAAATAAAAATTTGTATACTTTTTAAGCACAAAAGGTTGTGTAGCACAGGCTCTGGGATGCGCGTTCACGACGCTACGTACTATTGAATCATGTTGAAAGGTCACGCCGAACGTAAGTGGAACTACAGACCCAGTGTTTACAAAGCGAACGCGCAAAGACTAAGAAAGTGCAAGTAAGTCAAACACTGTTTACAAACAAAAAGGTACAACGATGTCAGACGATTCTGAAGTTGTAGGAGAAAACAAGATGGAGTTTTTCGCCATTCTCTACCTTTTAAGCCGGAGTACACAGACGACACGACTTCTGATGTGATTCGTAGTAGTGATGGGAAGTTCGGATCATTTTTCCGACTCTGACCTTTGAGTCTCGTTCAGCAAAATGAACGAATCTTTTTTCGAGTCATTTCATTCATTTTAGCAAAATATAATTAAAATGTTATGTGTTACTTCCCTAACACATCTACTGCTTACACAAATGTTGATCACACTACCAACAAGACAAAACTATAATGCTATAAGAAACAGAAAAGATTAATTCATTGTTTAACTGGGTCTTTAGTCTATGATTAGCTCACCTCACCTCTTATCTGACTAGTTTTCGGGTTTGAGTCATTCGTCCACCACGTGACAGCCCTATAAGCTCAACCAATGCAGTGTAAGCCGGAAAAAGAATCAATTAGTTCATCTCTCAAGTCTTCGGGTTCGAGTCATTCGTTCATCACGTGACAGCCCCATAAGATGAACGAACGACTCGAAAAACCCGAAGACTCAAAACAGGTGAACCAATTCCAGTACAGAACCTAATAGGATGTTGCACATGTGCGACTAAACGAATCGCTCCCCAAGTCGACTCGTTCTTCCCGAGTCACATTAAAGATTCGTTCAAAAAAGAACGACCCATCACTAATTTGTAGCATCGTGAACATGCATCCCAGAGCCTGTGCTACACAAGCTTTTGTGCTTAAAAGTATACAAATTTTATTTTTCTAAAAAAAAAATGACAGATCATTTCGCTAGATAAGACCCTTCTTCCTCAGCTGGGATCGTTTAGAGCCTTTGAAGCTGCATTTAAACTACATTTTGGAAGTTCAAAATCGGGACACCAATGAAGTCCATTATATGAAGAAAAATCCTGAAATGTTTTCCTTCAAAACCATAATTTCTTTACGACTGAAGACAGAAAGACATGAACATCTTAGATGACAAGGGGGTGAGTAAATTATTTGTAAATTGTTGTTCTGGAAGCTGAAAACAATAAAAAGTTTCTTGTTGAATGGCTGATTAATACCATAAATGTACTTGAACTTGTGTTTTTATCAATTATTTTGGTTTTTATACACACAATAATTTTATTTGAGAAGTAAATTACTGTAGACAGACAGAGCAGCTTCATAAAGTAACTAATAAAAGTACTACAATTATAAAGATCAACCTGAAAGGTAGTTTCTTTTAGGGTTGCAAAGAGGTGAAAAATTTATGGTAAATTTCAAAAACATTCCAGAAATTTTAGAAACTTTCCAGGATTTTTTTTTTTTAATTTTCTGGAAGTTTCTGGAAATTTACTGTAAATTTCCCACCCCTTTGCAATCCTAGTTGATTTTGATGAATTTTGATATAATTTATGTTTTTACATTGCTTATTAACAGCAAAATAATATAATTTAATAGTAACCATAAATGATAAAATAATTAATTATTTTATAAATGTTATAAATGTATTATCTAAATTATTTATAAATGTATTATTATATTTATAGTGTGGGGTTTGGAATTAGAGACATTTTGAATAACTATGAATAAAAAGTTGTTGTTTTTTTTAGCAATAAATACTTCTGTTTGTTGGATGTTGTTGTGAAACAGGACAATGTCAAAATATACTTTTATAACATTCTGTATGACCTTAAAATTAAATTCAAAATGTATCACCAGTAGGTTCATTATAACAGAATATTATACTGGGTATAAAGCACAATTTATTTATGAATAAATCATAACAGACTGGAATACCTGTAGAGATTTCACTTTCCCATGAATGCTGTCCTGGGACGCCCCCAGACCATCATTAGTCTCTGATGAGGGCGAATCAGAGACGAAGACACTGTCATGTGACATGGCTTTGTTTCCCAGGCTGATCTTGGATCTTTGAATAAAGGGGGTAACGTTTACATGTCATATATAATTGGCAAAGTGTAATACTGTCATGTGTGAAAATAAGGATAAAAAATTTAGTTATTTTAAGTGTATTCCCTCACCCACGGTCATTGTCGCTGTTGGCATGGCTGATGGTTGGCTCTGAGGTGTTGACGTCGTCACTCGATTGACTGGCCTTCAAAACACTTTCACTTGATGGTGCAGGACTTTCCTTCCTCTTTTTCTTCACAAAAAAATTCTTGAACGTCTGGAATTTGGACTTCTTCTTCCCTGGATTAAAAACACAACAAAAACATTTAAATGAGTACCACTTGTGAAAGAATCTCATAGGAGAATCTTGAATTCTGAGAGGCTTGCATACAGCAAACACTGAACATATGCTTACAATTAGTCAGTGTTCACGTATGTTAACAAAATAAGTTCAACTGGCAGACAATCATGTTTGCTGGCCCTCAAGTTTTAGAAATTATACACACAGCATGTTTAAACAATACCACTTGCATTGGGGTCAAGATAATAAAATGAGGAGTCCTACTGACCGTGTTAAAGTATATCTGACAGATTTTTTTTCTGATTAGTTGGCTGTGGATTTTTTTGGTGTAAAAATCCTTAAGTGGTTTAATACATTCATTAAACTGTGTTTATATAAAAACTATTTAACAAATGTCATTGTAGACCCATAAATATTCCCTCCTGGGTGCTTATGTAACACTAATTTATTTTTAGCTGCCAAGTCCTTATTGTATTATTGAAATGGCTTTATAATTGATCCTCTGTTTCTTTTTGTTTTAAAGACCCATTTGTTAATAGGCCCAGTGAGGTTTAATATTGAATAATTTTACACAACTGAGCCTCTATATCAAATGAAACCACATTTAGTATTAAATAAAGTGATTTTTTAGGTAATCAATGATACAGTTCACTGGAATACAATGAAACTCTTGTTTTCATTATACAGATGCCTCCATGTGTAGCGGCCAATAAAAACAGCCACTAATACGGTATGTATTTTTCATGCATCATAACTTGTGACTATGACTTCACCTGCAGTGCTTAGATGTAGTGTAGGGGATTTCAGTCGGTTTTAACAATTAGATTATAAACTGATTTTATTCATCCCAAAGGTTAAGAGCCAGAAAGGCTTTAAAAGCCAAAGCAAACATTAAAAGGTCAGTCTCATTCTAGTAAGAAGCCAGTGGTCTTTACAGCTTCGTGAACAATACTGGGATGACGACCTTTATTAGTACAGTCATTCTTTCTACTGAGAACAAACACAATTCTCAGTGATGGCTTGCACTTGTTGTGGGCCGGTTGTTAAAAACAACACTATCCAACCACCGTTTAACTCTTTTAAACATCCTACACTGTAAAAAAAAACTTAAAGTGTTTGTGCTGCCTTAAAATTTTAAGTTTACTCAACTCAAATATCCACGTTTTCATGTAGTACAACTTAACATTTCATGTTGACTAAACTTAAAGGGGTCATCTGATGCCCATTTTCCACAAGTTGATATGATTCTGTAGAGTCTTAATGAAAAGTCTATAATATACTTTGGTTAAAAATTCTCAATGGTTGTGTAAAACAACACCCTTTTTACCTTGCCAAAATCAGCTCTGCAAAAATCATCCTGTTCTGGTCGAGGCTGCTTTAAATGTTAATGAGCTCTGCTTGCCCCGCCCCTCTCTTCTCTCTGTGGAGTGACAAGCTTGTTTATTTTAGCCGCATTTAGCCGCTAAACTTGCTAACTAGCACGTTATTAGGAAAGGTGATCGCAAAGATTCATAAAAAACCCTTATACACACTTCTGCTGTAAGTAAAGCTGGATCACGAATGATTTGTGCAAACATAGACGGATATGTGTAGATCGGGAGGCGCATTCCCTTCACAAACAAATGCAATCCACTGCATCTTCAGCAGCTCAGATGTCGGGAGTAAATGACGACCACTATGTTCATTATTACATCCAGCAACACAACACCTCAATCGTTCAATCGGAGATATTCTTGTCTAACTTACATCCCTGTTCCAGCATCGAAACAATGGAGGTCGGACTGTTTCTGCTGATTTAAGGCGGGTCTGAGGCAAGACGCTCATGTCAATCAACTATCATGGGAGTGGCCACTGTTGGTGTGACAGGGGATATTATTTTTACAGATTAATTAAAAACCACTGCATGGATTTTTATCATTATAGGGTAGATTTGTACATACACTGCCAACACACATTAATGTTCAAACAACATGTAAAAGTGAACTTTGCATCCGATGACCCCTTTAACATGTTAAGGCAGCACAAACACATACTTTTTCTTAAGCTGAAACAACTTTTTTTTCACAGTGTAGTAGGGCTGCACGATTTGGGAACATTTTCATATTGCGATTATTGAGGTCAATATTGCGATACGCGATTGCGATTATAATAAATGGTATTGTGAGTCAACTTGATGGGTTTTTAAAGAAAATGCACACACAGATTAGTGATAATGCGGAAATGTGTATTTGTAACACTAGAAATGGTTTCAAAATAAATTTATTTTTACCAAATGAAATAGCATTTGCATTAATGTAAACTTATTTTCTCAAAAGTATAGCTAAATTAAATAAAATAAAAACATACACATTTTCACAAAAATAAGATATTTTAAAGATTTTGCCCAAACAAACGGACATTTATGAAGAATGTAACATATACTCTGTGTAAACTCTTTTGAAAAGGAAACTGGATATGTTTTTTGTCGATCGGATCACAAGTGGACAATGGAGACACAGTCGTTTACACCTGGCATTTTAATCCATCTCTTCTGTCCACTTTTGACCACTTCTGACCACATTCCTGCATTTACATACATTACAAACTCAACTGACTGGCGTCTCTCCTGTGTGATTTCATGTGATTCTCTTCAGACATTATAACTGTACATGAATTGTGAGCTTCTAGAACGTTTGACCTCCCTTTATCTTTTTAACAAATATAAATAAAAACAGTATAAATAAAAATAGTCTAAACAAAAAATAGCTGTATTAAGTGCAAACAATAGTGCAGCCATAATCAAAGTAGGCTAGGCTACTCTCTCAATGTTCAAAGTGCAAATAGAGACCAATTTTTTTTTAAGCCTGATACAGAGCTATAGACAACTACACAACCTATTATAGGATACATACAAATAACAACATATATATGTTATGTAGCCTAATTTGCGTGCACTGTGGAAACGCGCTCTAAAAGCGGGTATTAAAATTGCTTTTGAAGGCTTCGTTCGGTTTCGTTTTAAGGATCGTGCGAATTCTCAGCGGCGCTGAGCGTGCTTTCTACAATACGAGACATTAATTTAACAAACGAATTTGAAAGTGAGGGGGACACAAACGAGATTTTGAAAAGTGGATGTAGTCAAAAGTGGACAAGCTGAAAACGTTTTACACCCCTATTTACACCTGTACTTAGCATTGTCCACTTGTGATCAGATCGACGCATCAGAAAACGCATGTCAATACCAGGTGAAACAGGGCCTCTGATTCTTGCACAGTACCTCTCTCTGGTCAATGTCAGTAATCTCAAATCCAAAATATCGCCATATTTTTTTTTTTTTTGGCTACCAGATCAGTGTCGATCTCCTCGGCATCAATCCACGCTGCACACACAAGTGAACACGCACGCACACGCGCACGCCACAGGTGCACTGCCTACACTGAGAGACTGTCAGATTTTTTGTTTCAGTCTTTTTTGTTTGTTTGTTTGTTTGTTTGTGTTGTTAGCGGTACGGAAAATCAGCAAACTGTCTCAGAAAGTAGGTGTTCTCAAGTCCACACTTATTTAATATAATCGCAACATTTTGCCATCATATAATCGCACAGGCTGACATCGCGATTGCGATTGCGATACGATTAATCGTGCAGCACTACAGTGTAGATCTACTTATCCTGACAACCAATGACTCAAATCACAACTCTAATGTAACAGAATTTGGTTAACAACATGACACTCTAAAAACAACTTTACACAGCCGAGTTGATGCTGCTCTGTGCCTGCTCAGAATTTAGTGTAAATGGCACTTCAGAAGCACTTTGATTTGTGAATTAGGAATAATGTGAAATGTACAATGCAATGTGGTACATAAGTGCTTCTAAAGTGGCATTCAGAGGTGACATAAATGCAGCAATGATAACCATATAATTTGATACTAGGGGCTAAGGTGGGTCAGAGCTGGCATTATTTAGTCAGGCTTTCATACGACATTACGACTTTACACAGAATTCTGCGCAGACATAGAGCAGCCTTATTCAGCTGTGTAAAGACATAAAACAAAACACATACTGTGTTTTACACAGCTAAGTTAAGGCTGCTCTGTGCCTGCTCAAAATTTTGTGTAAAGGTGCAATGCCACATAATAGCCAGATTCAGTTAAGCCTGCTCTAACCCACCTCAGTCCCTAGTATTAAAGCATACAGTTTTATATTAGCTGTGTAAATGCATTCATGCCACCTCTGAGCAGCAATAAAACGGTCTGTGTAAAGACACCTACATGCCACTTTAGAAACGCTTATGTAAAGTGTAAAGTGGCATTCAGGTGACTGTTTAAAGCTGCTCAGAGGTGGAATAAATAGATTTACACAAATGATAACAATATATTTTGAGATAAGTGACTGAGGTGGGTCAGAGCTGTTATTAATTAGTCAGGCTTTCATGTGGCATTACATCTTTATACAGAATTTTCAGCAGACACAGAGCAGCCTGTGTAAAGATGCCTTAATAAACAAAACTCACAAGGCGTCTTTACAAACGCTGCTCTGTGCCTGCTGAAAATTTAGTGTAGACACAATGTAGCATCAAAGCCAGACTAAATTATGCCACCTCTGAACAGCATTAAACAGTTTTGTAAAGACTACTAAATGCCACTTCAGAAGCACTTCTGTGTCGCCTTTGCAGTGTCCAATAACAACTCTAATCTTATCTTTGCACAGCTGAGTTAAGGCTGCTCTGTGCTTGCTCAAAATTTTGTGTAAAGGTGTAATGCTGCATAACAGACTCAATTAAGCCTCCTCTGACCCACCTCAGTCGCTAGCATCAAAGCATACAGTTGTACATTAGCTGTGTAAATGCATTCATGCCACCTCTGAGCAGCATTAAACTGTGTAAAGACACCAAATGCCACTTCAGGGAGCACTTCTGTGCCACTTTTGCAGTGCAAAATTGGCAATAGAACACACACATAATGAGTTAAGTAGTCTGTTTAAAGACATCTTAACACAGCTAAGTTAAAGCTGCTCTGCGCCTGTTCAAAAATCTGTGTAAAGATGCAATGCCGCATGAAAACGAGACTAAATTATTTTTGTTCTGACCCTCCTCAGCCCCTAGTATAACAGCATGCAGTTAAATTGCTGTGTAAATTCATTTATGCCACCTCTGAGCAGCATTAAACATTTGGCATAAATGAATTTTTATGTCTGCCACATTTTTCTTTTTCACAGTGTGTTCTTGAATCACTTTCTCAGTAAAGGATACTTGTGATTTGGCCAAAATAAGGTATTTTCCCACCTAACTTTCAGAATGGCCTTTATGTTTGAAGGTGATCCCTTAAAAATGCTGTCTAGGTAAGCAGCTTGCTAGTTTTGAAACAGAGCTAGTCTCACTCAACTCAACTCAAAAAAAGACTTTCTAAATAATTAAATCATAGCTTCGGTGAGCGAATTTACTGCTCTCCATACAGTCTTTGAGGACTCGATTATGACTTTAGGCATTGTGTATTGGTTTTCCCTTGCTGCCTGACATCCTGTCTCTCTCACTCTCGTCTTGAGGAGAGTCACATGATGTATTTCTACTGGCAAAGCCTACAGTCTCCAGCTGGGGCCCGTCTAAAGGCAGTAAACAACACACAGAGAAAGAGATCTCACTGTCTCTTATAAACCACTCAATGCTCGGTTATTTGATTACACAGTAAGAGATGCTAAATATTGCCTTCTAAGAACAGAGCCTCAGTATGTTTAAATGCAGCCACATTAAACGCTAAGTGTCCTAGAAAAAGGGTTTGCATTGTTTACGCTGTGGTTTTATTTCAGGGATGTACAATAAAATGATTTATGCTAGTATATCAAAACAAAAGTTAAAATAAACCAACTTTATCATTGTCAAAATAAACAATTTAATAATATTTAAATCAGTATCTCATTCAAAATGAACTTTTAATATATTACAGTCATGTCTTTTTCCCAGTACTCAGGATTTTGGAATTAATCTTTTAAAGGAACAATACAGTCCCGTTCACTACCATGACTCATATTTTCCATTCAGGCCTCTCCCATGTAGCAGAGAGATGTGATTGCTTTTTCTACCTTTAACGACTGACTGCAGCATGAGCAAGTGGCCTTACAACGCAGGCTTTAAAAGGATTATTATTGGTTAGATGAACTTACTGAAGATACCTGAACCTACTGAACGTACTTAAACTTGAGTCTATGGCTCAAAAGTATATCAGTGTAAAAAAAATAAAGGCATAATCATGAAACCGACAGGAAAAAGTACTGAATGGCTCAGTGAATGAATCTGCATGAGTGTTTTTTGTTAAATGATTCAGATGACTTGTATCAACTGCAAGAATCAATGTTCCAGCAATTAGCATGTTACTTTGGATAAACACTAAAAAACACTCAAAAAGAGCAATAGAAAACCTGAAATCTGTAATAATGCAGCTTAAAGGAAGTGTTACTGAATGAATCAGTGAATGAATCTGAATGAGCTTTTTTTGTGGAACTGATTCAGAAGATTTGAGAAAATCTACCCTCTATTTTTGAATCAGCAATTATGAAAATAATTTTAAATGATGTTATAATATAGTGTACAGGAAGGGTTACTGAATGAAGAATTAAATGAAGCTAAATTAGCTTTTTTTTTTGCAAAATTATTTTTGCAAGATTTAAATCAGTACCAAAATCTAATCTATATTTTTATATCTAAAAATATAGCCTATTTTGAATTAGCAATAAAAATAGTTCTAAAGTGTGTAATAATGTAGGCTACAGGAAGGGTTACTGAACTTATCACTGAATGAATCCAATTCTTTTGGCGACAGATTCAAAAGCAGAAGATTCAGATTCAGAAACACTCTTAAAAACAGCTACATTCATAGCAACTATATTTGAATATTTTCACTCATTTGTAAGGTAACAGCCATGAATTTAATGAATGTAACCCTATGAATGTAAAGGCATAATCATGAAACCTACGGGAAAAGTCTCTGAATAAAAGAGTCAATGAATCTGAATGAGTGCTTTTTTTGTTAAATGATTCAGATGACTTGAATCACTTGCAAGAATCAATCTCCAAGCAATTAGCATGCAATTTTGGATAAACAGTTAAAAAATTTAAAAAGAGCAATATAAAACCTGAAAGAATAATGTAGCCTTCAAGAAGGGTTATTGAACTAATCAATGAATGAATCTGAATGAGATTTTTTTGTGGAACTGACTCAAAAGGATTGAGTTAGTAGTAAAATTCTTACCTCTATTTTTGAAAAAGCAATTATGAAAACACTTTTAAATTATGTTATAACGTAGTGTACAGGAAGGGTTACTGAATGATGCATTAAATGTTAAAAAATAAGTTAAATTAGCTTTTTAAGTTAAATTAAAACTTAAACATTAAATAAGTTAAATTAGCTTTTTTTGCAAAATGATTCATAAGATTTAAATCAGTACCAAAATCTAGTCTATATTTTTGAATTAGCAATAAAAATACTTCTAGAGTGTGTAATAACGTAGGCTACAGGAAAGGTTATTGAACTTATTATTGAATGAATCCACTTTTTTGGCGGCAGACTCAAAAGTAGAAGATTCAGAAACAGCTACATTCATAGCAGCTATATTTGGATACTTTCACTTATTTGTAAGGTAACAGCCATGAATTTAATGAATGTAACCCTATGAACATAAAGGCATAATCACGAAACCGACAGGAAAAGTCTCTGAATAAATGAGTCAATGAATCTGAATGAGTGTTTTTTTTTTGTTAAATGATTCAGAAGACTTGAATCACTTGCAAGAATCAAATCTCTGAGCAATTAGCATGTAACTTGGGATAAACAATTAAAACATTCAAAAAGAGCAATATAAAACCTGAAAGCTGTAATAACGTAGCCTACAAGAAGGGTTATTGAATGAATCAGTGAATGAATCTGAATGAGCTTTTTGTGGAACTGATTTAAAAGAATTGAGTTAGTAGTAAAAATCTAGCCTCTATTTTTGAATCAGCAATTATAAAATATTTTTAATGCAGCCTACAGAAAGGGTTATTGAATGAATCAGTGAATGAATCTGAATGAGATTTTTTGTGGAACTGATTCAAAAGGATTGAGTCAGTAATAAAAGTCTAGTCTCTATTTTTGAATCAGCAATTATGAAAATACTTTTAAAGTGTGCAACAATAATGCAGCGTAAAGGAACAGTTACTAAACGAAGCATTAAATGAATCTAAATGAGCTTATTTGGTAAAATGATTCGGACAGTACTAAAATCTTACAATAAAACAATAAAATACTTCTAAAGTGTGTAATAATGCAGGCTACAGGAACGGTTATTGGAAAAAAATAGCTACATTCAAACCAGCTATATTTGGATACCTTCACTCATTAACAGCCACAAATTTAATTAATGTAACCCTATGAATGTAAAGGCATAATCATGAAACCTACAGGAAAAGTATCTGAATAAAAGTCAATGAATCTGAATGAATGCTTTTTTTGTTAAATGAATCAGATGACTTGTATCACTTGCAAGAATCAATCTCCAAGCAATTAGCATGTAACTTTGGATAAACAATTAAAAACATTCAGAAAGAGCAATATAAAACCTGCAAGATGTAATAATGCAGCCTACAGGAAGGGTTATTGAATGAATGAATGAATGAATCTGAATGAGCTCTTTTGTGGAACTGATTCTAAATTTGATTCAGTAGTAAAAATATAACCTCTATTTTTGAATCAGCAATAAAAAAAATACTTCTAATGTAGGCTACAGGAAGGTTTATTGAATTAATAATTAAATGAATCAGATTTGTTCTGGAGACAGATTCAAAAGCAGAAGATTCAGATTCAGAAATCCTTACAGCTAACACACTTTAAAAAATAGCTAAATTTGTACCAGCTATATTTGGATCCCTTGACTTGTGTGTCTTTGCATTTAATGAATGTAACCCTGGTCATGGATCAATTATCAACATCCTGTGGTAAATCTGTACAAGATTAACACCTCCCAAACACACCCTATCCACTGACTAACTCTTGAACTTAATAGACTTAGATAGACCCACAATCCGATAGAGGAGATTATTGGTGCTCTGTGAGCACCCTATTTTGTGAGGAAATGGCTAATCCACATCGCCATGCAGGCCCGCCGTCTGCGCAGCAGGATCTGACTCTAGCAGTCTGGGCTTCCTCCTTCCCACACTAAACTGGAGAGAAAGGTCAAATGTCGGACAGCGGAAAGCATGCTCGTATGGGAGAGACAAATGTTGGCTTTGTCCGTGTGCTACATGACTTCCTGTCGCTGAGAACTAGCATCTTGTATCTCTTCATTGAGTTCAGACTGTTCTAATACTTCACGTCTGATCTCTATATTGGGAAAAATGTGTGACAGAGCGAGATGGATGTTCTTGTTGTTCACATGGATGCTAATGGGACTTGAAGATTACCTGAACACTCCTCTGCAGCTTCTGATAATTCAGTAGTGACTGTGACGTCTGGAGATCCTGAGGCCATGATGTCACAATCACTGTTGAGACAAAAAGAGTTTTTCAGATAAACAATTCCTGAGCAGTTATACTGAAAAACAAGAAAAGAATGGATTATAAACTGAGGTTGAACTTTAAATTATAAGTTTGTAATTATTTGTAGTTGTGAGCTAGAACAGAAAACTAAATCTCATAGCCTACATGTAAAGTGTATAGCTCACCAAAAATCAAAATTCTGACTTTTTCTGATTTTTTCTTTTTCATGCTGTTACAACCAAATACGGGTTTATTTCTTTTGTGTAAAATTGCTCTGCAAAATTTTGCAAACCAAACTCCAGTAATTCTAATAGGAATCTAAAAAGCTGCTAGGTTTGAAACTTTGACTTTTTTTACCAGTAAAATGTAGGCAAATTTAATGTCACCACACCCTGAAACATAAATTTTGTTGAGCTCCAAAAGTTCTTGGCATGGGAAACAGACCAAAACACATTGTTTGGTTGATGACATAAAATGAAATGTCTTGATTACATTATCAGTTTATTCCCTATAGTTTAGAAAATGATAATAAAATGACAAGAACTCAAGAGTTAAACTGTGTCTGAACAAATTCATCTAGATAATGTCAGATAACTTTGACAGAAAGGTATGTAACAAAACATGGTCAGGTCAAAGTGTCAAATCTAATTTTTGGTCCCAAATTTTTATCAATTTTCCTGGTATGAAGAATTTTTGGGTATAATATGTCACAGTTTATATTGCTATTTTTACTTACATAAATTAACTATAGTGTTGCTGTATCCACTAGTAAAAAAAATATGAAAAATTATATTTGGTATCTGATATTTGGTATACGTTTTTTTCATGCTAAATGGTGCACGAGTTAAAGGATTTTCAACTGTAGAAATAAGACTATAGAAATACAAAGACAGTTCACTCCTATATTTATGACTGGGAGAAACTGCAACGCACAATATGGCAGAATAGTCCAACCTTCTAAACGAAAGAGCCAATCGCTGATTGTTAAAGTCATTGCGTCACTGCATCGGCTGTTTGAAGCTCCGGTTCCCATTGCAACCTGAGGCTAGACCAGCCAATGCACATGCACATTTATAAGCACATTATGACTGCGTATGTGCATTGGCTAGTCTAGCCTGAAAAATAAGCTTTTTAAATGCTATTTAAATAAGAATACATAAGAAACAACATTCATGGGGCAGTTCATTTCAGATTTTGTTGCTGATTTGAAATATGTCATTTAATTGCAGGTTCAGCGAGCAGTTATTGAGATTTAGATAGGACTTATATGGTCTTATATGAGGTGTCAGGAGGCGTTGCAAATATGGCCGTCAAGTGAAATAGGGTGACCACCTGACAATAGATCTGTTGCGGAATAGTAGATGTGATTTTGCAGGACAATGCGGGATACACTGAGACAGATACATTTACTACTGTTATGCTATGTAAATACTGATTTACATCCGTTGTCATATACACGATTTATGCTTCTGAACGCACACATATGTAAGCGTGTCCATTTTGAGAGTGACGAGTAAAGAGAATCCATCTGCGAGAGAAGAGATTTGTGCTCATGTATTTTGATGCGCCCTCGCTTTACAATAATGCGCTCTGGTCAATAAAATAAAGCCATAAAATGAATGGAGAATATTGTGTTTTTCCATGTGTGCTCGACCATTTCCGTCTGTGGTGCTAGATCACTGGATGAGGTCTGGACATTGTTGGTGTGGAAACTGTCTTAAAAAGGCAAAATAACATATGTACGTTTTCTTAATATGACAATTAAAAACCAACAGACTGATGAAAACGTGGGACATTTTCTCAATATGCGACATGCGGGACAAGGGGTGAGAATGTTGTGCGGTACAACGCAAAGTGGGATGGGCGGTCACCCTAGAGTGAACAAACTTTCCTCAAAAGTAAAGGCAGAGCTCATTACTGTTACTTTAGTCAGTCGTCCAATCACAGTGGAGGAATTCCACACTGACCAATTGCCACATCCTGCTTGTACAACAGCAGCAGATGACAACAAGAAGCACAACGATGGAACACAATAATTTAAAACAAGGGCCAGATATTCAATCTGCAAAATCAGATACTAGTTAACAATTCCATGGATATTCCATATCATAGCTGAACAATAAATAAATAAATAAATATATAAAAACCTGCGCCTGAAGCGCTGTCAAGTGTTCACAGCTAAGCGTTTACAGCTGGCTTAAACACTTTGGTGGACACGCAGCCTTATGATGATTTTTTTTTTTAAGTAAACAGCATCGATCCCCATTCATTTTCCTTATTTGGTTACATTTCTTCTTTTATGGGATTGGAATGACATGACAGTGAGTAAACGATGACAGCATTTGGGTGTTGCTTTAAATAAAAACATTCTTCTTGATGATGTATCTTGGGATCAGCAAAAATGCTCATTTCTCACTCTATTAAGGTTCTTGATTTGGCTATATTGTTCTTTAATGTATAAAATTTATAATGTAACATAAGGGTTCTAAATGGAACCTTTACCAGTAAGATTCTGAAACTAACATTTATGAATTTTCTCTTTTGCTTTAAGTTATTCTGCACCTCTGCTATTTTTTTTTACTTAAAAAATATAAATTTAATGTTGCAAATCTTTTTTTTTTTAGTGTTTTTATAGCATTTCTGAGGCATTACACTATGAGTTCATAACAATACGCTAAATGTGTTCTCAGTTGTTATTAGAAAACTTTAAATAATGAATATGTAATGAACAGAAACTGTTTAGGTCTGTCTTCTACAGTATGTTTGTCTATGTTGTCACTCATAAGAGCGTGTCCACACCCATGGCAGAGGGTTTGCAGCACCCAAGGACACCCAGGAGGCATTGGTGATAAGCCAATGCTGACTCATTTAGATTACAACACTGGAGCCGAGTCACTCCAGTGGATCTACCGTATCTGAAGTAGCAGACCTGCTGATACTAGCAGCCCAAAACAGATTCCAGACCAGCTGAGGCCTCAGTATTTGTCCTGATGAGTGTCTACAGCCTAATCCTGGATCAGACTCTCCTCTGGAATAACTCCAGCTCTCAAGGAGGAAACTCTCAAACAGTATCTATGACAGACGGCTTCAGCTCCAGGCCGGACGAACGGCCAAACAGGATGTGAAGGCAATTTGCAGTCTGGTTTGACATGCGTCAGTTTGACAAGGATTATTCCAGTTTAAAATAGGCAAGATACATGATTCTTTGACCAGTTCACTTCTCTGCTGATGGCAAGGAACTATTACAATGACCTATGTAAAGTCATTTTCAATGACTGTTGTTTTAAGTTTCTCCACAGAAAGAATTTGTTTTATATACTGAATGCAATGTCCAAATGTAGCTGTGGTACAAGTTGTTGCACATCTATTCATCCATATACTCATGTAACCAACACATCTGGCATTCTGTCATCACTCCCACCCTCACTTGTACCACTTCCTGCACTCTACTCATCCCACCATCCACTTCCTGTGAGCAACATTAACCAGGCTCAAGCTGGTTTCTGCTACATTCTTTCAACAACATAACAATGGAGAAAAAATGCCAACTATTTTCTACT
Organism: Labeo catla; assembly: GCA_012976165.1. Classification (NCBI taxonomy): domain Eukaryota; kingdom Metazoa; phylum Chordata; class Actinopteri; order Cypriniformes; family Cyprinidae; genus Labeo; species Labeo catla. Next base: position 285,875 of record VONZ01000134.1, on the reverse strand, counting down.
CAAGACACCACAGGGTTTGTGCAGGGCTTTCGTGGCTGTTTTGCTATGTGAGTCTTCATATCAGACCTTCAAATGTGTTTATCTTTTAAATGTAAGCAACAGGCCATGTGACCGTCACAGTGAAATATAATTCTGATTCAAACACCCTATTACACTTCACAATTTTACAGCTTGAGACGAGTTACAAGCCAAATTCAAACAGACCAAGCTATCAGCTAATTCAAATAAACATTTTGAGATTATTAGCATTGGGTAACACTTTAGTTTAGGGATAATTCTCACTATTAACTAGTTGCTTATTAGCATGCGAGTACTAGCATGTTGGCTTGTTTATTAATGCTTGAATCTGACTGGCTGACAAATGTTCTGAAGGTATGCATTATTTCAGGGTAACGCACAGCGAGCGTAGTTCCAGACATCTCTTAACTGCATTACATGTCTATATCACTTCGCCACATGATTCCAGTTATTTCAAAGGTCCATACAGCCTAAAACAGCAAATTAAACAAAACCCACAACGACACTGGCCAAAAAAATGAACACAGTAAACAATAGGATAAAAAAAGACAGATTATTTCCACATTATTTGCCGGAAAATTACGGTTTGTTATGTACATAAACACCTACTGTTATACACCTCGGGTGTGCATTATTTTCTAAGAATTCAACAACGCCTCGTCAATTATTCCTTATTTATGAAGCACGTATTAATGCCTTATTCTGCATATTTTCGATCCCCTAATTCACCCAAAAATGAAAATTACCCCATGATTTACTCACCCTTAAGCCATCATAGGAGTTTATGACGAATACATTCGGAGTTATTTAAAAAAATATCCTGGCTCTTCCAAGCCTTATAAAGGGCAGTGAATGGCTGCTGAGATTTTGAAGTCCAATAAAGTGCATCCATCCATCATGAAAGTACTTCGCACAGCTCTGGGGGGTTAATAAAGGCCTTCTCAAGCGAAGCAGTGCATTTGTGTAAGAAAAATATCCATATCCATACGGACTTGTGTGGAGCACTTTTTATGATGGATGATGCACTTTATTGGACTTCAAAATCTCAACAGCCATTCACTGCCATTGTAAAGCTTGAAAGAGCTAGGACATTTTTTAATATAACTCTGATTGTATTCGTCTGAAACAAGAAAGTCAGAGTCTTATATACCTAGGACAGCTTTAGGGTTAGTAAATCATGAGGTTATTTTCATTTTTAAATAAACTATTCCTTTAATCCTATCCCTCACCTAAACTTAACAACTACCTTACAAACTATTAATAAGCAGTAATTAGGAGTTTATTGAGGCTAAAGTCAAAGTTAGTTAATAGTGAGAATAGGACTTTAATGTCTGACTAATAATCATTTTTACATGTTTTAAACATTTTTATTTAAATAAAATTAACACTTTTTATTCAGAAGACAATCAAAAATAATACTCCTGCCTGTTTTGACAAACTGTTCATAGAGAACAATGTACTAAAGTACATCCAGAGAAGCAAAATTAGTCAAACTGCAGTCATCAGTGATTTCTATCTGGCTCACACCTTCAACACGTCTGCCAAACATTGCTTAACAAAGCTTAAGAGAGCAGCTGAGCCAAATATCATTCATATTCGCATTCAACAGCAATAAAAAATAGGCTATTTCACAATTCAAGCACAATCAACATTTTCTTAGTCACTCTTCCTCTATTTAGTGATCAAGGAGTACTGTTACTTTTCTAAATGATTAGAATTATTTCACCTGGTGGATGATAAAAACATGCATTGTGAAGGAGAAACATGAGACATACACTATTATTCATACGTTTGGGTGTTTCCAACACGGCAAGAACACATTAAATTGATCAAAAATTACAGTAAATTATTTCAGATTGTTACAAAAGATTTCTAATTCAAATAAATGCTGTTCTTTTGAACTCTCTGTTCTGTTAAAAGAATCCTGAAAAAAAAAAAAGTATCACAGTTTCCATAAAAATATAACCCAGCATAAATGTTTTCAACATTGATAATAAAAAGAAATGTTTGTTAAACAGCAAATCAGAATATTATAATGATTTCTGAAGCATCATGTGATACTGAAGACTGGAGTAATGATGCTGAAAATACAGCTTTGGACCACGGTAATAAATAACATTTTAAAAATATATTAAAATAGAAAACAGCTATTTGAAATGTCAATAATATTTCACAATTTACATAATTTTGATCAAACAAATGCAGCCTTGGTGAGCTTACCAACATCAAACTTTTGAATGGTAGTGTATCTAGCAAGCATATTATTATAGATTTATGACTCATGGACTCATTCAACTTGTGACAGTAAGCAACGCTTCCTTAAAACCATCCACAGCACCCTAGAAACCACATAGCAACATACTAAAACCAGTCAGGACACTGCAGGTTCTGCAGAGGCAAGCACTCCTCACATTTCCTTCATAAAATGTAAAAATACACTGCACAGTTTACACAAGAAGCCCATTCAACAGACTGAGACCGAGAGGATTCTTGTTTGAGCTTAACTGCGTGCTGAACGTCACATGAGACCAGATAACAACAGTCAGCTAATAAGAAACAATCTTCCTTACCATTTCATGCAAGTACTATCTGTCCTCCACTGCTTAACAGAGACCAGATTTGCAGTTTCATACACACTGCTGCATAACTTCTTGTGCAGATTTGTTCCAGTGGTTAGAGGGGCTGGTGTGACATCAGAGCACATGGATGACCCGTACTTGATGTCATCAGATAGCGCTCGTTCATTTCCTCTGTCTATCTCAGGGGAAGTGCATATAAAGTCTGCTTCACAGATTCACAGACGAGTGATTCAGATAGCTTGTGTTGGTAAATGAAAGAACGAGACAAGACAAACCACAGACACAAAGAACAGTCACGTCTAAAGCATAAACACACCATCAAACACCAATGCTGAGGGTATTCAACAGAATAATAAACATATGCACTCGCGCACATGGTCATTTCGTCCAGTTATTGCCTAAGTGTGCGATTATGAAAGTCATGTGACACATCTCTCTGTCTACTTTGGGTGTTTAAATGATTGTTTCAGGCACTTATTTTTCCACAAAGGAATGTAATTTTGTTTGAGGAAGTACAATAGCACTTTATTGTTGTTTTTTCAAATTCCAGAAACTCTTTGACCCCTTTCAGGTCAGCATTGTGTGGCCTGTGTGTCAAACACTAGATGAAGGACCATCTGGGATTGTTCACACAGCTGGTCTTACATCCACACCTCTCCTTCACAGGCAGTTTTAGGTCACAAAGAAAACAACCTGTACAACAAAGTACTGTGGCAGTACAATGGTACAGTCCAAGGTGCTTTGGTTACTTTTAGTTTGTGAAAATCTCTAAAGTAGTAAACATGCTGCATTATCAAGAGAGTTGAGCCACTCATTTGATATTTTACTACTAAATAAACTGGGAAGTTTGTCTACTAAAGGTGAAGTGTGTAATTTTTTGATGTTTAAATACTTTCTCCATTCCAGTGCAGAGTCAACTATTAGTAAGCCATCTGTAGGCTGATTTCCCTGAATGGTGTAAACACATCTGCTATCAAAACATTGCTTTGTTTGATTGAGCATTCCATGGGGTGATGAGCCGTTCTTTGAGAGACTGTAAACTTTATCGCATTTAGCCTTGAAACTGTCTAACTAGCACATTATCAGAAAAGGCGTTATGCAAAGATATATAAAAAATCCTTATAACTCACTTCTTTTGTAGGTGAAGCTGGATCACAAATGATTTGCACGAACAGACGCATTTAGACGCATTCCCTTCAAAAACAAAAGCAATCCTCCACGATTTGAGCTGTTTTGACAAATCGTAGTTTCACAAGGTTTGTACCAGAGCTCTTTATCACTCAAGTGCAACACCGTATCACATGAGCTACCAAGCAAACCTACCGAATTAGAAAACTCATGCATATAAAGCTGTATATGTGATGACAACGTTCAAAAAAATATATTTTTTTTAAATCACCCAGGATGTTAAAATTGTTTTGAAGTCATTACATAATATTCTGCAAGAGTAATTGTGTGAAAATTAGGCTTTATTAATCAAAACTCTGTACTTGTAAATCATACTTTGAGTGAAAAGGAACAAAAGTTGTCAGTTTTACTGCCTCTGTTCATTTCAACTGGAAACTGCAGTGATTTGTACATATAGGTACGTTTTTTCAGTTTTGCAGAAATGTATATAGAGGCATATATTTCCAATGAGCCTATGTTGAACAAAAACACACAGGAAATAGTTCCAAACAAAGCCACAGCACAACTTATTTGCAACTCTGAGCAACACACAAGAGTGTTTTATTACTGAATCAATTAGTCGTTTAAATGAATCAGTCGAATGAATGACTCAATGACTCACTCATGCAGTGATTTGCCACTACCTACTGGCGATTTTAGGTTTATATTTAAAGTATTTTTTAAGGAAAAAAAACACAGCACAGAATATATAGAACATTAAAAGCTTTGGGAATCAGCTAATAATCTTTATCGACAAAATTCCAGAAAACATCAAGATGATATTTATGGCATTATCACACATCCTTATTATGAATTTGGACATACTACTCTGTTGGCGTACTGCTTTTGCACATACTATATCATAGAGAAGTATTTGATTTCAGACACAGTGAATCATTTTGCATTACTTGGCTGCGCTAGTGACAGAAATGACACGCTTTAAATACTGTAAAAATTCTCATTTTTAGTTGAAACGTCTGTCACCATATGGGACTTTTTTTTTTAAATTGAGATTTATACATCATCATTGATGTATGGTTTGGTAGGATAGGGCAATATTTGGCCGAGATAAACTATGTGAAAATCTGGAATCTGAGGGTGCAAAAAAATCAAAATACATAATCTTTAAAGCTGTCCAAACGAAGTTCTTAGCTATGCATATTACTAATTAAAAATTAAGTTTTAAAATTTTTATGGTAGGAAATTTTGAAAATATCTTCATGGAACATGATCTTTACTTAATAATTTTTGGCATAAAAGAAAAATCGACAATTTTGTCCCATACAGTGTATTGTTGGCTAATGCTACAAATATACCTGTGCTCTCTAAGACTGGTTTTGTGGTCCAGGGTCACATACTGTATAACGTGCAGTCAGATTTTCTGTTGTTATGAGAATTTTCACAGGCAAATCCAGTCATTTCAATAGGAATCAACACGATTTTCCTAAGCAGAATTCGCAACAAGTTCAAGAAGGTTATGCAGATTCCCCACTTTAACCAACAGAAAGCTGCTTGGTTTGAAAGTGACTTCTCTATGAACTGTGCTTCATATATCACTACTGACAATAGAAAACTGACCATTTTTTGCCCACAAAATTTTGCCAATTGCGCATTTACCCACCCTTTTCTGTGCACATTTAAAGACCTCTGAGAGCTGTGGCAAAATTTGCTCCTTAAATTACACTATGGTCATATTTCTGAAAACTTGTAGTATAGTTTTACCATTTACCCTGACTGCTTCTATAAGACTTTCGTGAATCCATTTTTGGAGGTCAGCAGTGTGGATTAACAGAAAAGCAAGCGTAGCCTGGACGCAAAGCATCTTCTTTTTCCTTCCAAGGATGAAAGAAAGTCATACTTGTTTGGAACGACATGAGGATGAGTAAAAGATGACAGAATTTACATTTTATGTGAGCTACTGCTTAACAAGCAAACCAAACTTTCCCAAGAGCCTATTCTGACTAAAAACCGTCTTCTTATCATTACCCAGTGCGTGACTATGATTGCAGAGAGGTTGTTCAGAGCTCTACAGGGACTTATGGACTGACCTTGGACTGCCTCCAACCCCAGAGTTCTGTGATGACGTCCGACGTTTCATGTCTTAACTTTTGGATGTGGAGAGGAAGGGAAGAGTAAGAGAGAGAGAGAAAGAAAGAGCAAGAGTTAGTGGAGTGAAGCATTCAAGCAGAAGATATTAGCAAGCATGCTAGCTGTGTTAGCTTCAAACATTGTGTTTTTACAAAATAATCCAAAAAAAAAAAAAAGAAAAGCTTTAGGGAGTTATCAAACAGGAGACTGTTTCTGCAAAACAGTCTTTCATTACAAGGGATAGTTCACCCAAAAAACAAAAATTTTGTTATTGATTAACTTTGTTCATCTTCAGAACTCAAATAAAAATATTTTTGTTGAAATCTAAGAGCTTTTTGACCCTTCATAGACAGCAACACAACTACCATGTTCAAGGCCCAGAAAGGTAGTAAAGACATTGTTAAAATAGTCCATGTGATATCACAGATTCAGCCATAATTTTATGAAGCTACAAGAATACTTTTTATGTGCAAAGAGAACAAAAATTACAATTTTATTTAACAATTTCTTCTCTTCCGTGTCAGGGTCAGAAAGCTTTCAGATTTGATCAAAAATCTTAATTTGTGTTCTGAAGACGAACAAAGGTCTTATGGGTTTGGAACGACATGAGGGTGAGTAATTAATGACAGGATTTTCATTTTTGGGTAAACAAAATTTCATTAGCAGGTAAGAGTGACGAATAATCACACATTTTCTGTTTTCAGTGAATTTAGAAAATAAATAAGTGTCAATATCAAATCAATAATAGTCCTGGCCTATAATGAGTCAATTTCCCACACTATTTAACAAAAATTAACATATTAAAAACAGAACACTAAAAATCCAGAAGTGACTTGCTAAAGATTACACAAAGTGAAATTATTACTGTTAAGTGTTAGTTTGGAAGGTGAATTAAAAGGAAATTATTAGTTGTCTTAAAGATGAACTTTAAGGTAATATAAATCTAAACACAAGGAAAATACACAATGAAATATATAACATGAACCTGATAATAAAAAAAAAAACTACAATAAAAGGCAGCAGCTATTTGCACTAAGTGAAAATTTTTCATTTTTCATCGCATTTTTTTGCGATAGATGCTATTTACACTAAATGCAAATAATGATGGATGCTATTTACACTGAGTGAAAATAGCAGTATTTTTTAGCGATATGATATTTTCACTAAGCTCAGATTAGTAAATTCTATTTACACCATGTTAAAGTAGCTATTTATACTACTATAGATTGCGTCAAAAGAAAACAACACAATGCTACATGTTTTACCATCTATGCAACTGGAGCCGTTTATTGTAGTATTTGACTAGCCCAATCACATGTTGGTGGGCGGAGTTAATGTAAATAGCCTCTGCCAACAAGGCGGGCTGTTCGCACTTAGTGTAAAAAGACACTCCGATAATAAAATCAAATAACCATTTACCATAACCAATATAGCCCTAATTTTGTGAGCATATTATTTGCTAAATACAATGTACTATTTAAAAATATAATTAAATGTTATTATTACTTATATACATTATCTATCAAAAAATATATGTACATACATATTGTGTAATAGAGTATATAGATCAAACGACTCAACATAAATGATGGATTTATTGGTGCAGCTGTGCTAAGATTAACTGCAAGTTACAACCAAAATGCTGATTAGTTATTAAAATGCCAAGCCTCGTTATTCAACATCCTGACAATCAGAATCCTCTTATGCAACGCTGCATTAGACCTGAGCTTCTCCACAGGCCTCGATGGGGAACCACACATCAACAACTACTTTAATGTAGCGATGGACTCCCTCAAGTCACACCATCTGCCGAGTACTTCAGAAAATGTCAAAATGATGTTCTCCTCTCAGGTTGAAAGGACAGCGGTGCTTTCTCCAGACATTAGTTGAAGTGGACGACATATCTGACGAGAATTTAAATCAGACGGAGAGTCTGTTCATTATGTCACAGGCCATGTGGTCCACTGTGAACCAGTGCAGCTCGTGAAAAGGGCACATCAAGTAATAAAGTGCAAACGAGTGTTGAATAATGTTATGTTCTACTGTTTGGGGTCAGTAAGTCTGTTTTGCCCACCAGGGCTGCATTTATTTAGTCAAAAATACAGTAAAAACAGTAATATTGTGAAATATTTTTAAAAGTTAAACTAACCATTCTCTATGTGAATATATTTTAAAATGCAATTTATTCCTGTGATTTTCAGCATCATTACTCCAGGCTTCAGTGTCACCTGATTCTTCAGAAATCATTCTAATACGCTGATTTGCTGCTCAAGAAACATTTGTTTTGATTATCAATGTTGAAAACAGTTTTTGTGGTATCCATGATACATTTTTGTAGGATTCTTTTGATGATTTAAAAGTTCAAAAGAACAGCGTTTATTTGGAATAGAAATCTTTTGTAACATTATAACTGTCTTTACTGTCACTTTTTATCAACTGAATGCATCCTGGCTGAATGAAAATATTGATTTCTTTCAAATAAATTGCACAGGCCTTGAATGGTAGTGTATTCAATTATTGGAAGTTTTACTCTGCACATTCTTCAGGCTGAGGGACCTGGAGTAAACTACACTATAATGAGTTTATTAAACTGGCTGCAGTCACCATTCGGCACAATCAGTTGACTACATTAGCTAAAGTGGTGCCCATCTCTATCTCATTGCCAAAATTATATTTGAAAAGAAAGAACATCTTAAAACATTTACTGGACATAATATGGCTCACTTAACAATGAGGTCTATTGCTTTTTTGTTATTAAGTTTTGTTATGTGACAGTAGCAAAATGAAAGCAATCTTCAGTGGGTTTTCTAAATGCTCATATATTGCACCATGCAATTTAGTATTTAAACAATTACCACCTTCTTTAGATAAGCAAGTTATTTTGGTTAGATTCAAACACCTAGTAAAATTAATAACCAGTCTTATGTAGCATGGGTATTTTTGTAGCAATAGCCAAAAATACATCGTATGGGTCAAAATTATCAATTTTTCTTTTATGGCAAAAATCACTAGGGTATTAAGTAAAGATCATGTTCCATGAAGATATTTTGTTTTAGATATTCATTTCCTACCATAAATATATCAAAACATAATTTTTGATTAGTAATGTGCATTGCTAAGAACTTCATTTGGACAAATTTAAAGGCAATTTTCTCAATATTTTGATTTGTTTTGCACCCTCAGATTCCAGATTTTCAAATAGTTGCATCTCAGCCAAATATTGTCCTATTCTAACAAACCATACATCAATAGAAAGCTTATTTGTTCAGCTTTCATGTGATGTATAACTCTCAATTTCTAAAAACTGACCCTTATGACTGGTTTTGTGGTTCAGGATCACATATATAGTTCCTCATGAATAGGAAATTGGAATCACATTGCACATGCAAAATAGGAAGTTGTACACATTGTTTTTAATAATGTACAACACTGAAGTTACTTAGACAGACTTTAAGTATGACACTGACATCTTACACAAAATGCGGGAGCTTTTTATGCATAAAACTGCATAGCTGTATATTTAAAGTACCCTACAATTACAGACACAGAGCATTTATCAAGGACTGGATTTTCTATAAAAATATTTCTTTTTCTTTCCATTCGGGCAGATATTTAAGGCAATATTACTGCATGCGCTCAATGAGCTGTGTTTGGAAGCCCTTTGCTGCATTGATTGATAGATTTAAAAAAAAAAAAAAAATCAAAGTAGTTAGCAGGGGCAGCATAAATCCAGACGTACTACAAAACCATCTGTACTTCTGTGGTTCTTCTGAACTTTAACCACAAAGTGCAAAAACTCTTTTAGCCGCGGCTGAACCAGTAGAGCAGAGCATTCTGACTATCTGATACCGGATGATTCATTATTAGAGAATCCGTAAGTAAACCACAGCAGAAGCATTTTTAAGAGTAAGGAGAGTGGGGTAAGATGCGCCAGCAAAAAAAAAGATAGCACTGACACATCTTAACCCACTCTCCATAATATGCTAATTTAACTGGCTCGCACTAATAAAACAGTCTGAGACTCCTTTGAGAATACGTGTCTTAAAAGATAGCAGAAGCCTGCTAAAAACAACCTCATTCGCTGCGCAAGATGATGAGAAACTAGGAAGAGTTTAAGCTCAACATCAACAAGCTCAGAGGTCAAAACGCAAGGGGTCAGAACATTAACATTTGGACTCTTATTTCATGGGATGGCTCAAGTTTCTTGCCAAATAGATACACTGTGTAGATACAAACAAAGCAGCACTCTCACATGAGCGCAAGCACCATAAATGGTGTGAGAAATGAAGGTAGGTCAGAATGTAAGGATGAAGCTGGTTACGGTCCAAACATTCAGCACATTTTCAGTCTCTTTGCAAAGGCACTTTTTACACTTTTGAACCTAAATAAGGAACATTATGTTTCAATAAACAGTCCTAACTCTCTTATTGAACATTCATCTTGTCTCTGGGGGGGGCTGGACTTGGAGAATAAACAATAATAAATGGCATATTCTGTGAAAAGAAATGATAAACAAAACAGTCTCTTTTATAAACTTGCAAAGAATCTGGACGAAACCCAATGGTAAACAACATGTTCTCTCAGCGGTCTTGGAATACCAACCAGTGGTGATGAGTAGGGTCTTGTTGGACATGTCATGAGACCATTAGAAGAGCTTTTAAAGAAACTCAAACTGAAAGAGTTCATCTAAGCAGCTATTATAGCGCATTCACAGAGACCACAACAGAAACCAAAAGACTTCAAGTGAAGTATGTACTCAAACTCTCAGAAATAAAAGGTACAAAAGCTGTAACTGGGACTGTACCCTTTCAAAAGGTACACCTTATGTACCCCTAAATGTGCATTTTAGTACCTTAAAGGTTGATATTTGTATATTTTATACAGTGCTTCGCAGTGCTAAAGAATCAGTTTTATATGCAACCATGCCACTAAAATGCAACCTCAAGAATGTTAACACTAGATAAGCATTACCACATTTCTAAAACTATACTAGAAGTCATTTTAAAGTTTTTGCACAAACAAAAGACTCCAACTTACTTTTTGTCTCCAAAACAGCTGTAAAATCGAGCCATGGTGTCAAAGTTCACCCCAAAAGCAATGTTTCCTTAGTGCATCCTTTGTACAAAGCTCCAAAAGTGAATCTTCACGCCAGTTTTTTTCAAATCACCAACATCTCCTTGTTCATATCTTCACATGAGGTGTTTGTAAAAGAGTTAGAAGCTCATAAGATTGTGTATCCTTCACAGGGAAGGTACATGTGTGCTCCAGTAGCCTGTCTCTCAGGACTGAGCATGCTCTGTCTCTTCCTTTGGATTCCCCCCTCCCTTCGTTCTCCAACCCCCGTCACCTAATCCAGAGAATCAGCTGCTATTGTCTCACCCCAGCGGCTTACCGTCGACAGGCCGGGCGTCATTTGATAATTAGATGGGGCAGCTCCCTGAGGAGATACCACCTTCGTGTCTGAAGGGGGGCTCATTCTGGCCCATGAAAGGGGGGTGGAACGTCACTCAGCTGAGGGCCAACACAGTTTGAATAAAACACCAGCAACATTTTACTGCTCAGTCTGACTTAATTTACACTTAAGGTTCTTTATTAGCATCAATAGTTCCATTAAGAACTTTTCAAATCCATGGAACTTTTCAATTTCACAAAAGGTTCTAAACCCAAAACAGTTCTTCTATGGCACCGCTGCCAAAGTTCCCTTTTAGAACCTGTGTTTGTAAGTGAATGTGGACCAAAGTGTTCCTGGTTCATGCACGTAAATAAAAGCACTTGTTTGTTTTAGGAGAAGGGTGACTGTTGAAGAGCCCGACTCACATGGTGATAGTTCACTCTAACGGAAGTGACCGGACATTTTAGTGATAGGGTATTCGTCATATACCCTGTTTTCTTTAGAAAACGTGTTGTGCACACAACCTCAAACTATAAGTCTCCACTACATACAAACGTTTTGCCTTCCTGCCAGTTTTGAATATTTTCCTTCCCCCTCAGGCAAATTGTGTAGGAGTATCCGGCAAAAGTGTAAACAAAGCTTTGCGCTGGCCGGTTCTTTTTCTTAAACACAAACAACAGCAAACGCTGGACTTCTAAAAAGTATTTTCTTCCAGGTGGGGAGATTCACGCTTTATTCTAAATGGCACAGACCATTATAGGCAGACGCAGGCGTCAAGTTCACACTCGGTGATAGCTGTCAAACCCCTTTATTTTTACCTCACACATATGGTGAACAGAGCCTCTATGGAGACGTACGTCTTACAGTCCTCTTTCTCAAAGCTGGATGGAATGTCAGTCAGTTTTTCTTATGAAAAAAAAGCCAGGTTGGTATTTCCTGAGACCCTTTTTGCTCTCCCGCTGAAGAAACCCATATGTATTACATTTCGGACATACCGTTTCTTAAGAGGGCCATAACGCTGAGTATTATCAGTAGATTCATTCATGCAGCCATTGTATGTGGCTGCTTGATAATCAGCAAAACATTCTCGTTCACACGTCCTTGAATTCTCCAAAGTGGTTTTCTTCATATTTGGGGGGGTGTAAATACTTTTGGAAGCTGACGTCCTGTAGCATTACTTGCCACAATTGCAACAATAATAATTATTTTTATTATTTTTATAATTATTATAATTAACATGGACTGCATTTAAAATTCACTTGTTTTACAAATATACAACCATTTAAAATGACCTAGCTGACACAAAAAGGTATGACTGCTTTTTAGCGTTTTTAAAATGAGATTAAAGTCATAATATTTGAAGAATAAAGTCGAAATTATGAGAATAAAGTTGAAATAGAGTATTTTAAGAATAATGACGAAATATTTCGACAACAAAGTCAAAATTATGAGAATAAAGTAAAAAATTTTCAAGAATAAAGTCAAAATTATGAGAATGAAGTCAAAGTGTTTTGAGAATAAAGTCAAAATATTTTGAGAATAAATTCTAAATTCAGAGAATTAATTGGCAGCAAATACGAGATTAAAGTTGTAATATATTGAGAGCATATTCTAGCCTATTGCACGGATTGGGAGCACTGGGAGATACTTCAAAGTCTCAGCTTTCAAATTCTGTCAGTTTTATAGCAAAATACATACAATATGTCTATTACAATAATGTGTTTTTCACACTCTTTAATGTGGCATGACAAATCGCTGTATTCGCCTCAGTTTAAGAGGCATGTGAATCAGTCATCTTTCATTCATTCTGATGTTCCTTCATGTTTATATTGTGCTATTAACTTAAAATAAAGAGGACAAATTTATAGTTTGTATTTCGTGATAAAACTGACAGAATTTGAAGGCTGAGCTGTGTTATATTAAAAGCAACAAAGCACAAAATTATTGCGATTACCAGGTGGCTGGCACGCTGCAAACAATGAATGGAAGACATTAAATATTATGTCCAATCATTTACTGTATCGTACAATGAATAAAACAGCTTGTGAATAGTCACTTATATACCTCAGAAAAGACAACAATATAACTTGCGTTAACAAGTTATTGTTGTTTTTAATTAAATACATGTGAGGATTGAAAGATTGAACGCCACAGACGTTTTTGCGGAGTAGGTGGTGGAATTTTCACAAAGAAAACAGTATAATTTAATTAAACGAATGTCTCATTGTAATCGAAAAGATGACTGATTCACAAAAAATCTGTCCCGCCACATTAAAGAGCATGAAAAACACATTAATGCAAGACACATTGTTTGTATTTTTTGCTATCAAACTGACAGATTTTGAAAGCTGAGACTTTGTTTTACATTAAAAGTACCAAAAGCACAAAGCTTATTGCTATTATTGGGTGGCTGGCAACATCTCCTGGTGCTCCCAATCTGGGCCATTTGGCTATACTCTTAAAATATTATAACTTGAATTGCTATGATTTAATTCTTGTAATTTCGACTTTATTCTCATAACTTTGACTTTATTCTCAAAATATTACAACTTTAATCTCATAATTTTATTTGTATTTTTTAATGTGGCACTAAAACACATATTCAAATAACACAATTCAAATTTATAAGAAAGTTACAATACACACTTTGTCTTACATTTCTGTTTAAATGTTTGGGTTCAGTAATACTTTTCTTTTGCTTAATGATTAAAATTAGCATGTTTATTCAGTATAACACATTAATTTAATCAAAACTGTAAGTAAAGACCTTTACTTAAAAAATATTTCAATGAATGATACAACTATTCATCAAAGAATTCTGAAAAATGTATCACAGTTTCCTCAAAAATATTAAGCAGCACTGTTTTCAATATTAATAAATAATGTTAATCAAGCAACAAATCAGCATAATGATTTCTGAAGGATCATGTGACACTAAAGACTGGAGTAATGATGCTGAAAATAAGCTTTGCATTTACATATGTATTTCTTGACTAAATAAATGCAGTTTTGGTGAGCGTAAGAGACTTCCATCAACTTATAAACAGCAGTGTATTTTTTTTCAATATGCATTTATGTACGTTTAACCCAGAATCATTTTTTAAACATTTACAGTATGCATTTGACAGACACTTGCATTCAAGGTATACAAGTTTTGCATTTCCTTGCAACTGAACTCATGATGACCTTGGTGTTTCTGACATCATGCTCTACTGTTTGAGACACCCTGTTTTTGTTGTTCCTGATCTTGATTTTGTTTGATATGATACACATGCTCATGCTCAGAAGAACATTATCACAGGTGTTAGAGCTGTATTATTAACTCAATCATATAAGTCACAGAATCAGCCAGAACAATTCAGACTACATTCTTTTAAAGACACAGACACAGTCATGAATATTTAACCCTGAAATGTGCCAAAAACCCCCTGCCCCCCCCAGTTCAACTCTGTCAATTCCCTTTCTCTGACTCGAGTTTCTTTAAGCATCTCCTGCAGAGCACTGTTTCTTTTCTTTACAAAGCTCTCTGAATTCCAGCCCACATCTGGAACACATCTTCTGAGGCAGCGCTCTACCCCACACTCTAATTAAGGCCATGTATGCCAAACTGTAAATAACCCTAGAAATGATACCCCTCGACTCAGAGGCCCGAAAAGCGGGACGGTGCCGATTGAGATGGTTCGAAATAACTTAGAAGATGAAAATACAAGTTCCTCTCATCATGCAAAGTCCATGAGAGTCCAAGTCCTCTCCTGAGAAAAACAAAGCCATGAGCAGGCCAAGCTCTCCATGTGCCTGTTAAGTCCTTTACTCTACAATAAAAAGCATCCAGCTGGGTCCACACAGCTTGACCACTGAGCACAGCCCATTCAGCTGCTCTTTTCCTCTATCTATGACCAGTTAACTTTGTGTCCCTGTTTTCCAGGCTCTTTAAATCTCCGTGTGTGGCGTTTCTGGAGGGAGGTTTCCACATGGAGTATCTCAATAGTTTAATGAGATGATAATATTGAAATAATTGCGCGCTGGGTTTTACGATGCTTTTCATTCTAAAGTTCCTTTACAGACACAACAGGACTATTAACGTGGCTCATCATCAAAAGATACTTTATAAGACAACAGGTTCTGTTAGAACATGCTCGAAGGGGTTTAATTAACTAGTAAAAGTACAGTTCAGCTATTTGCCTGTTTAAACAACTCATGAGAAACATACAGTTAATGAGTGTCGTAACGTAAATACAGATGTCATGTGATGTAACAGGGTAATACTTTTTTTTTTTTTGCATTTTGAAATTTTTAAATAAAGTAAAACTACTTGAAAATGAGAAATGTTGCAACTAGCTGAAATAAAATTAAATAAAAATATTTTATTTAATTTCAGTTAATGTTTGTAATATTTCAAGTAAGATAAATATATATATATATATATATATACACGCACATATATGGGCTGTCAAATGATTAATTGTGATTAATCGCATACAAAATAAAAGTCTGAGTTTACCTAATATATGTGTTTTTACGTATTTTTTATGTGTATATAAATACACACAAATTAATGTATATACTTAAGAGAAATATGTTATTCATGTACAAAATATTTTTATTTATATCATATAAATTATCTAAAAAATTATAATACTTACATATTATGTCTTCACTAATCATTTTGTATAGCTTTGCAGTGTTATAAACACATTTTAAAAACTTTATTAATATTTAAATGTTTAATATGAGGTCATAAAATGGCATGAAAATATAGAAGAATTGTCAAACCATCTATTTAAATATTTTAAGATAAATGATAACATCACATCATAGTAGCCTGCTCTAAAACTGCTTGAAATTTCATGCTAACTTCCCTGAATACTAATTGCACATAGTCAGACATCAAAAGTGGGACATGGGTCTGAGGCCAAACTCATAATGATTCCTTTGTTCTAAACATGTGGAGAAAGATATTGATCAAGAGGCTGTACTGTCTGTACAGTAATCAACATACACACTACTGAGAGTAAAAAAAGGGTCATCTGATCTTCTCTGAACAGCAGGGTGATGCCAGACCAGGCGCCACAGAAAATGTTAACACTGTTATCACAGTAAGGACATTTTCCCTAAAGAATAGAAAAACCTGCAATTCAGTATCTACAACACACTGCTTTTTTCCCTTGTAAGTTATTCTTACAGACCTTTAGAAGTCTAAAACTAATGTTGGTGCGTGTTGGAGGTTAGATCATGCTGTTACCAAAAATAAAAAATAAAAATTACATGCAACATTGATTGTATGTGACCCTGGACCACAAAAGTCTTAAGTAGCACGGGTGTATTTGTAGCAATAGCCAACAATACACTGTATGGGTCAAAATCGATTTTGCATTTATGCCAAAATTCATTTGTGGTTAGTAATCTGCATTACTATGAACTTCATGAAGAACTTCAAGAACTTGGACAACTTTAAAGGGCAATTTTTGGCCAAATAGTGTCCTATTCTAACAAACCATACATCAGTTAAAAGCTTATTTATTCAGTTTTCAGATGATATATTAAGCTCAGTTTCAAAAAATTAACCCTTATGACTGGTTTTGTGGTCCTGGGTCACATATACGGTACCTGTCTATTTATTCCAATAATTCTATAAGTACATGTAATCTATAAGTAATTTATATCTATCTGTTTTTTCTTCCCTGGTGAAAAAAACAGCATATGCTGGTAGGTATGTTTTGATGCTGGGATGCTGATTAGGTAGGTTTTGATGCTGGTTTAAGATGGTCCTTTGCTGGTTTATGCTGGTCCTTTGCTGGTTCATGCTGGTCCTTGTCCAGCAACATGACCAGCAAAAACCAGCGAAGGACCAGCTTAAACCAGCTAAGGACCAGCATAAACCAGCAAAGGACCAGCTTAAACCAGCATCAAAACCTACCTAACCAGCATCCCAGCAACAAAACATACCTACCAGCATATGCTGTTTTTTTCACCAGGGTTATTATTATTGCTCCCGAAAGGCAATCAATATATAATTCTGAATCGTAATTTTGTGGTTCTGACCATTATTAAAACATGACTAGAAAACAAAATTATTAGGCTATGTAAACATAATTTGGAAACAACAAAAACGTTGATTTCAACAAAAGAGTTGTTCATGTTAAAAACATCGCAGAATTTCTGGCATGAAATGATAGAATGTCGATGCACTGAATATTTACATTATTAGAACACTATTAAAATGTTCTTAAGTTATCCTCTTTTCACAGCAGTTATTACAAAATATTATTTAAAAAGCGATACTATTACAAACTACCTAAGAACAAATAGCTACTTATAACTCACCAAATGAGTCCGCATAGCATTACTCACTAGACTTAGCGGAAAGTGATGGAGATGTTTGCTTCCCAAACTTCCCAAACAACCGCTTTGTCCAGCGCAGCGAGCTGAAAACCGACAAAAAGCCTCGACTGAACCAAATTCGTTCATTAATGCGTTAAAGCAGACATGTACTTACAAAGTGAAGGAAATCCTAGAGATATCTGGCCATCCTTAAACGAGCGAAACATCTGAGATTTTTACTAATGACATTCTACAGAGTCATGTGTGAGTGCAGGATGAGGCTCAACATCGCCCTCTGTCGCCGAGAACAACAAACTCTTTCAGCTACTTCCAGGAGCAATGAGGAATTTGAGGGTTGGAAAGTTGTGATAAATAGTAAACACATGATTTGAGTAAATAAATTATTTTTATTAACCTCATTATCATCACAAAAAATGCACTGTGCAGTTTCATTCTAAAAACGCCACAAACTCTTAAAATAGAAAGATTACATTAGCATCTAATAACTGCAGTAGGCTATTCCTAATAATAAAGGATCAGAATTTGTCATCTTGTCATTCTACTAATGTAAGGGTTTATAACAGGTTCACAACTGCTGTTCCTCAGTAACCCCTGCTGTTAAACCACTGGGCTCTGGCAACAACATCATTGGCGTAATCATCTCCTGTGGTGCCGATGTCCATGCGCTCATATGTCTGGACATTCTTCACACCTGCGTTGTAGGCTGATATTCCCCCTAAAACAGACATTATATGGCAACTGAGACTTGAACTTCTATTTGCATTTAATTGTCTTTTATGTTTATTTATCTCTCAGTGTAAAGCTAACTAACCTTTCAAGCACTGCTCTTGTGTCCACTTGGGAAATTTAGTTTTTATTTCTTTAATAAAGCCAATGAGTATATCAGTAGCTTGAATGATATGCAGCTCACTGTCCCACTGACCTGTTGGAGTGTGGTAGCGTTTGTCAACCTATATAAGAAACACAATCAAAGGAGAACAATTTCAAATGTTATGAAATGTATAATGTACTTTGATTATTATTTCCACATTCTTGCTGCTATAAAAAATGTTTTGCATGGGATATCTATAACAACTTCTATTAATGAGTAAGCTTTAGTTTATACTCAACACCTTGAATCTTATCTCATGACTTATTGGCTTTCTGATATTATTATATTTTGAAATAGAGTAAATCTGTTCTTCTGACCAACCTGCATGAGACCAAAGCCATTGCCATGGTCGCCCCACCCATCCTTCAGAACGGCTCCAGCTCTGGACTCTCTGGATATGATGGCAGCAATCACAGCCGGGTCCATCTGCTTTGCTTTGCCAACTTTGATAATTATACTCTTGTATTTCTCCATCCGGGCCAGATCGGTTTCAGCCATTTTTTTAGAGGCTTCAACCCCTATGACAAATATAAATCATTGTTAATGCATACTGTAACAGTGTGCATATTGCATATATTGGCAACTGTGATTTGTAGAGTGAAAAGTGCAGTCATGCATTCTCACCCTTTATGGTTAATTTGTCTTGTTTTGCTGTCTTCTCCGATGCACCGGTGGTGTCTACTTTCATGATGTCTCCATAAATGCATGCTAGAAACAACATGGAAAATAAGCCCCTAAATAATTATTTATACAGAAAATGTATGCAGTGCTACACTATCACAAAATGACAATATCATTAAAAAAGCAACTGATATTATATAACTTACCCATGATTTTGACTTTGAACTCTCGTGAAAGAGCAAATCACTGAGTTTGATCAGCCTTGTTGCTAAATCAGACCTCAGCAGGGCCTGATTATATATTATCGCAGAGGGAGTGGTTTTTCTTTTTTCACAGATATTCTACCACTAAGGAGGTATGGTTACAAATTTGCATTTTTTTTTTTTTACATTTGTGATCTTATTATTAGATCACACACCCAAGCAAGTGAATCATGAATCATACGTGGGAAGATTTATCAGGTGGAGGTTTCATAAACTTCACAAAGCTATAACTACTTTTGATTGATGTAGTTAATGAGAAGTGAAAATAAAGCATTGTGGGAAAGTTTTTTTTTTTTTTTTTTTTTTAAGTAACTGAAAGCAAAGAGCTATGCTGCCCGGACATCTAACAAGATTATTTTAATATCACAAATGAAAGACACATGATTTGAGTAAACTGAAGAGTTTTATTTCATCCTAACAAATAGAAACCAAAATATAGAACAGTGAACAATGATTAGAATGAATAAAAAAAAACATTGTTCTTCAAGTTTTTCAGTGTTTTTTAGTGCTTTTGAACCACTGGGCTCTGGCAACAACATTACTGACATTGTTACTACCTGTGATGCCCATACCCATGCGTTCATATACAGGCTGATGTTCCCCTTCCACAAACCTAGACAAAGGACCTGGACGCCCTATCGGACCTGCTCACAAGGAGCACAGCCATATGTGAAAAAATTATTAATTGAAGGTCAGTTGTCATCTCACTGAATGGACAAAACCTGTGGTGCAAATGAAGGGATCTTGAGGTTGTAAAATCTAGCAAAGGTGTTCTGAGAAGACCAACCTGCTGCCAGACAGATGTCCTAAACTGCATCGACATTTCCTAGCCCAAGCCCATGAAGAAAGCACGCTCCTAGTATAGTGAGCTCTAAAAAGTGAACTTTTGAAAGCATATGCAGTGCTCTTGCTGTTTTAATTGTGACCTCTGAAATGGACAATAGGCTGCTTAGACATTGTAAAATAACTAGACCTGTCTAGATAAGCACAGAAATCACGAATAGGACATAACGGATGTGGTGCAGGTGCAGTCTCCTGAAGAGAAAATGCTTGCAGTTTATGAATGATGTAAAAAGCACTTTAGGCATATAGCCACGTCTGGGTTGCAGTCTAACCATGCAGTCATCCTTACCGAATTCTAAATAAGCATTGTCCATAAAACAGATCCCAGAAAGGTACCAGGTTAGGGCAAGGGGGTTGCCCCAAATTGTACTCCCCCACTGAGCAACAATCAGTACCTTCAAACAGTGTTGCCAAGTCTGCGGTTTACCTGCAGAATTGGCTACTTTAAAACTGTTACCGCGGGTTGTTTTTCATGTCCACGGGTTAAAGCGACCTCAATAATGTGATATTTAGCCCCTGGAATGCAAATTTTACAAGGGGAACCCTGCCAAACAACCTGTATATTACCATCCGGAATGTGATTTTTACCGGGGAACCTCTTCCAAAGCACGATTGGGCTAGTTTTGAGTAAAAATTGAGCGAGTTTTGTTGTGAAAACCTGGCAACCCTGTCTTCAAGGCACTGTAGATGTTGTGCATGCTGTGCCTTGCAGAAATTATAAAATGACAGACATAGCAGAAGGGTTGCATGATATACCAGTACGTAAAGTAAGTATCGCGATACCCTGCTTTTAAAAACGGTACAATTCCGCAATTTACTAGTACCGGTATGTAAGAATGCATTTTAAGAGTCGTCCTGAAATCCTGAAATGTTTTCCTCACAAAAACATAATTACTTTACAACTGAAGAAAGAAAGACATGAACATCTTGGATTAAAAGGGGGTGAGTACATTATCTGTAAATTGTTGTTCTGGAAGTGAACTTCTCTTTTAATACAGTCACAGCTTACTAAGACACAGAGCCCTCCCTATAAACGAACTAAGCGGCTGCTTAGGGCCCTGCTGCCACAAGGGGGCCTCCCACTAGTGGTCCGAGTCATTACATTGTAAAGTGTGCAAAAGCGTGAGCCTTTGCCTCATGGCCTGCCCACTCGCTTGCGCCACCTGCCCCTTCCCTGGACTTTGATTTATTTGGGAAATTGGATCGCGAATATGAAACAAATCTGTCCTTTAGGCGCAGAAAAAAGGGGGAAAAAAGACGATGAGAAGCACAAGGTAATTTTTAATAACATCATTTCTAAGTGGTAACGTTATACTGACGTTAAAGACCTAGTCTGGTCTTTATTGAAAATAGGTAATTAAAGATTAGCAAACATTGTATACTAATATAAAATATTTAATCTTTTTTAATTGCCCGGTTTTACAGACTAAGCTTAAGCTATACTCCCAGTCTAAATTGCATTATTGAGTGGCTTTAACTGAAAGCATCTTGCACTGGCATATATATGTGTAAAATGTGCAAACTGTTTTAGACTGTATACAGTTGCTGGTTTGCGATGACAATAGTCTACTATTCACTGCAAGGCAGAGCCACAAAATTATCCTGCTTAGGGCCACCAGATGTACAGGGCCGGCCCTGCTAAGACACGACAACTGCGGCTGTAGCCATCAGTCCTAGCAACCTCTGAAAACACTGATCTCCCCAGTCTGAATGAGTCAAGAGTGTTCAGTAAGGACTGTATCCACTCTTGCATGATTAAGCAGCCCTTGACACTTCAAATGGTCTAGAAGCTGAAGTTTGTGGCTTTCTAGCACGTTCTGAGACTAGGCTATGATAAGCCAATAATCCAGATGCATTTTTGCATTTTGTAAATGTTCTTGGACCCAAAGTCAGCCTGAATATGCACAAGGATCTGCTTCATAGTGATCATTTTGAATGTACACAATTTAGTACTAGGCGCCATGCAGACTGTTTCCCCTGTGCTCCTGTGACATCTCTATTGCCTGTTTTGCCAGAAGGGAGAGGATCTCTGCTTGCAATACGGGCGTGTCGCAATCTGGCAAGCAAGGTGTTCTGTGTGCAAACTCCTGATTGTGTTCACCACCCATTCTGACTCGTGCTTTCATAACAAGAGAGAGGTTGTAATGCTTTGTGATGTGCCTGAGGAAGGTCTTTGACCACCAGCATGTGCTGGGAAAACGCTCGTGTTGAGAATGAGTGAACACAAAGGGATTACACCATGCAGAACAAATGGGAGGCTCTGCTCATAATGTGCAAAATGAGTAAGAGCGAGGAAGAAAAAGCCCTGATGTTGAGACATATTTTTTTTTGATTTTATAGTGAACTTTTTTTTATTGGCAACACAGAACTCAAACATTTCCCTCTTTTGCCTGCAACATCCAAATCAACAGATGGGTGCAACGCACTAGGGTGAACTCTCTTGCACGGTGGCTCATCGTTTCTTTCCCCAGGCGACAATTTCCTTCTCTGTTCATAGCAATCCAGAACAAGGCTAGGACCCAATATCAAGACCAACCTGAAAGGGAACGTTAAGTTCACAGAAAGTTCTGCAGCCGTATAACAGAAAACTGATAGAAACACTGGTGTAAACAGTAGTTGCTACAGAAACAATACTTGTCTTGTCTAAACTTGTCTATAAGCTGTAAACTACTTCCCTGTCTACACTATGTTGTTTATGCAAACAGCATAAAACCACATACTCATTACATTATAAACCTATGTTATTTTGTGTTCAGTGAATGCATGCAGAGTTTCTTAAAGTAAGTACAACCTTCGCTTCTAGTATTACAGTGTTAAAATGCTGCCAACCATATGCTTTTGTAAGTATATACAATGTTTTGGCTCATCTTTTTGTGAATCTTTGATGTAAACTCACCTTAAAAAAATTACTCCTTTCCAAAATATTGCTTACAGCGCCCCCAAGTGTTCTCTGAATGCAATGTTCGTTGAGAAACGTTCTTACAGCGTCATGTGTGTGCAGGATCAGATTCAACATCGCCATCAAGCTGTTTCCAATTGTGTTTGTGTCCACTTGGCTACTTTTAGGAGCAATAAATGAGGTAATTTTATTGTGAAGTTGGAAGGACACTTCCTGCACTGTGGCAAATAATAGACACACGATTTGAGTAAATAAATTAATTTTATTTAAAAAGATCGTCATTACAGGAAATTCACTGCAGTAGTATCATTAAAGTTATCATATTTTGAAAACTCAAACTCTTAAATGGTTTACAAATAGTTAGCAATATAATATCCATATTTAACTAACCCTGTTAGTACAATAGGCCTAATATTAAAAAGGAAGACACTAATGTAAGGGTTTTACAGGTTCCTGTATGTTCTTCAGTAACCCTTGCTTTTGTAATACTGGGCTCTGGCAACAGCATCATTGGAGAAGTCTCGTCCTGAGGTTTTGTCATCGATATTCTCATACGAACTGACACTACTCACACCTGCATTGTAGGCTGATATTCCACCTGAAACAGACATTATACTACAACTGAGACATGAAAATTAAGCGATGCACTTTTATTTGCCTTTATTTATCTCTTTTTAAGCTATTTATGTTAATTTGTTTATCATAAATATTATTGCAAACCTACCTTTAAAACATTGCTCTTGGGACCATGTGGGAAATATTTCTTTAGTTTCTTTAATAAAGCAAATGAGTATCTCAGTAGCTTGTGTGATATGCTGCTCACTGTCAAATGCACCTTTTTCATCGTGGTAGCGTGTGTCAATTTAAACGAAACAGCATCAAAAGTGTGAGTGTTTTTATAAATATTTAATGTACCATACCACTTGCAACTTCTTGCAAGATACAATGTCCAGTTTGGAGTCAGCTTCAGTTTATTCTCAATACCTGAAATTAAGACGCATGTGTTTTCTTATGTCATTATATTTTAAAATAAAGTAGATCTGTTCTTTTAACCAACCTGCATAAGGCCAAAGGCATTGCCATAATCACCCCATCCACCCCATTGCTTTCATAACAAGAGAGAGGTTGTAATGCTTTGTGATGTGCCTGAGGAAGGTCTTTGACCACCAGCATGTGCTAGGAAAACGCTCGTGTTGAGAATGAGTGAACACAAAGGGATTACACCATGCAGAACAAATGGGAGGCTCTGCTCATAATGTGCAAAATGAGTAAGAGCGAGGAAGAAAAAGCCCTGATGTTGAGACATATTTTGTTTTGATTTTATAGTGAACTTTTTTTTATTGGCAACACAGAACTCAAACATTTCCCTCTTTTGCCTGCAACATCCAAATCAACAGATGGGTGCAACGCACTAGGGTGAACTCTCTTGCATGGTGGCTCATCGTTTCTTTCCCCAGGCGACAATTTCCTTCTCTGTTCATAGCAATCCAGAACAAGGCTGGGACCCAATATCAAGACCAACCTGAAAGGGAACGTTAAGTTCACAGAAAGTTCTGCAGCCGTGCTACAGAAAACTGATAGAAACACTGGTGTAAACAGTAGTTGCTACAGAAACAATACTTGTCTTGTCTAATCTTGTCTATAAGCTGTAAACTACTTCCCTGTCTACACTATGTTGTTTATGCAAACAGCATAAAACCACATACTCATTACATTATAAACCTATTATGTTATTTTGTGTTCAGTGAATGCCATGATCACCCCATCCACCCTTCAGAGCGGCTCCAGCTCTGGACTGTCTAGATATGATTGCAGCAATCACAGCGGGGTCCATCTGCTTTGCTCTGCCAACTTTGGTGATTATACTCTTGTAGTTCTCCATCCGGGCCACATCGATCTCAGCCATTCTTTTGGAGGCTTCAACACCTTTTCAAGATGAAATCATTGTTATAATGATATCACATGTTGCTATATATTGATATAATTTGTATGTAATCATGCATTCTCACCCTTTACGGTTAATCTGTCTTGATTTGCTGTTGCCTGTGATGCACTGTGGTGTCTATGTCCATGATGTTTCCATAAATGCATGCTAGAAACAACACAGAAAATGTGAAGTCAGTAAATTATTTTATACAGAATATTTATACAGCGATACACTATGTTCCTTAGTATATTCAAATATGTTCCTTATTATTCACACAATATTATATAAAAACAGTCAGCACCTGATGTATTATATAACATAAATAACTTACCCATGATGTTGACTTAGAACTGCTGTGAAAGAGCAAATCACTGTTTGATGAGCCTTGTCACTAAATGAGGACATGATTATATATGACTGCAGGAGTGGCTTCTCTTTTTTCAGATGTTCTTCCACTATAGTGTGGAGAAATGGAAAATAATTTTTTTGATTAAATGGTTATAGGACTTTTTAGTTATGGGCCCTAACAGCTAAAATGTAATCAAATTCGAAAACCATCTCTGAATTCCTAAACAGAAGTACTGTATATAAACTGTTTCCCCGCTATATATTTTATTTGAATGTATTTTAAATGTATAGATGTATTTTCTATGTATTTATATAAAGCAAGTCCATTACAAACATGAAGTAATCAATGTGTATACGGTCTGCAACTGTGTTAATACTGAAATTATATATACAGAATTTTCAAATCAATAAACAAACAAATATTTAATTAAAATTAGATAGCTTTTAATAATCAACAAAAAAAATGATTTGACTGAATTTTATGAATTAGTAAGGCTAAAAGTAGCCTAATGTTAGTGTAATTTGTTCACTAAAATCTGTTATAATCAGTAAAGCAGTGTAGACTCACTGTGTAATTAAAAGTTCTACACACACTTGTTGGCTTCCTGCTCACTTGAACACTTGGGATAAAAACAGGAAATACGTCATAGCCTGTGGGTTAGTAGTCAAGTGCAAAGACCGAAAGTGTCAAGTTCAGCAGGAAGGGACCCAAATGCAGAGTGAGTGAGACAAACAAATATTTATTGAAGACAAGTTCAGGGGTGCACAGGGGTGAACAATCTTGTGACCGCTCCAACCAGCAGGAAGAGAATTAAGCCTCCAGAGATACAGTCTGAAGAACAGTCCCAGTCGGTGGCAAAACCAGGCAGAAGAATGGGGAGACGATCAGAGTAGCAAACAGCTGAGCGTGCAATCAGAGGGACAAGACTCAAAGCAGGCCAGTATCAGAGATTAGGTTCTCAGCACCAGGCTTGGTTGGCAGGCTGCCCTGGAGAACCAACAGGCAAAGGAACACACAGTACAAACATACAAGACCAAACAAGACACCATTCAAGACCATACAACATCACAAATCAGCACAACACAAGGAGACGAATCATTATGTAATAAAAGGGGAAAAAAAGAACAAAATAAAGGGTAAAAGAGTGAAGCAAAGAATCAAAACAAAAAGTAAAGCAACCAACTAAGTTTAGACTAATTAACTAAAGTATAAAACCAAAGAAAAACAAGACTAGACCAAAAACTGATAAACAGCTAAAGAAAATATTACAAGTAAGTAAGTAAAGTAAGATAACTTCAGTTCAAGACCGAAAACAACAGGAAGAAAACTGCAGCAAGGATACTCAAATAACAGCACAGGACTGGAATATAGAGCAGCAAGTCAGTAGCTATCTCTATGGCACAAGACAAACCCGCAAACACAAGAGGAAAAACAGCACCATATAAAGGGAGGCAAGAACACGAGGACCAGGTGGGTACAATTAAAGAAACGAGGACAAGACAAGAGCTAAACAAGAGGGCGTGGCCAAGGGAAACAAGGAGGCAGGGTCACAGGAACACATGGTAGACACAAACAAAGACAAAGCAATGTGTTAAGACACAAGACAAACAGAGAGACATTAAACAGGGACAACACAGACAAAGCTGCAAATGTTAGGTTGCGTTGAAGACGGAGCTGGAGAAACACAAGTAGTGTATCTGGGGGTATTGACTGGCTTGAATAATGATGTCTTTGAGTAGGACAGGGTACTGTCTGCTGCTTGGGGAACAGGAATGGCCTTAGTGTTGGAAACAGGCTCTGGGCTGAGACTGGATTTAGGAATCAACTCCGAGGTCATAACTCCACTGTTAGGAAAGGTGGGTAGTTCGGATGACTTTGGAGCGAGGCAGGGAGCAGCCTCCTGACAGAGAGAACTGACAGAGAGAGTGAAGGATTCTGGCAGGTCTTGGATGGGGACTGGCTCTGGAGTGGATTCTGAAACTCGGACTGGCTCTGGATCAGTTTCTGAGACTGGCTCCTGGACTGGGATAGATTCTGGAACAAACCCTAGAAGCGCCCTCGGGGGCAGCTGAAACGCCCTCCAGGGCTGCAGGATCTGACTCCGTAGTGCCCTCGGGGGCAGCTGAAACGCCCTCCGGGGCTGCAGGAATAGAATCGGGAGCGGATTCTGGAGCGGGAGTTTGAAGAGACTCTGGAACGGACTTGGGACTGGGCTCCTGGGCTGGAGTCGACTCTGTACTAGTGGGAACTGGTGGCTTGAGAATGGCCTCCAGAAGTCTGACAGCGACGGCAGATGGCTCAGGAGTTGTCTCCGTGGTCGTGACAGGAGTGGACTGCTCAGGATTGACATGCGTGACTGTGACAGAAAGAGCGGACTGCTCAAAACTGGATTCTACGACACTGACAGCAGGTTGCTCAGAACTGGCATCTGTGACCGTGACACAAAGATCAGACTGCTCAAAATTTGCTTCCATAGCTGTGACAGGGGAAATGTGCTGCTTAGGACTACACTCCATGACCCTGACAGGGGGAGCGATCTCCTCAAATTCAGACTCCATGGTCATGACAGGAAGTGTAGACAACTTGAGATCCTCGAGGATAAGTGCATGAGGGGTCTCAGAGCAAAGGATTCTAGCCTTCCTGGCACGGGCCCTCCTACCCCTACGCCTCCCAGGGCCGGAGGTTGTTGGATCTCCCATTCCTTGGTTGACTTGGTCCAAAAACACAGGATTATCAAGACTTAACTGGGACAGACTTGACAGACACAGGAACAGAGGTTGACTGGGAGACTTCTCTCAGGGATACCTTAAAGCTCAACCACTTCAGAGGTCTTGGTTGACTCAGGGGTGGCCGAGGTGGGTTCAGCTGACTCATAGGCTGGAGCCAGTACGGAACTGCTCTCAGAAGCTGGAGCCAGCACTGAGGACTCACTGGCAGATGCAGCAACTTGGGCCGCCCTTTTTCTTCTGTCCCTTCTCTTCCTAGTGGGAGTCAGAAGATGATCGTGGACTTGACTCAAAGGAGGAAGGAGGGCAGGGTGGTCACTGCTGATATCCTCAGGGGGGTTAAGGATCTGCCAGTCTTTGCGATGATGCACATAAGTGGAGAAGTCCCAGAAATTCAAAACATGCAGTTGCTCCATCTCCCATCATGGCAGGGGGTCATCTAGAGTGAGGTTGAAGGCCTCCTTAAGGGCTGCATCATCATATTCAATAACACATCATAACACACAGTACAAACATACAAGACCAAACAAGACACCATTCAAGACCATACAACATCACAAATCAGCAAAACACAAGGAGACGAATTATTATGTAATAAAAGGGGAAAAAAAACAAAAAAAAAAACAAAATAAAGGGTAAAAGAGTGAAGCAAAGAATCAAAACAAAAAGCAACCAGCTAAGTTTAGACTAATTAACTAAAGTATAAAACTAAAGAAAAACAAGACTAGACCAAAAACTGATAAACAGCTAAAGAAAATATTACAAGTAAGTAAAGTAAGATAACTTCAGTTCAAGACCGAAAACAACAGGAAGAAAACTGCAGCAAGGATACTCAAATAACAGCACAGGACTGGAATATAGAGCAGCAAGTCAGTAGCTATCTCTATGGCACAAGACAAACCCACAAACACAAGAGGAAAAACTGCACCATATAAAGGGAGGCAAGAACACGAGGACCAGGTGGGTACAATTAAAGAAACGAGGACAAGACAAGAGCTAAACAAGAGGGCGTGGCCAAGGGAAACAAGGAGGCAGGGTCACAGGAACACATGGTAGACACAAACAAAGACAAAGCAATGTGTTAAGACACAAGACAAACAGAGAGACATTAAACAGGGACAACACAGACAAAGCTGCCAGGGCAGAGCCCTGACACGAAAGTGTGAGTATTTGGACAGGACTGTTTATATATATACACACATAATTTACACTTTTCATTTCAACCGTAAATGAAACCGTAATAGATTTAGTTTAATCGACACTTTTCATTTCATTTTCATTTTCACTTTCAATTTTGAGCTGTAATACAATTAATTCAAACTTTTTATTTTATTTTCACTTTCAATTTTGAGACAGTCATACTAGATTTAGTTTAATTGACACTTTTATTTATTTATTTATTTATTTTCATTTTCATTTTATTTCTGACACCCGTAATAGATTTAGTTTAATGTGTATAGGGACAGGCTGAGGGTGGAAAACTTGTGAGGCTTCTTGTCAATAACAAACGCACATCACAAACCCGTTATTTTAGGAATTACCAGACATGGGTGTCACGTCATAAAACAGTTTTAATACGACTGAATTTGTTTTTAACGTGATCACAATTTAATTAAATCATAACGCTTTCATTTTCACGGTTACTGAAACAACGAATACATTACAGGTCCTTTTCAAAAAAATAGCATATTGTGATAAAGTTCATTATTTTCTGTAATGTACTGATAAACATTAGACTTTCATATATTTTAGATTCATTACACACAACTGAAGTAGTTTCAAGCCTTTTATTGTTTTAATATTGATGATTTTGGCATACAGCTCATGAAAAACCAAAATTCCTATCTCAAAAAATTAGCATATTTCATCCGACCAATAAAAGAAAAGTGTTTTTAATACAAAAAAAGTCAACCTTCAAATAATTATGTTCAGTTATGCACTCAATACTTGGTCGGGAATCCTTTTGCAGAAATGACTGCTTCAATGCGGCGTGGCATGGAGGCAATCAGCCTGTGGCACTGCTGAGGTGTTATGGAGGCCCAGGATGCTTCGATAGCGGCCTTAAGCTCATCCAGAGTGTTGGGTCTTGCGTCTCTCAACTTTCTCTTCACAATATCCCACAGATTCTTTGGGAATTTTGGGTTTTCATAAGCTGTATGCCAAAATCATCAATATTAAAACAATAAAAGGCTTGAAACTACTTCAGTTGTGTGTAATGAATCTAAAATATATGAAAGTCTATTGTTTATCAGTACATTACAGAAAATAATGAACTTTATCACAATATGCCAATTTTTTGAAAAGGACCTGTATATACAAAGAACATTATGACAGTTCCACGTGAGTTGAAGCATTCTCAAAAAACTCATGTTATAATCAATAAAACTGGGAAATGGCTCTTACTTACATCGCACGTAGATCTGCACTCAATCCAAAAGACTGCCTGGTCATCCGGAGCAGCGGGACTTTGGGTTGGTGGGCAAATGGAGATAAAGTTCATAGACGACCCACCCATACAGGCGCTATTTCTGGAAGCGCATGGGGAACTCCAAAAAAAATAAAAAATAAAAAATACTCATTAGATATATGTGTTACATGAAAGACACATGATGTGAGAGAATAAATGAGATATTCAGATATTAAGATATTCTCACTCTGGAACAGACTACAACTGAGATATAAAATTATAAAACAGAACAAAATCGACCCCGTTTATCAAGAATTAGATTTACTTGCAACACTGATTATATGGATAGCCTACCAAGATTCATATGATGCTGTCATCTTGGCTGAAAATCTATACGACTGCTTTTCAGTATCTACTTTATAACTGCATTATGCGTTTTATTCTTTCCAAACACACAAAAAATGTTGAAAAAAGTCAAGTGACAATAGGCCACTTAATAATATTTTGTGGATCTCTCAAGGTTATTAAAAAAGAAAGAAAATCCTACAGATATCGAGTCATACTTTAGCAAAACTAATGATCTTCTGGTGTGTCGTGTGAGTGCAAAATGAGGCTCAACATCGCCCTCTAGAGAACCATATTATATGGCAAGCTATGTCGCATTTAATCACACAGGATAAGACTTACTGTAAAGATATCATCTCGGTTACGTAGGTAACCCTTGTTCCCTGATGGAGGGAATGGAGACGTTATGTCGTGACGACATTAGGGGATTTACCTGGGAGCCCCGATCATCTCTGATTAAGAAAACGCCAATGAAATTTGGCTAGTGGATTTGCATAATGCACAACTCCCCTTGCACAAGGGTATTGTTGTCAAAATGCACAACTCCCCTTGCACAAGGGTATTGTTTGCTTGCGAGAAATCTAGGCCCTGGATTTCTCGCAAGCAAAAGAATATATATATAGAGAGAGATTATCATTATCATAGGCTTATCATCAAAACTAAATGCCCCATACTTTCAATACCAATTATTGTCTCATTAAATAATTGAATGCATTTCACTGTAACTTCTACTATCGTTAGCTCATCTTCACCCATGTTCAAAACCATGTTATTAGGACGTGCATCAAATTTAACCATTTAATGGGAGACATCAGTTTTGTTTTTTTTTGTTTTTTTTTTGTTTTGTTTTTTTCGCCAGTCTCTGTACTGAGCTGGATACAAGCTGAAAAATACATGGTAGGCCTAGTAACAATCCTCCTGCCAAAACTGGTAACAGTACTACACAGACCGTATCCCCATTCTCCCCACAAATTCGCTAACCATTCAAACCATTAATTGTTTGCTTGTTCAGGCTCTTTTACGGCCATTTTCATATGAGTAAAAGAACTTTGTATTTAAACCGCACTCTGGCATTTGTTGACATGTGCCTCAAACCTCTTTACTCCATCTGTTCCTCCTTCTGGGGTGTAGATGGGACATTTCTACAGTGGCTGGCATGAATCCATGTGGTTCTTTCAGCTACCTTCACAGCCGTGTGGGTACTCCGAAGCACCTTTACCGGCCCCAGCCACCTTTTTACTTTACAGCTCTTTCTCCTCAGGTCTTATACCACCACGAAGTCACCAGATTTAATGTCATGCAAGGGGGTTTCTGCAACTTTCCCCTGAGTGGCTTTTACCTGCACAGAGACACTAGACAACAGGCAAGACATTTCCTTGCAGTAACTCAACATGTCATACTCACACAATTCTGTTGATGGCAGCTGTTGTTTGCCCCCTTCCATTCCCATAAATGGTGGTCTATCAAAGAGAATTTCAAATGGGCTCAGGTTTACCCTTGATCTCTTTCTCATTCTCATGTCCATGAGAACAACTGGGAGTGCCTTAACTCATGCCAGTCCAGTTTCCTCACAACATTAGGCCAAAAACTTTTCTTATAGCATTTTATCATTTTATCGCTCCACCTGAGCTGAATGTCAGTCAGCAGAGCCTTTGCTACTGCTGCTGCTTGGGACATTTTTGTCCCTTTTGCCACATTGTGAGTGTTACAAATAACACATCTTTTACAAAAATTTTTTGCGAATGTTGTGAACCCCTTTGTAAACCACAGTTCTTTAATTTGTACAACAGTTCCCCCTTTCAATGCATGGTCCAACCCATGCATCGTCTTAGCATAATGAGCAAAGAAGTGTCGGGTAAACAAGGCCTGCCATCACAGCTCATCCAAACACCATTGGTTAGTGCACATCCGGATTGTTTCCCCTGGTCTTTCTCTGCTCCTAAAGAAAAAGTCTGCATGCCCTGTAAAGAAGAAGAGACATTGGTGTTATTTTCAGATAATAAAGTACACTTTGTTACCTTTGGCTGTTTGGCCACTGCGGCCTTCGCTGCCGCGTCTGCTCTGGCGTTGCCTGTAGATACAGAATCTTCGTTATTTGTGTGTTGCACATATACAAATGCCTATCTTGTCTGGCAGCAAAATGGCTTCTAGTAAAGCTGCCACAAGAGGAGCATGGAGTATTGGGCGCCCATCTGACTTCAAAAATTTTCTGTGTTTCCACAGTGGTCCAAAATCATGCGAAACTCCAAAAGCGTAACGCGAGTCAGTGTAAATGGTGACGCATTTGTTTGTCATGAGTTTTCACTCCTCTGTTAAAGCCACAAGCTCTGCTGCTTGTGCTAAATAGTTTGATGGCAGTGAGTCAGAGGTCACTATTTTAAATTCTGTCGTTACAGCAAAACCCACTTTATTTTGACCTGTTTGTGGATCTTTGAATGCGGAACCATCCACAAAGAGGACGTTTTCGCAATTTTCAAGTGGTGTGTCCAAAAGATCTGGACGTGGCGTACACACTTGATCGAGCGCGGTCAAACAACAGTGATGTTCCTCCCCATCCTCCTCCGTCGGAAGGAGGGTGGCAGGATTCAAGGTTGTACAGCGTTTAACGGTTATATTCGGCATATCGAGCAAGATAGTGTGGTATCGTAACCAACACGCCGTCGATAAGTGCGACGTTTTTTGTTCTTGCAGAATCATGGACACTGCATGTGGCACCATCAATGTCAGGTCAGAGTACCCTAGAAAATTCTCTAGACACCATCACAGCCTTCTCAGCAGATGCCACTGCCCTCAGACACCGTGGCAGACCTGCTGCTACTGGATCTAACTTGCTTGAAAAATAGGCCACAGGTCGCAGTCTGTCCCCATGATGCTGCAAGAGAACAGAAGTCATAAACCCATTTTTCGCATCCACCATCTGAACAAAAGGCTTAGTTGGTAGGCCCAAAGTTGGCGCCAGAGACAGTTGAACTTTAATGTTCACAAATGCCTCGGCCTCCTCCTCTGTCCACTCAATCTGGTCACATGACTTCAGCCCCTTCCCTACTCTTAGGGCTTTCAGAGGCTGCTCGAGAATCACATAATTGTGAATAAATGTCCTACAATATGAACACACTCCCAAAAATGACAACATTTGTTTCTTTGTGATTGGCTTCGGTACATTTTTTATGGCCTGCACTCTTTTGTCAGACAGGGACTTACTGTTGGGTGTTATGACATGACACAAAAATGTTACTTGTTGTTTTACAAACTGTAGTTCTGGCAGGCTGACCTTGTGGCCCTCATGAGCCAAATGCTTCAGGAGAAAGACAGTGTCAGCCACATGTGTATTCATCTCTACTAATAAAAAACTAATAAACCTTTAACATATTATAGCAAAGCAGTTTCAGCTGTCAAGGTCAAAGGTTCTAGGCTTCTTTGAAGCACTTCGTTATCTATTGTAGGGGTTGTTTGAAAAACCCTGACTCAAACATGTAAATTTATAGCCTTTTGCCATTAAATTCAAATGCAAACTAGTAGCCACTGTTTTTTGTCCAGTGGCATGCTAAAAAATGCATTAGCCAAGTCTACCACTGAAAAGAATGTGGCATCTTGCTGAATTTGTGACAAGATTATGTATGGATTTGGCACTGATGGGGCCCTTTGTCTGACAGCTGCATTCACTGCTTGTAATTCTTGGACAAAACGCCATTCTGTAGGTTGGCCCTTATCCCTTTTCACATTAAATACTGGAGTGCCCACTGGAGAATCATTAAATGGCACTATTATACCCTCTTTTAAAAGTGACTCAAATACTGGTTTTATACCCAGTATTCCCTCTGCTTTCAGAGAATACTGTTACTGACACGGCCTGTAATCATATTTTTGAGTGATTACAACCTGTTCACATCCCTTCATCAACCCAACATCATATTTGTGTTTTGCCCACAATTTAGGAGGCACCTCTGCCAAAGCAAATATTTGCCATGCAATGATTTTCTTTTGTGCTTTTATTAATAGGGGTCACAATTCTATCTACTTTAATGTCATACTTGCAGTCTGACACAAATGCTCCTAAACTCTTACTATGTTTCATACCCCCATCTATCTCACACCAGTCTGTTGCGTCAACAGATTTCTTCATAAATCTCCCTACTTCACACCATGCCTGATCCCTGGCCTTGGAAATAGATAAATGAGGCACAGACTCTCCTGCCACTAGACAAAACGGAAGCTGTTTTTTTCTGTCAGGCTGACTGAAACCGCACACACACTTATTGTCCAAAACATTTGATCACAGCTAAAAGTTTCACTCTTCCCTCTTTTTTATTTATTTTTTTTTCCCTTACGACATGTGACGTGCAATGTAAATTGTCAGGCATCATAATTTCTGTTGAACGGCTATGTTCGATTCTTAGCCAATTCACACATTATCTGAGCCCAATCATTGTTTTTATGTGCCATTCATAAGCCCACTGATGCTCAGCTCGCAGACAGCACAATTGGTCCTCCTGTTCTGTCACTCTGACACCCCAGGAGTCTGCGACGAGCACTAAATTTAGTTCACATAATAAATCTCGACCCATGATGGGTACAGGGCACGCCGGTGAATACGTGAATGCATGTTTCAGCACCCGGCCTCCCTCTGGCACTATGAATTTTTCAAAAATTTTATGACCTGACGCAGAAGTGGATTCATTTATTTTATTAGTCAATGCCGGTTGACATGGCAAGTCACATGGTCGTAAACAAGATCTGGTTGCCCCAGAATCTGTTAAAAATTCAACTAATACTCCCTCCACTAAATGGGGTATTTGGGCATCTTCAGAAACCCCTCACTTTCAAACATCATTGTACAGTTATCAAAAATTTCATTATTCAAATCAGAAACACTCAAACGCAAGCTTTTTCTTCGTTGCAGAAAGCAGTGTTTACATCAGCGTATGTGTGTGTGTGATATTAAAAGATGTTCACTTCCCTGCACTGTAGCTGTTGACTGCTCGCCCGGGACCCCTCCTCCCTGCTCTCCGTCTTTCTCGCTTCAGTCTACTTCTTGATTTTGCTGGTTTTCTGGACATTCTCGGACCCAGTGACCATCGTTCTTGCACAGTTTGCATTTACTGCACTTTCTGGTTACATGATTATCAGTCCCACAGATCGCACAGCCCTGTTGCTTTGGGTTTCTTTCAGTCCAGTTGGAGGGTCTTCCGCCCCGTCCTTTTCCTCTCCCCCCTTTTGTCTGTTGATATCTGGGAGCCGAATAACCTCCGGGTCTTGACACAGCCTGCACTAAGGCTAGCTATAATTCTTTGTCAGTCTTTGTGTAGCACATGTGTCAAATAATATGCACTTGCTGCTAATATTAACTTCAGACCAGTAGGTTCGGCTATGGAGATGTAAATGAAACAACTTTTGCTTTTCTAAAGGAAATAATTTTGTATTGAAAATAAATGGATTCCCTTTGGGACAATAAAACAAAATAAATCAAGTGTTCACAGTATTACAGTGTCAGATTGAATTTTAAATCACAATAACAGAGAATTAAAGATATTCACTGGCTAATCTGGGTGCACCCAATACTAGGACATTTAGTTAGAATGCAACCTTTCAACATTAAATGTTCAAGTACCGATCTGACAACTTCAAGTAAAATAAAAATAAAAACTAAACAAGAACAACCCTTTGGTATCCAAAAGGACAATTCAGAATAATGATTCAATGGATTTTGTTCAATAACTCTGTTCAATGCATTCAGTTCTGTAAATTCACTGTGAAAAGTTAATCTCAGAAAAGTTTGCTCTCTTTCAAGCATACGTTTCGGTGTCTCACTATGGGATACGCCCCTTCCGCGTATTCCTCAGAAGCCCTATTACATTACGCCAGCCCCAATTGGCTGGCAGGCGTGACGTTGCGTCTGGGAGTGACCTCCCCACCCCTCGTATAAAGGGAGCAACGCAACGTCACTTCGACATTCAAAAACCTCTTCTTGCTTCACACCAGAAGCCTACCTTTCGAACTCCTGGCTCCTTCAATTTGCACTCCAGCCGATTGCAAGGATTGTTCGATTTCACGGTGGCTGCAGCAACGCAGACTGTCCAAGCTAGGGAAGGAGAAGCTGTGCGACTTTGTTCATGTGGGAACAAAATTTCGGGCAAAGACACACACCAGGTCTGCTCGGCGTGTCTTAGGCTGAAACATGCCCAACTTGCGATCGACAACCCCAGTTCCTGTGAACATTGCGCACGTTTTACCATAAAGAGCCTTTGTCGCAGGCTAGCACGCCAAGCTAACCTGTCGGGCCTCGACCCACTCCTGTCACCTAGCCCCACTCCAGCTGCCACTCCACAGGTACCCATCCCTGTAGAGCTGCCCACCACGACAGCTTTGTCCTGGGGTGAACAGCTTGATGCCTGCGTCCCTCTGCCCAATGTGCTCAGCACAGACGAGGAAGAGGACGCGCTTGAAGATTTTGAGGACTCCCCTTTCCTCCCACCCAAGCACTCGGCACAACCCCTCGCCGGGGCAGGACCCATTGAAGATGTGGACGGGGCACCATCCCCACTTCTCAGTGTTGATCTGCAGGATGTGTGCAAACGTGCTGCAGAGAAACTGAGCATCCCGTGGCCGACCGTGGTGGCAGAGACTGCAAAGTCTTGCTATGAGGGTAAGAGGCTGCCGAGGGCGAAACGGGCGGCACGGCAGCTCCTTCCTGTTTTTCCGGAGCTCCTGGAGGAGCTCGCGGTGACTTGGAAGGACAAACCGTTCACCAGCAAGGTGCCAGTACAAGGGGGATCTGCGCTCGACGTGGAGGGAATGGAGAAAGAAGGACTTCTCCGGATGCCCCCATGGAACAGTTAGTGGCCGCGCACTTGCACCCGAGACACACGGCAGCTGCAAACCCGTCGTTGCCATCCAAAGCGGACCGTTTCCAGTCAAATATGATGGAACGCGCCTATAAAGCAGTCGCTCTCTGTGTCAGGGCTCTGAACGCGACCTCCTTGCTGACCGTGTACCAAGCTGAATTACAATACGAAGTGTCGACCACACCAGGTCAGACGTATTGGGAGGAGATCTGTGTCGTTACAGATCTTTCTCTGCGTCTTCAGAGGTGCGCAGTGCAAGCCGCGGGTAAGGCCATGGCCACAATGGTCATCCAAGAGAGGGGACGTTGGCTCAACTTGGCGAATCTCTCTGACAGGGAAAAAGAAGCCATTCTGGACGCACCAGTGGTCGCAGAGGGCATTTTTGGCTCGGCTCTAACACTGATGCAAAAGAGGTGCGAGGAGAAGAAGAGGGATGACGAGGCTTTACAGCTCTGTATGCCTAGGAAGGCACAGGCTGCACCCCCTCCGCCACCCTGGCAGACCTTCGCACAAGTCACGGCCCGCCCACCCCCCAGTTATCGCATTCCCAGACGGCAGAGAACGAACGTGAATGCGGCGGGCCAAAGCGGAGTCACAGAGCAGAGAACTGCCTGGCCAAGGAAGAACTATCCTCCTGCGACAGCTCAAACGGCCCAGCCAGCTTCCCAACCTCATCCTCACCCCCATCCTCAGGGAGCGAGGAGAAAGAAGAAGGCCGTTTGATGGGGTCTTCCCTGGGGAAGGGAGCCAACAGCTCCCCCCCCCGTTCGCTAGCTCCCGACCCTCAGATGTTCAACGTTCGACAAGGGACGAGTTCCGAAGTCCCCAGATGTTCTGTGTGGAAGAGAGAGCCCGGTTGGGTCAGGGGAAGCAGAGCAGTGAAAAGGTCAAGAAATGGTGCAGTGGTGCACACCCGTCCATGTGTCACAAGCACTTTTCATGTTCAAACCTCAATAAAGTTTTCACTGTATAACAGTATAACATCACCTCGGCGAGTTATCGCTCCCACAGAGGTGATGGGACACTTAAACTGTCAAAGCGCTAAGTGCCCACGCATGCGCAGTACAGACCACGGACTCGTTCGCGATTCTACCACACGATGGCGCCAGAACGCTGCGAATAAAGTTGGCGAGAATGCACGCAGTCCCGATAGAGTAAAGACTGCAGTTTGATGCTTCCCCTCTGCATTTCAAAGGGATAATTCATTCTCAGGTGCGGGGAGAACTAAAGCATGTCCTTCAGGAGGAGATTTCCTCTCTGTTGAACAAAAGGGCGATAAGAGTGGTCCCACCCGAGGAGAGCCGCAGTGGGTTTTACACGAGATACTTTCTCGTCCCAAAGAAAGGGACTCAAGCCCTTCGTCCCATATTAGATCTACGTGCACTGAACAAATACTTAAGGAAGTACAAGTTCAGAATGCTCACCCATTCTACACTCCTGAAATTAGTGCGCCAGGGAGATTGGTTTACATCGATCGACCTGAAAGACGCATATTTTCACATAAAGATATATCCACCCCACAGGAAGTTCCTGAGGTTCGCTTTCCTTGGCGTGGCATACGAATATTTAGTTCTACCATTCGGCTTGTCTCTCAGCCCCAGGGTGTTTATAAAATGTACAGAAGCGGCACTGACTCCGCTCAGGGAGAAAGGCATTCGTCTCTCTACTTACATAGACGACTGGCTTGTGACAACTCGGTCGGAGCAAGAGGCGAAAGAACACATGGTCATGCTTCTGGAGCATATACAGAGACTGGGACTAAGACTAAACATCGAAAAGAGTGTTTTAATTCCCACACAGTCTATAACATATCTGGGGCTGTCACTGGACTCGGTGACGTTCAGAGCGCGACTATCGGAAGACAGGGTGAGAAGATTCACTCGCTGCATGACCGATTTTCGGAGGGGAAACAATGTTTCCTTTCGCGCATGCCTCAGACTATTAGGACTAATGGCCTCAGCCCTGATAGTTATTCCCTTAGGCAGACTGTTTATGAGGGAATTTCAACGCTGGGTAGTGTCTCAAGGGGTGGACCCAGTACGTCACTCCCGGAGGAGAGTGAGAGTGATGTCAGAGGCAGTTTTGGCACTGCGCCAGTGGAGACACCCGACCTTTCTGGTTCAAGGGGTACCCATGGGTGTAGTTCGAGCCAGACAAGTCATAACAACGGACGCGTCGTTGTCCGGTTGGGGGGGCATTCACGAGGGCAGAATAGTGAATGGAAGATGGGGTCAACATCTGATCAATCTTCACATAAACTATCTGGAAATGCTAGCTGTTTTTCTGACGCTGAAGCATTTTCTTCCTTTTCTGAGAGGGCAACATGTTCTTGTGAGACTGGACAATACTACAGTCGTGGCCTACATAAACCGTCAGGGAGGTCTCAGATCACTTCCTCTGCACACGTTAGCACGCAGACTGATCCTATGGAGCAATGTCAATCTTCTATCCCTGAGAGTGACGCATGTACAGGGTGTCATGAATCGAGGTGCGGATCTGCTGTCC
Organism: Labeo catla; assembly: GCA_012976165.1. Classification (NCBI taxonomy): domain Eukaryota; kingdom Metazoa; phylum Chordata; class Actinopteri; order Cypriniformes; family Cyprinidae; genus Labeo; species Labeo catla. Next base: position 245,691 of record VONZ01000134.1, on the reverse strand, counting down.
ATGGGAAATCCCTTCTACGGGGGAGTGGAAACTGAACAGCGAAGTGGTCGAAGATCTGAAGCGAAGATCAGATCTGGAGCATAAATGGCAGAGCGACAGTGGATCTGTTCGCGTCCCACGACAATGCTCAGTGTCCTCTGTTTTTCTCCCTGAAGGATCGGAGCGCACCTTTGGGGATAGATGCGCTAGCGCACGAATGGCCTCGTACTCTCCTCTACACGTTTCCATCGATAGCGCTGATATCTCCAACTTTTTGCAGAGTGAGGGAGGAGGGACTGAAATTAATATTAGTAGCTCCGAGATGGCCGGGGAAATATTGGCTAGCGGAGATCATACATGTGCTGTACGAAGACCCGTGGTCTCTCCCGCACCGCAGAGACCTTTTGTCACAAGCGGAGGGGGAGATTTTTCATCCTCATCCAGAACGCCTGGCACTATGGGCCTGGCCTGTGAGCGGTTCAATTTAAGTACAACTGGTCTGTCTGACAGCGTCATTAGAACCATACAGAATGCTAGAGCTGCATCGACTAGGTCTCTTTACGAATGCAAATGGGGTGTGTTTGAGCGTTGGTGCGCAACTAAACACGAGATTCCCTTTCAGTGTTCAGTGGCAGTGGTTCTGTCATTTCTTCAGGATCTGATAGGCCAAGGGAAAGCGTTCTCAACCATAAAAGTGTTTCTGGCTGCTATATCTGCTTGTCACATTGGTTTTAATAATAAAACAGTAGGACAGCATCCTTTGATATGCAGATTTATGAAGGGCGCGCGCCGCGCTTTGCCAGTTTCAAAACCGCTTTCCCCCTCATGGGATTTGGGATGGGTGCTTGATGCCTTGTCTATGTCCCCATTTGAGCCACTGGACAAGGTTGATTTCAAAATATTGTCGTTCAAGACGGCACTCCTGGTAGCTTTGGTTTCAGCAAAGCGCGTAAGTGAGATTCATGCGTTTTCAGTACATTCAGCGTGCTTACAGTTCATGTCTGGGGATGCAGGAGTAGTTCTGAAACCTAATCCTGCATTCATGCCCAAAGTAGTTAATGCTATAAATCCTCTTGAGCTAAGAGCCTTCTATCCACCTCCTTTTGCCTCATCAGAGCAGCAGAAGTTAAATACATTGTGCCCAGTGTGTGCTTTACGCATTTATACAGAACGAACCAGAGGATTCAGAGAGAGCGATCAGCTGTTTGTTTCTTGGATGAAACCTCGTACAGGGAAGCCGATCACTAAGCAGCGTCTATCGCATTGGATAGTGGAGGCGATTTCGTTGGCATATTCCAGTAAGGGTCTTGTGACCCCACCTGGCTTACGTGCACACTCAACAAGGGGAATGTCAACTTCCTGGGCTCTATTTAAAGGAGTCACATTACAGGATATTTGTGAAGCGGCGAGCTGGTCCTCACTGCATACATTTGCTAGATTTTATAAACTGGATGTTACAGCTCAGACTTTAGCACATGCAGTACTGAGCATAGGAATGTGATTCACGAGTCGGACTCGTTCAGCCCTGGATGTGTTGGTTATGGTTGGCAGGAGACTTCAAGACAGGCTATCTGGCAATACGGGAGTTAGGATATCCCATAGTGAGACACCGAAACATATGCTTGAAAGAGAACAATAGGTTACTAGCGTAACTCCAGTTCTCTGATAGCATTAAGTGAAGTGTCTCACCAGATCACCCTCCTTGCTGTGTGAAGCGAGGAAGAGGTGTGCTTGTTTTGAATGTTGAAGTGACGTTGTGTTGCTCCCTTTATACGAGGGGTGGGGAGATCACTCCCAGATGCAGCGTCACGCCTGCCAGCCAATTGGGGCTGGCGTAATGTAATAGGGCTTCTGAGGAATACGGCGTATCCCATAGTGAGACACCTCACTTAATGCTATCAGAGAACCGGGGTTACGCTAGTAACCTATTGTTTTCTTGTTTGATTTAGAACTCAAAATCAAAACAAAAGATTCATTTCGTGGAATTTGACTCCTTAGATTCAGTTCAAACAACTCAGTTCAGAAAAGTTCAGTTCGTTTACTCCAATTCGGGAAAAAAAATATAAAGATTCACAGTCAGTTCATCAAGTTCAGTTCGTTTGAGTCTGAATCGATTCACCGTGAAAAGATTCGATTTCACAGTTTCTAGAAAACTCTGTGCGGCACAAAAACCGAAGGAAAAGCGGTTCCATCTCCACAAAAAAAAATATTACTTTGAGCAGTCTCTCAAGAAAAGATGATCGGAATATTCCTACCCCGTTCCTGGGTTAGTTTAACTGTTTCACCTCAATCAGCATTCGTCTCGTGTGGGTTGGCTCGCCATCTTGCATCATCTTCTAACTGGAAGGGACAATTCCAGCATGGAAAAAAAACCTGACCTGCACGTATACAGGCAATAATAACTTCACAAACATATCAGACTCTCCGTTTCTAGTTCGGTAACAGAACTATTAGCATGTTAGCTTGTAAACAGCGACATTTCCACTGTAACACTCGGTCATCATTATTACTCAACGTGAACATCTCAAACTCATATACATGTAACTGATCGACTAAGAGACATATTTCAACTTGTAATGCAACAAAAATCATTAAAATCACATTGTTAAAAAAAGTAAGTTTTCATCTTCTCTCTCACAGTTACATCAATACACATCTAATTACATAAAACATTTCCTACACATTGCAAAATGTGCACTTACCAAAATCCAAAAATAAAACAGATATCCATGCATTTAATCTTCTACGACTCTTTTTTTCTTTCTTGCTCTGAACTTTCTTGCGCTGCTGCTCACCTCTTTGATTTCCCCGAGAAAACTAAAATAGCTCTCCCCATTAGCGCCTAACCTGGTGGGGCGGGACTTCAACTTAAACACGACAGGATTGGTTGATCACTGATATGTCAATCAACTTACTGACATATAATCTTTTTAGATTTTATGATTTTTCTCACATCATATGATGAATTCTGCTTTTAATCATGAATTACATTTCTTTTTAAAAAAAAAATAAAATAATATGTAGTGATTTTATTATTAATAAATCAATATTCTAAATTATACAGGGTTACATTTGCTTTCGCTTTTTCCTTCTTCCTCGTTTGTTGTTCTTCAGCGTGCAGAGCATGCGCTAAAATAGCGGTCAGTCGTCTGTTCTTCCATTCAATGCAGTTGCCCTTCACTGCTTGCGCAATTTCTGGTCTCAGTCCATTCAGAAACCAGCTTCGCAGGTGACACTCCCAGATGCCAGGTTGATTTCCTCTGTCGTTGGGCTCTTCCAAGCCACTGTGTTGTTGAAGGTCTTGTACAGTCGATGATAATAGTCTTGAACAGACTCCCCTCTGGTCTGGCAGCAATTGCACAGTATAAAGAGGTGCAGGTGCATCCACTCAATAGATTTTACACTGAGGAGCCGAGATAGTCTCCCTGGCCACCAGCGATGGTTTGAGATTGTGGCAAGAGGACATAACGTCTCCGTTCCCTCCATCAGGGAACGAGGGCTATGTATGTAACCTAGACGTTCCCTCTCTGTCGGTCATTACAAGTTATATCATGACGACATTAGGGGTCCATGGAAAACGCCACAACCTGAACCCCGTCACAACCCTGAGAATAGCAAATGTTGGCAAGCGACGTGTGTCAGACAAATGCTGTGCTAAAGTTGTAACCTTCCCACCACCCCAGCGTGAATTTGCTGACCTTGGTACCCGCAAGGACCAGAGGTGAGTATAACGCTGCTGGTGATAGCCAAGCCGCTGTTCCTTTCACCCAATACTTACCAGAAGGGATTTCGACCTTCAGTGAAAGACCTTCCTATTTGTAGTTACAGCTTGTTCATAATGGTGGGGAAGCAAGCCTTCCAGAGAAGGGTGCTACGGAGGCCACATCCTGCCCGTAGGGAGGTGACATGTAGAGACTCAGATATGGACTGACCCAGGCCTGGGGAAATACTACATATGTAATGGATCTCTGAGGCAGGTCCTACCTGAGAGTAGGGATGGAACAACTGCCAGCAGAGACTGACAAAGTGATCTGTCCAAGGGAAGACACGGATTCACCGAGCAGGAAACTTCACCGTGGAAGAATACACATATGGGATGGCCCGCAGGGAATCAAGCCATGTGGACACCTAGCCCAGTACAGGGGCCGACCGGAGACCCAGGGCAAGTTAACACTTGATACTGGGCCTGGCGTCAGACTGCTCCGCCCTGTCTGACTGCTGGGGGTGTTGGAGGACTCCACCAGGGTTCGCCATCCAGGAAACTGAACTGGAGGAGGACAAAAGGTGCCTGTATCCCCGGGTGAGGGGGAATGGCGCAGCAAGCATGACACCAGCCAGTTCTTCAAACTGGCTCAACGCAGAGACTGTAAAATCTTGCGAAGGTGTTTGGTGTCGCCCAGCCCGCAGCTCTACAGATGTCTGCCAGAGAGGCGCCGTGTGCCAGCTCATAGGAGGAGGCAACACTCCGTGTGGAGTGAGCCCTCACCCCTAGGGGACACGGCTCGTCTTGGGATTGGTACATCAAGACAATGGCATCCACTATCCTGTGGGTCAACCTTTGCTTGGAGACAGCCTTATCTTTCTGCTGACCTCCGTAACAGACAAAGAGCTGCCACGATGGTATGATGGAGGGGAGCGCGGTCAGGAGCGCTGTCTTAGCAGACAGGAATTTAAGCTCGACTGACTCCAGCGGCTCAAAGGGACCTCTCTGAAGTCCTGCCAGGACAACAGAGAGATCCCAGGAGGGCACCAGGGGTGATCTAGGAGGATTTAACCTTCTGGCACGCCTCAGGGACCTGACAATGAGATTGTGCTTTCCCAGGGACTGGCTGTCCACTGCATTGTGATGTGCTGCGATAGCACCTTTCTTGTAGGAAAGAAAGCACAACTCTAATTGGGCATTTAATCGGGGACTGTAATCGGGCAACACCAGCTTGTGAACAGACTCCATTTCAGAGCATAGCTTGCCTCGTAGAGGGAGCTCTAGCCTGCATGATAGTCTCTACCACTGCCGGTGGTAGGTCACCTAAGTCTGCCGCGTTCCATCCAGGAGCCACACGTGGAGGTTCCAAAGATCTGGACGTGGGTGCCACATGGTGCCGAGCCCCTGAGTAAGCAGGTCCTGTTTCAGGGGAATGCACCGGGGGGGCTGTAGCGAGGAGCATGAGTTCCGGAAAACCAGGTCCGGGTGGGCCAGAAAGGTGCAACCAACAAGACCTGCTCTTCACCCTTCCTGACCTTACACAGTGTCTGTGCGGGAAGACTTGTGCGGGAAGACTCTCTGGGGGAAACGCATACTTGCGTAGAGCCCGAGGCCAGCTGTGTGCCAGAGAACCCGTGCCAAGGGCCCCTCAGTCAGGGAATAAAATAGCTGGCAATGGGAGGACTCGTGGGAAGCAAACAGGTCTACCTAAGCTTCCCTGAATCGACTCCCGATCAGCTGGACCGTCTGGGGATGGAGTCGGCATTCTCCGGGGAATGTGAGCTGTCATGAGAGCACGTTGGCCGCACAACTGAGCTCCCCTGGGACATAAATAGCTTGCAGCGATTTCAGCAGCGTCTGACTCCAGAGGAGGAGATGGTGGGCGAGCTGTGACATGCGACATGATCGTACACCTCGCTGCCAGTTGATGTACAATACAGCCGCAGTGTTGTCCGTATGGACCAACACGTGCTTGCCTTGCAGCAGCAGCCGGAGCTGCCGCAAGGCTAGGTGCACTGCCAACAACACTAGGCAACTGATATGCCAAAGCAGTCGAGGCCCTGTCCAGGACCCCGAAACTGCCTGCCCGTTGCATGTGGCACCCCAACCCGTACTGGAGGCATCTGTTGAGACAACAACATGCTGGGACACTTGTTTTAACCCTCTGGGGTCTGAGGGTGTTTTGGGGCCCTGGAGAAGTTTTGACATGCCCTGACATTTGTGCTTTTTTCAGTATCTTAAAAACATATTAATGGCTAAAGTCTGGTTACACTGTAATCAGCACAAACTGGGCTACAATAATATGTAAGCAACATGAATGTACATGTTTGTGCTTTTGAGAAAACAACATTTATGCGTGGTTAGTGAAAATCTAATTTATTTCAAAGTCACTGAAATTAGACCAAGAAACACATTCAGAACATTTGTGCACAAGACTTTTGAGAAATGGATGTGGTAGGCTAGAGTTTTTTCTACAAAATGATGTGAAAATCATCTTGTTCAGTCGTTCACAAAAAACAATATACTTATTTAAATTTTCTAAGACATGTTTTGTGATCGAAAGGGAATATGCAAGGGAGTGACAATGGCCACTGAATATTTAATGATTCACACCTGAGAGACAAAAGGCCCTCCTCTAATGGCCCATCAATGAGACTGTGACTGTCAGGTAAGAAACAATGCGAGAAGATTCAGAGATTGGGGTTTTAGATTATCTGTATTTTATTTACAATACAGTATAATATAAACATACATTATGAAGGTCAAAGACACATTATTAAGCACACTGATCCAACCACAGAGATGTGAACAGACGGTGTGTAATTCCTGAAAACTGTTTTCTGAATTCTGTTCAACAAGTAGCACAAGCAAATCATACCTGATATTCAAGTGCTTGCAAAACTCATCATCAGTAGTCCAGGAGGTTGTTTTACCAATAGAATATCAGTGTAGTTGAAGATCTGATGCTGGTACAGTGCTCTCAGGGGAAAGGTTAACAGGATTCATCTGTTGTGCAGGTATCAGATCACAAACAACTAAAGCAAAACAAAAAACATATGTGAGCATGTTAATATCAGGAGCAATTTAAAGCATCCTTGGTAAATAAAAGCATTAGTTCTATAATTTCTATCCCAAAAAATATTCATATAGGTATCTAGTCACAACATAAATAAATGAATAAATCAGTGCGCATGTTGATAGGCCATACTGTTAATAAGCAATACTGTTGATAAGCAATACTGTTACATTAGCAATCACTAATATTGCCCATGTGATTTTTATAGCTATCATATGCACACATGCTTTGTATTTATTATTATACAGTATAAAAACAACATCTGAGAAACTAAATTATTATTAAGCACATTATGTACACGTTTGAGCAGATATTTGCAGACAGAGTATTCAACAGTAAAGACTGGTCTAAGCATTCTTATACATTACTTTTATATCGTCTAAACATTAGCCCTACTTTAATGTCAATTTGTTTATGAAACATAAAACATTCCTGACGCCTTACAGATGCATTGAAAAGTTGCCTATGATATTTCAAAATGTTGCACTCGATTTAACACATTTTAGTCAGGAATTATAGTTTTGGAAAAAGTCCAACTAGTAAATGCGTTCAAGTTTATGTCACAACAACAAATTATCTAATGCCAATAAGAAACATTACTTACACTGTATACGAGATCCTCTCGTCAGCTGCCTGTAGCCGCGCTCGCGTTCTGTTTGTGAGATAAACAAGCTTCGCCTGTTCCTCACAGCGCTTTCTTACAAAAACGAAAGTATCCGACACAAACACGTTACTGCTTTGTTTACGAGTTGATGTGGGCGTTCATTTCGCGCGTCTTTCACGTGGATGTTTGTAATAACAATAGCGTTTTTATTTTACTGACGCATTTCAACAGCGCCATGCCCATCTCTGTACTTGGGAGTGTAATCAGTGCTGAAGTGGCCTCGTGAAGCAATCCGAGCGGCATGACTACGGCTGTGGATGCCATATGCCCCAGGAGCCTCTGAAATTGTTTCAGCTGTACCACCGTCCTGCCTCTGAAGGAACTCAGGCAGTTCAGCACTGATTGGGCCCGCTCGACAGTGAATTGAGCCGTCATACTCACCAACCTCAGTCCAACTCCATACCGCGAAAAGAGATTCTCTGCATGGGGGAGAGTTTGCTCTTTTCCCAGTTGACCCACAGCCCCAACAGGCTGAGGTGCTGGAGCACCAGGTCCCTGTGATCGCACAACTGTTCCCACGACTGGGCCAGTCGTCAAGATAGTTGAGGATCCTGATGCTCACTTCCCGTAACGGGGCAAGGGTGCCTTCCGCAACCTTGGTAGAGACACGGGGGGACAAGGACAGCCCGAAAGGGAGGACCCTGTACTGTCATGCCCTACCCTTGAATGCAAACCGTAGGAACGGCCTGTGTCGAGGAAGAATCGAGACAAAGTAAGCGTCCTTCAGATTGACTGCTGCAAACCAATCCGTCTGATGCGTTTCTGTGTCAACATCTTGAACGGAAGATTGTGCAGGGCCTGATTCAAGACTCACATATCCAGGATTGGCCGTAACCCACCGCCTTTTCTGGGTACGATGAAGTAGGGGCTGTAAAACCCCTGCTCCATCTCAGCTGGAGGGCCCGGTTCAATTGCATCCTTTGCTAGAAGGACAGCAATGTCCTTGCACAAGACAGGGGCGTCTCGGACTGCCACCGAGGTCTCGAGGACGCCGCTGAACTTGGGACGTCGCCGGGCGAACTGAATCGCATAGCCGAGTCGAATCGTTTGAATGAGACAGCAGGATGGGTTGGGAGTGTGAGCCACACCCCCAAGCTCCGTGCGAGTGGCACCAAAGGAACAACCGACGTACCCACGGTGGTGCAGCGGAGGGAAGTCATGCTGGATGGTGCACAAGGCGCTGCCTTCTGACCCATCACAGCAGGACTGCCCGCGTCCCCGAAGGGACTGGCCAGAGATGTGTGGGAAGGCATTGCGTCCCCGAAACCGCAGTCTTTTGGCCACTGGCACAGGCACCAGAGTGGACATCGCCTCCCAGAGGGACTGCGCGTGACTTTCTTTGCCTCGGGGGGCGAAGTCAGTCACTGAGCACAGCTCCTGCGTCAACCCCGGGTCGGTACTACCCTCGTGCATTATATCAGTGCCTTGGCTTGGTGAACCTGCAGGATAGCCATGGCATGCATGGCAGAGGCTGCCTGGCCCGCAGCACCGCAAGCTTGGCCGCAAAGGCAGCCATAGCTTACAGTGCTTTAGACGGGAGACGCGGACAATACCCCAAGGTGGCGGCATTTTGCGGGCTCTTTTAGGAAATTGCTCTTTTAGTTGAAGTGCCCAGGGGAATCGCTGCAGACAGGGAGACTGCTGTTTGCAACGTAATGCCAACCAGAACAGTTCCAGAGATGAAAAGGCTTTGTGGAGATCAAGCATGTTCATCCACTTGGCTCCGAAGCAAAAGTCTAATGAGTGGATGCACCTGCACCTATTTATACCCATGTGCAAGGGGAGTGGTGCATTATGCAAATCCACTAGCCAAATTTCATTGGCGTTTTCTTAATCAAAGATGATCGGGGCTCCCAGGTAAATTCCCTAATGTTGTCACGACATAACTGGTAGTGACCGACAGAGAGGGAACAACACTTCAGTCTTTACTTGTAAAATTAAGCCTAATTATTCTTGTTATCAGCAATAGCATCATTAGCCTTCTTAAAAAATGCTCAATTTTGATATCAGTAAATACATTTACAATAGTAAAAACTGAAGATATCACCTCTGGTTTCCTGAGATGAAGGGAAAGAAACATTGCATTAGAAGCATCTAAAAGTTTTGCCACTGACACAGAATCTTACTTTGGACATTTGGAAACAAAGCTTACATCTTTTTAATTATAATTGTGTTGTGATCAGTGCTGCTGAAAACGTTAGAGCCATTCTGCTTTTGGGTGTGTCTGTAGAAACGAGTGTAATTTACAGGCAACCAAATAGAAAAAAAAAAAAAGGACCAACAATAGATGGAATTTACAGGCAAACAAATGAACTACAATAGATGGAAAATTGGCAGGCCAGCAGTTCTCTGCAGGTCACTGCACTAGTCATGTGAACAATGTAGAACATGAGGTCATTTTAATGTGAAAATGGCATGACTGTTAATAAGACAGACAATTTGAGCAAAGGTTTAACAAGTTTATTTCATCATATCATATGCAATGACATATGGGATTTAGTTCTGAGAAGTTTTGCATGAGGCCAAAGCCATTGCCATGGCTGCCCCACCCATCCTTCAGAACGGCTCCAGCTCTGGACCCTCTGGATATGACGGCAGCAATCACAGCCGATCTGCTTCGGTGATCATTTTGAATGTACACATTTTAGGACAAGGAAATAGGCGCCATGCAGACCTGTGCTCCTGTGACATCTCTATTGCCTGTTTTGCCAGGAGGGAGAGGATCTCTGCTTGCAATACAGGCGTGTCACGATCTGACAAGTGAGGTGTTCTGCATGCAAACTTAAGCACTCCTGATTGTGTTCACCACCCATTCTGACACATGCTTGCAAGAGAGAGGTTGTAATGCTTTGTGATGTGCCTGAGGAAGGTCTTTGACCACCAGCATGTGCTGGGGAAACACTTGTGTTGAGAATGAGTGAACACACAGGGATTACACCATGCAAAACACATGGGAGGCTCTGCTCATAATTTGCAAAACAGTAAGAATGAGGAAGAAAAAGCCCTGATGTTGAGACATATTTGGTTTTGATTTTATAGCGAACTTTTTTTTATTGGCAACACAGAACTCAAACATTCTCTCTTTTGCCTGTAACATCCAAGGCAACAGATGGGTGCAACACACTAGGGTGAACTCTCTTGCATGGTGGCTCATTGTCTGTTTCCCCAGGCGACAATTTCCTTCTCAGGTCATAGCAATCCAGAACAACGCTGGGACCCAATATCAAAAGACCAACCTGAAAGGGAACGTTAAGTTCACAGAAAGTTCTGCAGCCGTGCTACAGAAAACTGATAGAAACACTGGTGTAAACAGTAGTTGCTACAGAAACAATACTTGTCTTGTCTAATCTTGTCTATAAGCTGTAAACTACTTCCCTGTCTACACTATGTTGTTTATGCAAACAGCATAAAATCACATACTCATTATATTATAAACCTATTATGTTATTTTGTGTTCAGTGAATGCATGCAGAGTTTCTGAAAGTAAGTACAACCTTCGCTTCTAGTATTACAGTGTTAAAATGCTGCCAACCATATTCTTTTGCAAATATTTACAATGTTTCGGCTCATCTTTTTGTGAATCTTTGATGTAAACTCACCTTAAAAAATGCCTCCTTTCCAAAATATTGCTTACAGCGCCCCCCAGTGTTCTCTGAATGCAATGTTCTCTGAGAAACAGTTCTACAGCAGGGGTCACCAAACGTATTCCTGGAGGGCCGGTGTCCTGCAGAGTTTACCTCCAACTTTTCTCAACACACCTGACTGGAAGTTTCAAGTATACCTAGTAAGACATTGATTAGCTGGTTTCAGGTGTGTTTAATCAGGGTTGGAGCTAAACTCCGCAGGGACACCATTCTACAGCGTCATGTGTGAGTGCAGGATCAGGCTCAACATCGCCATCAAGCTGTTTCCAATTGTGTTTGCATCCACTTGGCTACTTTTAGGAGCAATAAATGAGGAAATTTTATTGTGAAGTTAGAAGGACACTGCACCATGGCAAACACATGATTTGAGTAAATAAATGAATTTTATTCAAAAAGGTCATCATTACAGGAAATTCACTGCAGCTCTGTAGTATCTTTAAATTATCATATTTTGAAAGGTCAAACTCTTAAATGGTTTACAAAGATTATGTTAGCAATCTAATATCTATACTTAAATAACCATGTCAGTACAATAGGCCTAATATTAAAAAGGAAGACTCTTGAGTTGTACTCATTTCACTAATGTAAGGGTTTTACAGGTTCCTGTATGTTCTTCAGTAACCCATGCTTCTGTAATACTGGGCTCTGGCAACAACATCATTGGAGTAGTCGTGTCCTGTGGTTCTGGCATCGATATTCTCATACGAACTGACACTACTCACACCTGCATTGTAGGCTGATATTCCACCTGAAACAGACATTATACTACAACTGTGACATGAAAATTAAGTGTTGAACTTTTATTTGCATTTATTTATCTCTTTTTATGCTATTTATGTTAATTTGTTTATCATAAATATTATTGCAAACCTACCTTTAAAACATTGCTCTTGGGACCATGTGGGAAATCTTGCTTTAATTTCTTTAATGAAGCTAATGAGTATCTCAGTAGCTTGTGTGATATGCTGCTCACTGTCAAATGCACCTACTGGAGTGTGGTAGCGTTTGTCAACCTAAAAGAAACGCCATCAAAAGTGTGAGTGTTTTTATAAATATTTAATGTACCATACCACTTGCAACTTCTTGCATGATACATCTGTGACAATGTCCAGTTTGGAGTCAGCTTCAATTTATTCTCAATACCTGAAATTATGACTCGTGTTTTCTTATGTTATTATATTTTGAAATAAAGTAGATCTGTTCTTCTAACCAACCTGCATAAGGCCAAAGGCATTGCCATGATCACCCCATCCACCCTCCAGAGCAGCTCCAGCTCTGGATTCTCTAGATATGATTGCAGCAATCACAGCTGGGTCCATCTGCTTTGCTCTTCCAACTCTGGTGATTAAATTCCTGTAGTTCTCCATACGGGCCAGATCAGTCTCAGCCAGTCTTCTGGAGGCTTCAACACCTTTTCAAGATTAAATCATTGTTATAATGATATCACATGTTGCTATATATTGATATAATTTGTATGTAGTCATGCATTCTCACCATTTACGGTTAATCTGTCTTGATTTGCTGTGGCCTGTGATGCACCGGTGGTGTCTATGTTCATGATGTTTCCATAAATGCATGCTAGAAACAACACAGAAATGATCAAGTCAGTTAATTTTTTTTTGCACAGAATATTTATACAGCAATACACTATCACAAATTGCTCCTCATTATTCACACAATATCATATAAAAACAGTCAGCACCTGATGTATTATATAACGTAAATAACTTACCCATGATGTTGACTTAGAACTGCTGTGAAAGAGCAAATCACTGAGTTTGATGAGCCATCAGGACATGATTATATATAATTGCAGGAGTGGCTTCTCTTTTTTTCAGATGTTCTTCCACTATGGTGTGGAGAAATGGAAGATTACAAAATTTGACTTTTTGATTAAATGGTTGTAGGACTTTTTAGTTATGGGCCCTAACAGCCAACATGAAATCAAATTCGAAAACCATCTCTGAATTCCTAAATAGAAGTACTGTATAAACTGTTTCCCCGCTATATATTTTATTTGAAAAATGTATTTTCTATTTATTTATATAAGGCAACTCCATTACAAACATGAAGTAATCAATGTGTACACGGTCTGCAATTGTATTAATACTGAAATTATATATACAGTATTTTCAAATCAATAAATAAACAAATACTTAATTAAAATTAGACAACTTTTAATAATCAACAATAAATGATTTGACTGAATTTTATTTTCCATTCACGAGTTCGCCCTACAGACAATAATGAGGAATAAAAGTATGCGTATTTGGCGTATTGTCCGAGCTCGGACCCTTAGCCCGGACCCCGCGCTTACATCCCTGGAAGGGTTAATGGCGAGGAGTCGGGGTGGAGGAGGGATGCTGACGACTAGAGATGAGGAACGTAAAGCTGCTTAGTTTATTTATGGGTGTCCTGCTCACTTGAACACTTGGGACAAATACAGAAAATACGTCATAGCCTGTAAGTTAGTAGTCAAGTGCAAAGACCGAAAGTGTGAGTATTTGGACAGGGCAACTGTTTCTATACACACACACACACACACACACACACACACATAATTTACACTTTTCATTTCAACCGTAAATGAAACCGTAATAGATTTAGTTTAATCGACACTTTTCATTTCATTTTCACTTTCACTTTATTCGACACAGCCGTAACACAACTAATCCACACTTTTTATTTTATTTTCACTTTCACTTTTGAGCTAGTCATACTAGATTTGACTTTGATCGACACTTTTGATTTAATTTTCATTTTGTTTGTGACAGCCGTAATAGATTTAGTTTAATGTGTATAGGGACAGGTAGAGGGTGGAAAACTTATGAGGCTAAAAGTAGCATATTGTTAATAACAAACGCACATCACAAACCCGTTATTTTAGGAGATTACCAGACATGGGTGTCACGTCACAAAACAATTTTAATACGACTGAATTTGTTTTTAACGTGATCACAATTTAATTAAAACATTTCCACGGTTATTGAAACAACGAATACATTATAAACAAAGAACATTATATAAAACTGGGAAATGAATCTATTACTTACATCGCACGTAGATCTGCACTCAATCCAATAGCCTGCCCAGTCATCCGGAGCACTGGACTTTGACGGTGGGCAGGACGGCTGGTGGGCACATGGAGATATAGTCCATAGACGACCGACCCATACAGGAGCTATTTATGGAAGCGCATGGGGAACTCCAAAAAGATTACTCATTTGATTTATGTGTTACATAAAAGACACATGATGTCAGGGAATAAATGAGATATTCAGATATTAACCCTTTCAGACCTGAATTTTTTTCACTGGACGAAAAAAAAATTGTCCTCTTGATATTTGCTCTTCTCCAACATATAAATGAGTCTAAAAAAAAAAGATTTGTGCAAAATCATTTTTTATTAGATTTTTCTCATGTCCACTACAATGGACGCCAGGACTGAATTAAAAAAAAAAAACGTCTAAGGTTACGTATGTAACCCCGGTTCCCCGAAGGGAACGTGACGCCGCGTCGAAACGCTTTGGGAACGCCTTCAGCGTGACCGCGCTCTGAATCACGTGTGCAATCAGACCAATGGAAGAACGAAACGTCACAGGCGGGTGACGTCACTGACCAGGAAGCATAAAAGCACGTGCGCCAGAACGAGCGTCAGCTTCCAGGAGAGAAGCAGCGCTCGCAGGGACGCAGGAGGATGGCTACGAGACGCGGCGTCTCGTTCCCTTCGGGGAACCGGGGTTACATACGTAACCTTAGACGTTCCCCTTCAGGAACTCGAGCCGCGTCGAAACGCTTTGGGAACGAGATGCCCACGCCGCCAGACCCCTAGTCCCTGCCTAGGAAGTGCTAGGGCGAAGGACAGAGGCACCAGGCGAGACCCGCAGGTCAAGTTCATAAAACCTGACAAAGGTCAAAGGTGAGGACCATCCCGCAGCGTTGCAGATATCTTGCATGGGGACCCCAGCAAGAAAAGCTTTGGAGGCAGCCATACTCCGGGTAGAGTGGGCTCTGACCTCCAGAGGAGGAGGAAGGTCAGAGGACTCATAAGCAGAACAAATAGCGTCCACTACCCAGCGACTTAAAGTTTGCTTAGAAGCAGGGAGGCCCCTTTTTGGGGGGCCATAACAGACAAACAGCTGGTCTGACTTTCTCCACCTGGCAGCTCTGTGGACGTATGCATCCAGTGCTCGCACCGGACACATACAATTACGCTTCTGATGGTCAGCATCCAGAAAGGGAGGAGGACAGAAGGCCTGAAGTACGACAGGCCGTGGTGTAGAGGAGGGGACCTTAGGGACATACCCCGGTTTAGGGTAAAGAAAAGCTTTCGACAGGCCTGGCGCGAAGTCCAGGAAGGAAGGGGCCACAGAGAGGGCCTGAAGATCCCCAACTCTCTTAAGGGAGGAAAGTGCTAAAAGAAGGACAGTTTTAAGAGTAAGAAATCTGTCAGAAATTTCCTCGATAGGCTCGAAGGGAGCCCTACAGAGAGCCTCTAACACCACCGACAGGTCCCAGGTAGGGACACGAGGTCGTACCGGAGGCCTCAGCCTCAGTGCACCGCGGAGGAAACGTGTAACAAGGGGGTCCCTACCCACGGAAAGCCCACCGAGAGGGGCGTGGTAGGCCGCAATGGCCGCCACGTAGACCTTCAAGGTGGAGTGGGATAACCCTGCAGACAACCGGCTTTGCAGGAACTCCAGCACTGAACCAACTGGGCAGTTAACTGGGTCTTGCTGGCGGTGTCCGCACCAAGAAGTGAAAAGTTTCCACTTCAAGGCGTACAGTTTCCTCGTGGAGGGAGCTCTAGATTGGAGGATGGTCTCAACAACCTCAGTTGAGAGACCGGAAGCTAAGAGGTGCGCCCCCTCAGAGGCCACACCCAAAGCTTCCACAGCTCCGGCCGGGGGTGAAGAATGGTACCCCCTGCCTGTGAGAGGAGATCTCCCCTGACGGGAATCTCCCAGGGAGAGCCGTCGAGGAGAGAAATCAGGTCCGAGAACCATACTCGGCCCGGCCAGTACGGGGCTACTAGAAGAAGGGACACCCCGTCCCGGCGCACTCTCTCTAGAACTCCCGGGAGCAGAGCGATCGGGGGAAAGGCGTACAGACGTAGCCTCGGCCACGTCTGCACCATGGCATCCAGCCCCAGGGGAGCTGGATGAACTAGAGAGTACCAGAGGGGACATTGCGTGTTCTCCCTCGTGGCAAACAGGTCCACCTGGGCTGGACCAAACACTCTCCAGATCTGCTTCACCACCTCGGGGTGAAGCATCCATTCCCCGGGCCTCGGCCCCTGTCTCGACAGGATGTCTGCTCCCAAGTTGAGATGCCCAGGAACATAAGCTGCTCTCAGCGAGAGGAGTTTGTCCTGGGACCACACAAGGATCTGGTGCGCCAGCTTGTACAAGGGGCGCGAACGCAGACCTCCCTGGTGGTTGATGTAAGAGACCACCGAGGTGTTGTCGGTGCGGACCAACACATGGCGGTCTCTTAGGTCCGGGAGAAAGTGTTTCAGAGCCCGAAACACGGCCAGCATCTCCAGGCAATTTATGTGCCACGTGAGTTGGCGACCGCTCCACAGACCGCGGGCAGGGTGGCCACTCATGACCGCTCCCCAACCGGTGAGGGACGCATCCGTCGCTAGCGTTACGCGGCGACAAGGAGCTCCCAACACCGGGCCCTGAGACAAGAACCAAGGCTTCCTCCACATGTCCAGGGCACGTAGGCAACGCCGCGTGACCCTGATCATGCGAAGTGGGTTTCCCCTCGGGGAAAACTCCTTGGTCTTGAGCCACCACTGTAGGGGTCTCATGTACAGCAGGCCAAAAGGTATCACGTTGGACGCTGCTGCCATCAGACCCAGCAGTTGCTGGAACTGCTTGACAGTGAGTGACAGGCCTTCCTTCACTCTCTTGACTGCAGTGAGGATCGACTCGATCCGAGCAGGAGACAGACGTGCCTGCATCGTGGTCGAATCCCACACCACGCCCAGATAAGTGGTCCTCTGTAATGGAGAAAGCACACTTTTCTTGGCGTTCAGTCTTAACCCCAGCGCTTTCATGTGAGCGAGAACGACATCTCGATGCCGAACTGCCTCCATCTCCGACTGAGCTAGGATCAGCCAGTTGTCGATGTAATTGAGTATGCGGATGCCCTGGAGTCGCAGAGGAGCCAGAGCTGCATCCACACACTTCGTAAAAGTGCGGGGGGAGAGTGCTAGGCCGAACGGAAGAACCCGATATTGGTAAGCTTTGCCCCTGAAAGCAAACCTCAGGAACTTCCTGTGATGAGGAAGGATGGAGACGTGGAAGTATGCGTCTTTTAGATCTATCGTGACAAACCAGTCCTCGGACCTGATCTGAGACACGACTTGCTTGATGGTGAGCATCTTGAACTTCAGTCTCTTGACTGAGCGGTTCAGCAGACGCAGATCTAAAATGGGAAGCAGGCCCCCATCCTTCTTCGGAACAATGAAGTACCGGCTGTAGAACCCGGACTCTCTTTCGTGAGGAGGGACCACCTCGATGGCCTCCTTCCTCAGGAGAGTAGCTACTTCCTGTTCCATTACCAGACCCTGCTCGGGGCCCACCAGAGTGGGAGAGCCCCCGTTGAACGGCGGAGGTGGTGCGCCGAACTGAATGCGATAACCTCGCTCTACAGTATGCAGGACCCAAGCAGACACATTGGGCAGTAGTTTCCACGCTGCCAAATGATCTACTAAGGGAACCAGCCTCTCGAGGCTGGCCTCTGGTGTTAGGGGGGCCGCTGGAATGGTGTCCTGAAACGGTTGCCCGGCAGGAAGCACCTGAACCAGCGGTCCCAGAGACCCCCGCGGGGGTGGCGAGCTCCCCAGCCCCGCTACGTTGCCGGGCGGGAAAAACTGGGGTGGATGCTCGCTGGAGACCGCTGCGCCCTGAAACACTGGCAGGGTTGGCAGGGCGATCTCCCGGGGGCACGGGGGGGACCCGGACACCGAATACTGCGGTGCTACCCGTTTCCCCCCAGATGGGGCTGCCCCCGGCGGTCCCGACCCGTCAGGACCGCTTGGTCGAGGACCTCTTCGACTGAAGCACGACCCTCAGATCGGGCTTAGCCTGGGAGGTCCTCGACCTAGAGCGTTTGACCACTCGCTCTCGATGGGGAGGAGTGCGAGTGGCCACGCTCTGCTTTTGAGCTTCCCTGTGTGAGGAGCTGGTAGACGGCCGGGGCTGCTCCGTCGCAGTAGCCCCGTGAGCTGGATGGCGGCGAGGGAGGAACCGCTGAAACGCCGCCGCTTGCTTACGCGCCTCCTGGTATCTGTCGACGACGGCATTGACGGCGTCGCCGAACAGACCAGCAGGCGAAAGCGGGGCGTCTAAGAGGAAGACCCTGTCCTTCTCTTTCATGTCGGACAGGGTCAACCAGAGATGTCTCTCCGCGGCCACAAGGGCTGCCATAGACCGCCCAATGGCACGGGCGGTCTCCTTAGTGGCGCGGAGAGACAAATCAGCGGTCCTCCTGAGCTCAGAGATATCACTATCTTTGATCTCCTCACCCTCATCCAGCTCTTTGAGCAGGTCAGCCTGGTACGCCTGTAACACCGACATGGTGTGCAGACACGCACCAGCCTGACCCGCAGCCGTGTACCCCTTGCCCACCAGCGCTGAGGTGACTCGCAGCGGCTTGGAGGGCAAGACCGGAGCCTTCAGAGACGATGCAGACTCGGGGGACAGATAGCTCGCGAGCGTCTGTTCCACCCGAGGCATCGCTCTGTACCCTCGCTCATCCAACCCCGCCACATAACCGTAATTATAGGAAGCGGGGATGAACAAGCGGGACGAGAAGGGTGCCTTCCATGATCTCGACACCTCAGTGTGGAGATCAGGAAAGAACGGAAGGCTCCGGCGTGCTGGAGGTGGTCGAGACCGCAGAAATCTCTCGTCCAACTTACTCTTCTGCGGTTCGACTAATGGCTCGGCGGGCCAATCGATGCTGAGCTTGGCCACCGCCCGAGTCACCACCTCGAGTAGCTCCTCGTACTGGGGAAACTGAGGTGCTGCAGCCTCATCCACACTCACCACATCAACCTCCTCGGAGGAAGATATGGCGAGCGTGGAGGCCGACCCCCGGGGGGAAGAAACCGCAGCGCGGGCTTCCGCTCCCGAAGGCCGGGCAGCGGATCTGGTGGGTGAGGCAGAAGATAGGGGGTCACCCGTCTCCATACCCTCCACCAGATCCAGTTGCGAACCCCACGAGTGCAGCCGCCGCTCCGCCTCGGCGGAAGCAGGACCGGACCCGCGGGGAACGCTGGTGAAGGCTCCCTCCGCAGAGAAAAGAGCCTTCCGGGAGCGGAGCAAACGCATTGGAAGCACGTCACAATGCGGGCAATCGCCCCCCTCGAGGGCCGATGCCGCATGCTCCGCTCCCAGGCAAGCCACGCATAGAGCGTGTGTATCCCCGCTCGAGATGTAACGAGAGCAGGGAGGAACACATGCTCTAAAACCCGGCTTGCCAACGTTCTTGGTCTTTTGCGTTTTCTTTGACATACTGCCTCGAAATAAAAGTGGTGCAAACTAGCAACCGAAAAAGAGACAGCACAGACAAACACAGAGCGCTGCTGAAAGACAGAAGCTGACGCTCGTTCTGGCGCACGTGCTTTTATGCTTCCTGGTCAGTGACGTCACCCGCCTGTGACGTTTCGTTCTTCCATTGGTCTGATTGCACACGTGATTCAGAGCGCGGTCACGCTGAAGGCGTTCCCAAAGCGTTTCGACGCGGCTCGAGTTCCTGAAGGGGAATCCTAATTTTTTAACCATACATAATAAGTAGAGTTTGTGCACTATAGTTGAACTAGTGTTTAAGATTTTGAACAGAATACATATTGTAAGAATGAACAATGCCATAAGAATGTGGGAAAAAAGGTAAGATCATATGAAGTCTCAAAAAACTTGTTTTTTGGTTGAAGTGGGTGAATCTGAGTATATATATAAATGTCTTTGTGTGTATATGTATGGGTTTATGTGTACTTGCTGATTGTTTTGATAAATATATGATTGTGTGCATTATAGCATCAAGGCATCGGTGTGTGTGGAGGGGGTGTGAGTGTATGTGTTGCTGTGTATTCACTGATCTCATCCACTATGGCTGTTTCTCAATATAACCAATGAAAAATTGACCTACAGATTATAGTCACTCTGAAGACATAAATGAAATCATATTAATATTAATTGCATTAATTAACATCAATGTTCATAAAACATTGACACTTGAATTTATACTTCTGTATTTAGCTTTGAAATGCTTGCACAAATTTCTCAATCTTTTATACTACTAATTCATGAGGTTCCTGCTAAGAACTGATGTCCATTGCGATGGACAGTAAATTTAAAAAAAAATCCTGTGTTCTGCAACTCTAACAGATCTTCAAAATAACTTTAAATATTATCATTTTATAGTCTTAATTTTACAACCGGTGCAAGTTGATGAGTCTACCATTAACATAATTCTGCATATAAAAGGTAAAATATGAGGTTCCTCCTCTTCCTGTCTAGCTGGTTATCATGCCTCTCTTTTGTGATGTCTGTAGCTCAATCAGAATAAGTTAGAAGTCAGATCTTCATTGTAATTGGTTGATCAGGGACCAATCAGTGACCAGGCATTGCTCATATTTTAAAAACATAACATTTTATTGGTTTAAACAAAAAAATCATGTGATGTCCATTCCAATGGAGGCAGGGTCTGAAAGGGTTAAGATATTCTCACTCTCTCGAACAGACTACAACTGAGATATGAAATCATAAAACAGAACAAAATCAACCCCGTTTATCAAGAAATTGATTTACTTGCAATAGCCTACCAATGATGCTGTCAACTTGGCTGAATATCTATACTACTGCATTTCAGTATCCAGCTACTTTATAACTGCATTATGAGTTTTTTTAAATTGTATCTTCCCAAAGACAAAAAATGTTAAATCAAGTGATAATAGCATAGGCGCGGGAAGTGGGGGTGCTGAGGGTGCTGCAGCACCTCCTGTCTTTTTTCTGTGGGCATAGTTTATCCGAATTCTCGCCTAATGCTGCGTTCACGCCATATCGTAATTACCATAATTTCGAGATGACAACATGTGACGTTCTACTCGGAGCTGTTCACGTCCTCAGACTTGGAATTATGCTTTTTTTTATGGCAACACTATCAATGCCTAAACAGAGCCTATGTTGGTCAGGTGGTACTGAGGTCATGTGGTACAAGTCGTAGCTCTCAGAAGACTCCCAGTTCACAAGTTGTAATTACGAGTTCTACGAGGACGTGAACGCTTTTTACAAGTTGGAATCTCGTAATTACGGGAATTCCGATATGGCGTGAACGCACCTTAAGACCGACCCGAGCCCGTCTTTTTCCCCTTCTCCCAAAACAGCTTACACTACTGTTTTAGCAGTTAAAATAGTTTAGTTTTGTATGTAATGGCAAAGTGATTATATTTCGTTTCGTTTTTTTATTAAGTTAATTTAGAAAAATGTTTGGAGCATTTTTTTTCCTTTCCTTTTTTTTTTTTTTTTTTAAGTAAGAACCAAGCGGGCAGCGGCAATTGATCATACTCTGTTTTATCAATTTTGCCTTCTCAAATCAGGACCTGCCTAAAGTAAAATCTATAAATATAAAACAGCTAAAGCATATAACAATGCAGAACGTTTAACCTATATAAATGCGCTATTAGGCGCATATCCAATCGTTTCTGCAAGAGTAGAGGCTAAAGCACGCTTTTTAGGACATGAAGGCACCAGCGCGATCACTTGCATTTGCACATGGAAACAATTTAAAATATGCCGTTATACATCATTCGGAACTGCAAAGGGTCTACTTTTATTTGTGTGCACTCACAATATCAATAAAAGGTTGTGCTTTTATAAAATAAAGAAAACAAACATGCTGTGCTTTCTGCCGTCTCAAAAATGAACCGAAACTCAGCGAATGCATTAATCACAGACATGATAAATATATATGTAGAAAGCTTTAAATTACTACTTAACAAAATAAAACAAATGGAAAACAAAAACGCTTTCATTATGTAGCTAATCCCTAAAGATGCATTTATCTCTAAAGGCTCGTCCAATAAGATGGGGAGTAAGGATCGTTAACTTCATCCTTAAAACACTTAGACTCAGAAAACACTACTTTATTAATAAATAATTCAAAAATCTCCTTACTATTTTACTCTTACACATTTATGTTCATTACTTTTTTTCCTGGTGGTTTGTGGTAAGCTTTAGCCTATTGCATGCACTTGAACGCAGAACTCTAACAGCTGCGCTGAAGACACTTGCGCTCGCTGCTGCTGCTGACGGGACACTAAACACCGTCCAAGCCTCTCTTGACAGTCGCAGTAGCCTGTTTTTTTAAACACCATTGATATATGTCTAAAATATAAAAATAAAGAGAAGCATAAAACAGGCCAGATGCCCGGCGCGCGTCTGAACTATGACGAAAATTGGCCCGAAGCTCTGCCCTATACGCGTAAAAAACAAGCCGAAATGCTGCAATGCAGGACTCTAATACGTCTTAAAAGTGAAACACGGAAATATCATGGATGTACTAAAAAATACGTTTTATATACTCGGTATTGTTTCCTAATGGTTTCTTAATAAAATCACGTTTACATACTTTAGCAAAACGTTATTACTAATGATTTTATGCAGTGTCACGTGTGAGTGGAGGCTCAACATCGCCCTCTAGAGAACCATATGATATGGCAAGCTATGTCGCATTTAATCACACAGGATAAGAGTAACTGCAAACATTTCAGCACTTCAGTCTTCACTTGTAAAATTTAGCCTGATTATTCTTGTAATCAGCAATGGCATCATTAGCCTTTTTAAAAAAATGCTCAATTTTGATATCAGTAAATACATTTACAGTTGGAAAAACTGCAATTGACTCTTGTTCAAAAACATTTACAGATATCATCTCTGGTTTCCTGAGATGAAGGGAAAGAGATATTGTAAGTTTTGCCATTGACACAGAATCTTACTTTGGACATTTGGAAACAAAGCTTGCACTTTTTCTAATTTGTAATCGTGTTGTAATCAGTGCTGCTAAAAACACCATTCTGCTTTTGGGTGTATCTGTAGAAGCGAGTGTAATTTACAGGCAAACAAATGAAAAAAACAAAACAAAAAAAAACAAAAAAAAAAACAAAAAACAAAAACAAAACAACAATAGATGGAATTTACAGGCAAACAAATGGTCATTTATGAGGTCATTTTAATGTGAAAATGGCATTACTGTTGATAAGACGGACAATTAAAGTGAAAAAAGTTTATTTCATCATATCATATGCAATGATATTATAAGTTACTTACAAAAGATACTGAATAAAAAGATACAGAAACTAAAGATATAAAAATAAAGTTTTTACAATACAATACAATACAATACAATTAAAGGGATTGTATTAGCAATCTATATGTTATATTTAAGTGATACTAATACAGTAACTTCAATAATAATACACTGATGTAATTGATACACTGTATGTAGCATCTCGAAAACTGCTGTTTCTCAGTAACCCTTGGTTTTGAACCACTGGGCTCTGGCAACAACATCATTAGAGTAGTCTAGTCCTGTGGTTTTGGCATCAATAGTCTCATAGGAAATCACTCTTTTCACACCTTTGTTGTAGGCCGCAATTCCCCCTGAAACAGACATGAAACACTCAGTCAGACTGATGCCATTCTATTTAATTTACATAAATCATTTAATTTTTATATGGAAGTTTTTTTAAACAATGTATAGATTGATTAATCAATTAATTAATCAATATTCATCAAATCATCATTCTAATGTGCATAGTTTCTAAAAACAAGACATATTTGTGGTTTCTGAGAGTGGAAGTGTTCTACCTTTAAAGCATTGCTCTTGTGTCCACTTGGGAAAATTTACTTTAATTTCTTTAATGAAACCAATGAGTATCTCTGTAGCTTGTGCGACATGTTGCTCACTGTCCCATGCACCAACTGGAGTGTGGTAGCGTTTGTTGACCTAAAAAGACACCATCAAAGAAGAGAACAATTACAAATGTTCAGAAATATTTAATGTACTAAACTTATTTTTGCATACTTTGTCAACGTGGAAAAAAACAGAAATATTTAACACTTTGCATAGATGATTATTGTGACAACTTAAACACCTTGAACCTTATTTATTATTTATCATTTATCTACTCGCTGCTGTGTGCGTGCAGTTGGATGGGCAAATGCAAAGCACAGATTCACTTTTACTTTTTGACTTTCACTTTCATTTAATGTGCACACACATACAAGCTTTATCTTAAGTCTGCGTTTAAATAGAGCAAATCAATTCCTCTGACCAACCTGCATGAGGCCAAAGCCATTGCCATGGTCGCCCCACCCATCCTTCAGAACGGCTCCAGCTCTGGACCCTCTGGATATGATGGCAGCAATCACAGCCGGGTCCATCTTCTTTGCTCTGCCAACTTTGGTGATCATACTCTTGTATTTCTCCATCCGGGCCAGATCATGCTCAGCCAGTTTTTTGGAGGCTTCAACCCCTATGACCAATTGAAATCATTTTAATACATACTGTAACATAGTGCACAATGTATATATTGGCAAATGAAACAAAAGAGTCATATGATTTGTATGCAGTTATGCATTTTACCCTTTATGGTTAATTTGTCTTGTTTTGCTGTTGCCTCTGATGCACCAGTGGTGTCTATTTTCATGATGTCTCCATAAATGGATGCTAGAAACAACATAGAAAATATCAAGCCCTTTCAAGTCAATAGATTATTATTCATACAGAATATTTAAGCAGTGTTACATTATTATTAATATCATATAGTAACAGTCAGAACCTGATATTATATAACTTACCCATGATGTTGACATAGAACTGCTGTGAAAGAGCAAATCACTGAGTTTGAAGAGCCTTTTTACTGAATCAGACCTCAGCAGGCCCTGATTATATATGATCGCAGAGGGTGTGGTTCCTCTGTTTGTCTCAGATGTTCTTCCTCTAAATGTAAGGTTACAAAACTTTGAATTTCCTTGTTTATTTATGTCTTATTATTGGTGAACAGTTTTATCAGGTGCTTCATACACTTTAACAATGCTAACCATCACTTTTGATAAATAAAAACAGTATAAATAAAAAATAGTCTAAACAAAAAATAGTCAACTGCAAACAACAAGTGCAGCCATAAGCAAAGTAGGCTAGGATACTTTATCAATATTCAAAGTGCAAATAGAGACCAAATTTAATCGTAAGCTTGGTTCAGAGCAAGGATGTACATGTCTTATGCACAAGGTGATGAATCTGCTGGCTAGAGGAGTCATAGAAAATGTCCCCCCAGCTCAGGGAATCAGGCTGCTACGGCTGCTACTTCCTTGTCCCGTAGAAGGATGGCAGCCTAAGGCCCATCCTCGATCTCAGACACCTGAATCGTGCCCTCATGAGATGGCCGTTCAGGATGATTACATTAAAGCAGATCCTCCTGTAAGTCTGACCCAGGGGACTCAATTTTACATCAAAATTGCCCCCCACCACAGATGGTTCTTGAGATTCTCATATCAGTACACGACCATTCTTTGTACTGTACATAGCTCCTTGCACTTTTACAAAGTGCATGGATGCAGCTACTTCCCCTTTAAGACAGAAGGGAGTCCGCATTCTCAATTACTTTGATGACTGGCTCATCCTCGCCCAGTCGGAGGATGAGCTACTATCTCACAGATCCTTCCTCCTCAGCCACTTGGTTTGCCTGGGCCTCTGGGCCAATTTTCCCAATAGCGCACTGTCTCCCAGCCAACGGATATCGTTCCTGGGAACAGTTCTCAGCTCAACCCAAATGAGGGAAGTAGTCATGCCAAAACATGCCCTGGCCATTCAGCAGCTCGCGGCCTCATTTAAATTTGGAGCCACTCGCCCTCTTACGGCGTTTCAGAAGATGCTGGGCTTCTGGAGTGGGCTCAGCTTAACTTGCATTTGCTGAGGGTGACGCACGTACTGGGCAAACTGAACTGCGGTGCAGATATGCTATCATGAAGCAACATCCCCTCTGGGAAGTGGACACTTCACCCACAGATGGTTCAGAGAATCTGGGAGATCCTTGGCAAGGCAGAGGTCAACCTCTTCACCTCAGAAGACAACTCTCATTGCCCAATTTACTATTGAAGGACAGGGACACATTAACCCACAGCTGGCCCAACCTCTGCTTTTCCCCGACGTTCTTGACCCCTCAAGTAATCAGGCGAGTCAGAACAGAGGCACAAGGCCCCTCTCTGGAGAAACCAACATCGGTTCTTGGAGCTGTGCCAGCCGCTTGTAGCAGCCCCCCCCGGCCTATTCCCCTGAGGTGGGACCTCTTTTAGGTGAATGGGACAATATGGCACTCCCAGCCCAAGCTGCGTCTCTGGACGGGAGTCTGTGAACCTCCCAGAAAGTGTTCTGAACACTATCTCTCAAGCTAGAGCTCCGTCTACAACACGCCTCTATGCTCTTAAATGGTCTGTCCTTTCCGCCTGGTGCTCAACCCACCGTGAAGTCCCAACCTCCTGTGACATATCAGTGATATTGTCTTTTCTGCAAGGGCTGCTGGATAAGGGACACTCCCCTTCCATGCTTAAGGTCTACGTAGCTGCTATAACGGCTTCCCATGCCCCAATAGCAGGCCAGTCAGTAGGCAGGAACAACTGTGTTGTCCGGTTCGTGAAGGGATCCAGGAGGTTGAACCCTCCTCGTCCCCTCACTATCCCTACTTGGGACCTCTCTATTCCTGAGGGCACTGAAGGGCCCTCCTTTTGAACCATCACTGGATTCAGACCTTCAACCCCTGACGTTTAAAGCTGCTCTGCTGCTGGCTTTAGTGTCAGTCAAGCGTATGGTAGATTTACAGGCACTCTCTGAAAACCCCTCCTATCTTGAGTTCAGACCAGGTGACTCTAAGTCATCCTGAAACTGAGAAATGGATATGTACCTAAAGTGCCCTCTACTCCCTTTCGGGCACAGGTAATTATGCTCTCTGCACTCCCTCCCTCAGAGGAGGACCAGGAGTTAATTTACTCTGCCCAGTCAGGGCATTGAGGATTTACATTGAGCGTTCCGCCCCCTTAAGAAGTCGGAACAGCTCTTTGTTTGCTTCGGTGGCCGCGGTCATGAAGCGGAGACTTTCTAGGTGGATAGTCAATGCTATCACGCTAGCTTACTCATTGGGGCTGCGATGTCCCATCGGGGTCCCACTCCACCAGAGGCGTAGCCTCGTCTTGGGCATGGTCTAGTGGTGTGTCCATTGCAGAAATTTGTGCAGTGGCTAGCTGGGCCAGAACAAAACCTGGACATAATATGTAATATTGGATGATCTTTCTGAATAAATAAATGACTAAGAAAATATTTTGGTCTCATTTGTTTGATTGGGTTCTCTTTGTCTACTTTCAGCACTTGTGCGAAAATCTGATGATGTTTTGTGTTATATTTATGCAGAAATATAGAAAATTCTAAAGGGTCCACAAACTTTCAAGCAGCACTGTGTACTGTATGTGTTACATAAAAGACACATGATGTGAGTGAATGAATGAGTTTTATTTAATCTAAACAAATAAAAAGCAAGTGAACAAAAAAGTAGAATTATTAATTCTGAGAGTTAATTATGGTTTTATAGTTAATTTGTGGTCTATGAGAGTATCATAACTTTACCTTTAAATAATTGCTCTTTAGTCCTTTAGGGAAACTTTGGGGAAACATTAATTAAAGCCAATAAGTATCCCAGTCCCTTGTCTGAGATGTTTCTCACTGTCCCATTTACCTACTAGCATGTGGTAGTGTTTGTCAAACTAAAAAGAAACATAGGCAATGAAGAGAGCAATTGAAATTTAAAAGCTTATTAAGTTGGATTAACCTACAGCTAATTAAAGGAAGTGCTGCAGGGGAACTTGTGGTTTGAGATAGGAAGTTGAGAAAAATCAAATTTACACAATAAATAAAAAAAGAATGGCACCTTCTTTTAACGTGACACAAACAAGTCTTCAGATTTGCACATTATATGGAAGAACGATTTGCAGTGAACACACTTTGACATCTTGCATTTTTGCGGTTTAGCGATTTGAAACTAGCTTGTGTAAATTCCGGCTCCTTCTAAACTATCTTATAATTTTCTGTCTCATTAACTGTCCCTGTTTGCAAAAAAACAAAAAAACCCCAAAAAAAACAAAGAACGCTCATTGTAATGTTTAGCTTACCTTATGCAAAACAATATATAACATGATTGCTTCCCAGGATGTATGAATTTATAAATGACATGAGCCATTGTTATAAATAATGGTTTATGTAATTCATTGATATGCTCCCTATGGGAGTTGTAGTTTTTGTGTATGTTTTGTTGTATTTTCTGTGCTCCTCCCAGTGTAGGTGATTTGACTGTCTGGTCCTCCTTAATGTCAAGAAGATCCAGTATTTAAGCAGAACAAGAGAGCTAGCCAGTGGCGATGCAAAGTTAATTTCTGTGAACTGATTCTGTAAACTGGAACAGTTGGGCTCATTAAACCAGTTCAAATAGCTGATTCATCGGTTCCTTGTGTCATCACCAACAATGTCACTATATGCATTTTTTTTCAAACAACTCAGTGTCATGTTATGTTTGAACTGAAAGTGCTCTCTTCAGTATGTCGCTTTTACTCGCTTTAGCATGTAGGAAGAAAGTGAGTGATGTTAATGCACTGTTTATGGACACTGCTTGTTTGGAATTCGGTAAGGATGACTGCATGGTTACAGTGCAACCCATCCTTTCAAAAGAACGATTCATTCAAGAATTGAACATCAGTACTACCAGTGAGAGATTCTTTCTCCCAAGAGTGTGCAGTTTTATGTGTTAAAGGAGAAGTTCAATTCCAGAATAAAAATGTACAGATAATTTACTCACCCCCTTGTCATTGAAGACGTTCGTGTCTTAAAATTATGTTTCTTGAGGAATAAAATTTAGGAATTATCTCCATATAATGGACTTCAACAGTGCCCCCAAGTTTAAACTTCCAAAATGCAGTTTAATTCAGCTTCAAATGGCTCTAAACGATCCCAGCTGAGGAAGAAGGGTTTTATCTAGCAAAACGATCTGTCATTTTTGAAACAAATTAACAAATTATATACTTTTTAACCTCAAACACTGTTTTTTCTGGTTCAATATGGTCAATACAGTTAGGGTATCTAGAAAAACTCCCATCTTGTTTTCTTCCCCAACTTCAAACTTCATCCTACATCGCTGCAGAAGTACTGACCCAGTGTTTACAAAGTGAACATGCAAAGAAGATCAGACGCCCTTTACCAAAAAAAAAAAAGGAAAAACGAGATGGTAGTTTGTCCACATACCCTAACCGTATTGACCCGGATTACACAGACTACGTATTTGCATCGTAGAGATGAGACAAGACGAGCATTTGAGGTTTAAAAGTATATAAATTGCCAATTTGTTTAAAAAATTATTAATCGTTTTTCGCCGGATATGACCCTTCTTCCTGGGCTGGGATTGTTTAGAGCCATTTGAAGCTGCATTTAAACTGCATTTTGGGGCACCATTGAAGTCCACTATATGGAGAGCATTCCTGAAATGTTTTCCTCTAGAAACAACATTTCTTATCGACTGAAGAAAGAAAGACATGAACGTCTTGGATGACAAAGGGGTGAGTAAATTATCTGTAAATTTTTGTTCTGGAAGTGAATTTCTCCTTTAAGCTTAAACTTAAAATCATACTTAAATGTATGTTGGCTGTTCTTATTTTCTCCTGTTTTTGCTAGTTAGGAAGTAAAGTAAAAGCTCTGTTCTGAATTTGTATTTATTTTCTTTGCAGGTAACTAGATTTCCTTCTGGCCGTTCTTTTGTTTGTTGTTTTGGCTTTATCTGCTCCTGAAGAAATGCTTATTTTTATGTTGAAATTGTTTGTTTGGGGACAGGGATCTGGAGGTTGTAAAATCTAGCAAAGGTGTTTTGAAAAGCCCAACTTGTTGCCAGACAGATGTCCTGAATCTACATCCCTTTAACCCAAGCCCACGAAGAAACCATGCTCCTAGTGAACTCCAAAAGTATAGGTCTCCCTTTTAGAAGCACATGCGAGCCCTATCGGTTACGCAATCCAATGTGACAACTGCTGTTTCAAAACCAGCAGCCCTTTATTGCAACCTCCAAAACAGTCAATAGGCTGCTCAGAGAGTTTAAAATAGGGGCATCCAAACTCGGTTCTGGAGGGTTGGTGTCCTGCAGAGTTTAGCTCCAACTTGGCTCAACACACCTGCTGGGAAGTTTCAAGTATGCTTAGTAATAGCTTGCTTTGCTTGTTCATGTGTGTCTAATTGAATTTGGAGCTAAACTCTGCAGGAAACGTCCCTCCAGGGCCGAGTTTGGGCACCCCTGGTTTAAAATCACTAGACCTGTCTAGATCAGCATTTTCCAACTCCAGTCCCTGCTATGCTTATTTTTGCATGTCTCTCTTAGTTAACACACTTGATTCAACTCAAGAAGAGAGAAGAGAGCTGCGTGCGTGAACTGTGTTTCTATTGACATGATCCCTACACAGTGTTCATTGCTCCCTACTCCCTGAGCAGGGGAAATCCGTTGAAGTTAACTTCACTTTGGAACGTTCCTTCATGGATTTGTGCTACGCACTTTCAGTTCAGTTGCATGCAGCAGATTGAAACATGGCCCGGAAAGTGCACTAAGCGCCAAAGATCCCAGAAAGGTACCAGGTTAGGGCAAGGAGGTTGCAGCAGACGTGCTCCTCTCAGAAACCCCACTACCAAATTGTACTTCCCCACTGAACAACAGTCAATGAGCTACTGGAAAGCTAAAATGGCAGCCACAAACAGTTTCAAGGTAGATGGTGTGTGTCCATTATCTAAACAGTCTTGCAGAAACGATAAAATGACAGACAAAAGCACAGCCGGGTCCTCATTCCTCGCTTTATACCATGAAATGAAAACCTTCCATTTGAGGGCATACAGGCATCTGGTCAAAGGGTCTCTTGCTTCCGCAGTTGTATCCAAAACCCGAAGCAGCAAATTTGCATTTGCCCATAGTGCTGACTTGGTAAAGATGCAGGTTTCATGACAGGGTGCTAGCTTTGACCACCAGCATGTGCTGGGGGAACACGCATGTTGAGAATGAGATAATTTACAGGGCTTACACCCTGCAGAATACTGCTAGAAGGGGAAGCTCTGCTGATAATGTGTGAATAAGAGTAAGAGTGAGGAGGAAAAAAGCTCTGATGGTTAGACATGTTTGGTTTTGTTTTTATAGTGAACTTTACTGGCAACAAAGAACCTAAACATTTCCCTCTGTTGCCTGCAACATGCAAGTGAACAAATGGGTGCAACACAGCAAGGTGAACTCCCTTGCCAACATGTTCTCACTCCCAACTCATCACATACTGATGCTTGATCAGGACCCTTTAACATCACTTTTGGATGTGCAGGCAGGGTCCTCCATTGATCTCCATTGATTTTGTTGTTTGTCTTAATTCAATGGTTTGCATGCGTTTGTAAAAATATTAATAATTTAATATAAATTTATACTTTCATTGGAGCACCTAAACCCACCCTTACCCTAAACGTAACCATGTGAACAATATAAAACATGTAACAGGCAAATATAAGTACAGTCACAGGTATTTATTGCAGAAACTGACTATAAACAAGCAGTATAAAAACATTACAAAAAAGTCATGTTGCATTCCGAGTCTTCTGAAGCCATATGAATCTTTATGCGAAGAAAAGAGTAAAACATAAGGTTTTAATCGCTGAAAATGATCCTGCTCCATTTTAACGTGCTCACATCTCATTCAAAAAGATACCCCCGAACATTAGCATGACGCAATCGGTCACGAGACACACAAGAGCCAATGGCATTTCACAACCAAGGCTGATGTAACGCTTCCTTTGGCGGGCGGCCTTTTTTAAATTTATTTACGCACAAACAGACTGAGCTTTACGGTGGACGAAGATGGATCGCGTCTACTTCTCTCACAAGTTTGGTGACCCCTGGGTTAAGTGCTCTTAAATGTGTAAATAATGAAATGTAAATAAAACTTGTGACGTGTTTACATTGAAAAATAACACCCCAACACGACAATAAAATTCCCAGTGCCTTTTGCATCAGCATTATGACGCCAAGGGTTTCTTATTTAAAGCAATGAAGGACCCTACATGTTGAAAAATGATGCTAATGGGGTACCCTGTGCATCAAAAAGTGGCGCCAAAGGGTCAGGCCATAGCAATCAGGAACAAGGCTGGGATCCAATATCTAGAAACTGGCTCAAGGGAGAGTTAAGTTCACAGGAAGTTCTGCAGCCGTGCTACAGGAAACTGATAGAAACACTGGTGTAAACAGTAGTTGCTATAGAAACAATACATCGCATTGTCTACTCTTGTTGCTGTAAACTTGAAAGTTTTACTTCGCAAAGGTTTTACTTTGACGCAAACAGCATGTCAAACGTTTCCAGTACCCTCCAATGTTCTCTGAAAAATGTCATTCAGTTGTGCATGTGCCGCCTGCCGTAGAGAACGACAGGTTAATTCAAGATGCGTTTGTGTCAGAAAAAAAGGTTCAGTTCTGTCGCTGGGGTGGTACCCTAAGGTGCAAAGTGAAAAGGTACAAATATTTACTTTCAAAGTACTAAAATGTACCTTTAAGGTACTAATATGATCCGATATTATATATGATAGATAAAGTACAAAGTACCTTTTTTCTGAATGTTGGCTACTTTCAGGAGCAATACATGCAGTTATTTTATTGTGAATTTGGAAGGACTCTTCTTAAGATCATTGTGATAAATAAAAGACACATGATTTAAATAAATAAATGAATTTTATTTCATTATAGGAAATTCACTGCAGCTCTGCAGTATCATTAAAGTAGTCGTACTTTGAAAACTCAAACTCTTAAATGGTTTGGAAAGATTTTATTAGCAATCTAATATCTATATTTAACTAACCCTATCACAACAATAGGCCTAATATTAAAAATTAAGACTCTTGAGTTGTTGTACGCATTTCACTAATGTAAGGGTTTTACAGGTTCCTGTATGTTCTTCAGTAACCCTTGCTTTTGTAATACTGGGCTCTGGCAACAACATCATTGGAGTAGTCTCGACCTGTGGTTCTGGCATCGATATTCTCATACGAACTGACACTACTCACACCTGCATTGTAGGCTGATATTCCACCTGAAACAGACATTATACTACAACTGAGACATGAAAGTAAAGTGATGAACTTCTATTTGCCTTTATGTTATGATTATTTATTTATTGTAAACTTTATTGCAAACCTACCTTTAAAACATTGCTCTTGGGACCACGAGGGAAATCTTGCTTTAATTTCTTTAATGAAGCTAATGAGTATCTCAGTAGCTTGTGTGATATGCTGCTCACTGTCAAATGCACCTACTGGAGTGTGGTAGCGTCTGTCAACCTAAATGAAACACCATCACAGAAGAGAAAATTTAGAAATATGTAATGTAGCATACTCATTTTTGCAAAGTTTGCAACTTCTCCTTATTTTGCATGATACATCTGTGACAATTTCCAATTAGGTGGCAGCTTTCATTTATTTTCAATACCTGAAATTATGACTCATGTGTTCTCTTATGTTATTATATTTTGAAATAAAATAGATCTGTTCCTCTAACCAACCTGCATAAGGCCAAAGGCATTGCCATGATCACCCCATCCACCCTCCAGAGCGGCTCCAGCTCTGGACTCTCTTGATATGATTGCAGCAATCACAGCTGGGTCCATCTGCTTTGCTTTGCCAACTCTGGTGATTAAACCCTTGTAGTTCTCCATCCGGGCCAGATCAGTCTCAGCCAGTCTTTTGGAGGCTTCAACACCTTTTCAAGATTAAATCATTGTTATAATGATATCACATGTTGCTATATATTGATATAATTTGTATGTAGTCATGCATTCTCACCATTTACAGTTAATCTGTCTTGATTTGCTGTGGCCTGTGATGCACCGGTGGTGTCTATGTCCATGATGTTTCCATAAATGCATGCTAGAAACAACATGGAAAAGTCAGTAAATTATTTTATACAGAATATTTATGCACTACACTATCACAAATTGCTCCTCAGTATTCACACAATATCATATGAAAACAGTCAGCACCTGATGTATTATATAACGTAAATAACTTACCCATGATGTTGACCTAGAACTGCTGTGAAAGAGCAAATCACTGAGTTTGATGAGCCTTGTCACTAAATCAGGATGTGTTTATGATTGCAGAAGGAGTGGTTTCTCTTTTTTTCCAGATGTTCTTCTACTATAGTGTGGAGAAATGAAAGGTTACAAAATTGTACTTTTCTGATTAAATGGTTTTAGGACTTTTTAGATATGGGCCCCAATAGCTAAATTTACAACCATCACTGAATCTCTAAACAAAAGTACTGTGTAAACTGTTTCAATTTCACTTTCACTTTATTCGAAACAGTCATAATAGATTAAGTTTAATGGACACTTTTAGTTTCATTTTCACTTTCACTTGACTCGACACAGGCGTAATACAATAAATGTACACTTTTTATTTTAATTTTTACTTTCAGTTTATTCGAGACAGCGGTATAAATGTACTTTAATCGACACTTTTCATTTCATTTTCACTTATAGATTTAGTTTAATTGTGTAGGAACATAGGCGGAGAGCGGGAAACTTATAAGGCTAAGTTAATAACAATCGCAAATATGGGTGTCACGTCATAAAACAATTTTTATACGACTGAATTTGTATTTAAATCGATCACAATTATACTAAATGCAACGCTTTCATTTCCACGGTTAGTCAAAAAGCGAATAAATTACAGGCTATACAGAAAGCGAGCAAATAGGCTCTGTTTACATTACCAAATAACATTATGACAGTTTAGTGCGAGTTGCATTCTCAAAAAAATCCTGTTATAATCAATAAAACTTGGAACTGAATCTCTTACTTACATCGTAGGTATCTGCACTCATTCATGTAGACTGCCTGGTCACCTGAAGCAGCTGCACTTTAACAGTGGGCGGGGCGGCTAGTGGGCAGATACATTCCACCCATACAGGTGCTGTTTATAAACGTGCATGAGGAACTCCAAATAGACTTTGATTTATGAGTTACGTGAAAGTCACATGATGTGAGGGAAATAAATGAACTCTTCACATCTGCGTTGTATGTATTCCCACTCTGGAACAGACAATTGAGATATGAAATCAGAAAACAGAACAAAATCTATCTAGCTGGCAAAATATCTGTACTACTGCTTTTCAGTATCTACTTAACTTTTTTTCTGCCGTTAAATAATGGTGAGCAGGTTTATCAGGTTTTTCAGGTGCTTCATACACCTCAAAAATGTTAACCATAACTTCTGATGAATCTGCCAGGCTAAAGTGAAAGCTTTAACTTTGCAGGAACAGGCAAGAAAAGGAAGTGAAAAGCAATTTTGTGAGAACGTCTGTGGGAAATCTCAGCGTTTGTACCAGTGTAAAAGCACACCAATTTTCAACATTTCTTATCACATGGTTTAGGATTGTTTAATTAGAATTTCATCAAATTCTCTGAAAAGGACTTTCAATGAAAGAGCCTAAAACAATAAATAAACAAAAACAAAATTTACAGTATAAAAATATAAAATAATAAACAATATATGATTAGATTGAATTTAATAACTCAATTCTAGTCTGTATGGTTTGTGAGTCATAAGCAATTAGGCATAAAATTATACATTATACATAAACAATTGTAGTATGAGCATGGAAACACTATTTATTAGATATATTGCATTACATAAAAGACACGTGATTTTACTAAGTAAGTTTCATTTCATCCAAACAAATACAGAACAAAATAAACAACAAAGAACGATCATTGGATTAAAAAAAAAAACTCTTTTCTTCAGTAACCCTTGCTTTTGAACCACTGGGCTCTGGCAACAACATCATTGGAGTAATCACCGCCGGTGGTGCCCACGTCCACGCGCTCATATGTACGGACATTTCTCACTCCTGCATTGTAGGCTGATATTCCCCCTGAAACAGACATTATACTACAACTGAGCTATGAAATCAAACCAAGTACTGACATAATATTTACAATAATGTATTTACATGTATGATCTGAAAAGGCATGCTTATATTATTTCTAAAACCTCTGTCAAATCTTCAGAAGCTTACAATAAAATTCAATAAATTGATTAATCAATCAATCAATCAATCAATCAATAACTAGAATAGATAGATATCTTAAAATAAAAGAAAAAACAAGGACTAATGCACTTCTCTGGTAATTCTGTGTGTTAATTATGGTTTTAAATATAGTTTATTTGTGGTCTCTGAGAGTTTCCTAACTTTACCTTTAAAGCACTGCTCTTTGGTCCACGTGGGAAACTTTGCTCTGATCTGTTTAATAAAGCCAAGGAGTATTTCAGTGCCTTGTGTGAGATGTTCCTCACTGTCCCATTTACCCACCAGCTTGTGGTAGCGTTTGTCAACCTGAAAGGAAACATAAGCAATGAAAAGACCAATTTAATATTTTACAGTTTACCAGCTGGTGATTAAAGGAAGTGGTGCAGAGGAACTTGTGCTTTGAAAAGGGGAAGTTGGGAAAAATCAAGTTTACACAATAAATTGAAAAAGATCAGCTTTAATGTGACACAAACAAGTCTTCGGATTTGAATATTTTATGGAGGCATGGCTTGCAGTGAACATGCTTTGACATGTTGCACTCATGCAGTTTATCAGTTTGAAACTAGCTTGTGTTTCCTGATCCTTCTCAACTATCCTTTTATATTCTCATTAACTTTATAGTCTTTATAGTCTTTATAGTCTGATTAACTGTTACTGTTTACAAAAAGGCCAAAGAACGCTCATTACAATGTTTAGGTTACCTAATGTAAAACAGTATACAGTGAGGAAAAAACAATTATTTGATCCCCTGCTGATTTTTTTTTTTTTTTTTGTATGTTTGCCCACTGACAAAGAAATTATCAGTCTATAATTTTAATGGTAGCTTTATTAGCTTTAACAGTGAGAGGCAGAAAAAAAAAAATCCAGAAAAACGCATTTAAAAAAAGTTATAAATTGATTTGCATTTTAATGAGAGAAATACGTATTTGATCCCCTATCAATCAGCAAGATTTCTGGCTTCCAGGTGTCTTTTATACAGGTACTGATCTGAGATTAGAAGCACTTTCTTAAAGGGAGTGCTCCTAATCTCAGTTTGTTACGTGTATAAAAGACACCTGTCTACAGAAGCAATCAATCAATCAGATTTCAAACTCTCCACCAATGCCAAGACCATGTCCAAGGCTGACCAAGGATATCAGGGACAAGACTGTAGACGTACACAAGGCTGGAATGAAAGCATCTTGGTAAGAATGTGACAACAGTTGGTGAAATTATTCACAAATGGAAGAAACACAAAATTGCTGTCTTTCTGCCTCAGTCTGGGGCTCCATGCAAGATCTCACCTCGTGGAGTTTCAATGATCATGAGAACAGTGAGGAATCAGCCCAGACCTAAACAGAAGGATTATCAATGATCTCAAGGCAGCTGGGACCATAGTCATCAAGAAAACAATTGGTAACACACTACGCCGTGAAGGACTGAAATCCTGCAGCACCAGCAATGTCCCCCTGCTCAAGAAAGCACATGTACAGGCCCGTCTGAATTTTGCCAGTGACCATCTGAATGATTTCACTGGGTAAAAGTGTTGTTGTTAGATGAGAGCAAAATAGAGCACTCTGGCATCAAATCAACTTGCTGTGTTTGGAGGAGGAGAAATGCTGCCTAGGACCCCAAGAACACCATCACCACCATTAAACATGGAGGTGGAAACATTATGTTTGGGGGTGTTTTTCTGCTAAGGGGACAGGACAACTGCACCGCATCAAAGGGACGATGGACGGGGCCATGTACCATCAGGGCCAGGGCATTGAAGCCAGCCAGGACATTGAAAATGGTTTGTTGGATGGGTATTCCAGCATGACAATGACCCAAAACACACAGCCAAGACAAAGGAGTGGATCAAGAAGAAGCACATTAAGGTTCTGGAGTCTCCAGACCTTAATCCCATAGAAAATCTGTGGAGGGAGCTGAAAGGTTCAAGTTCCCAACATCAGCCTTGAAACCTTAATGACTTGGAGAGGATCTGCAAGAGGAGTGGGACAAATATGGAGTTAGAATTGTTGCATAATTCCAAATAAATACATTATGATCCACAAATAAATGTAAAGCGATTGACAAAAACAAAGCATATTCACAAAATAAATAGAATGGAATCAACAAATAAATCTTAGAGTTCCACAAACATGAATTATATTCACAAGTAAAAAAATTAGAATTGCAAATAAAAAACATACTCACAATTTTTTTTTTTTATTTTACAAACACAACTTTGCCCGGCATTTATATGTGAATCGCGTACTGTGCATTTGTAAATCGCTGCGCGTATTTGTGGATTTTGAAACATTTCAAGCGTCAAGACGCACACTGATCCACAAATGGATGGACTCCACCCACCTTCTACTTAAGTCAATCAGATACCGGCCACGTGGGGCGTAATTCAGGACAATTAACCAGTCTCTTCAAAATGGACGACCAGGACAGTGGTGCTCATCACAGCATTATTGTAATAATATCTCAAATAAAACAAGTAATGTTATGTGTAATGTAATCAGTGTTTCATGTATCACTGAGTCCATGCGTGTTTTGACCGTGAGTGTGTTTAGCAAACTGGTATTCTACGGTGACCGGGAGGGGAGGTCTTCGGTTCACTTAGTTTTGTCGTGGCCACGACATATAAACTCGTGGGAACGTGATAATATAACACAGCCACGAGATATTAATTTGTGGGAACGTGATATTACATCGTGGCCACGAGAACGTTTTGTCGAGGTAACGACATACTTATGCCACGACTTCTTATGTTGAGGGAACGACATATTTTTCTTGTGGCCACGAGTTTATTGCATAAACAAACCTGCCTGACCATAGCAACCCGGGATTATCAGAGATGGATTCATCATTATTTTATTTTGAATTAATAAATTATTATATTAATTATTATAGATTATTTTATAATTTCTTTTATTGTTTTATAATATAAATTATTATATTGCACGCAAAGTAAACAGCATTCAAATTAAGTTTATAATGAATAAACGTTACCTAAAGTAGTCTAAATAACATAGGCATACAAGAAAACATTTTTACCCATCCCTCAATCGTCTTCAAAATATTTGTATATTATTATTAGGCCATTATTATCACCATCATCTTCATCAACATCATTATTATTAGCCTATTATTATATTTTTATATTTTCCCTTCATTTCGATCTTGCATAACGTTCTTATTAATAATAATAATAATAATAATAAGAAGAAGAATATACAAATATTAAATTAAATGTTTAATGTTAGTAAAAATGTTTTAAACAACTCTGATAACCCCAGGTTGCTATGGTCACGAAGGTTTGTTTATGCACGAGAAAAATATGCCGTTCCCTCATCATAAGAAGTCGTGGCCACGAGAAATGGATGTCGTTCCCTCAACATAGCATCTCGAGGCCACGACATCGTTACCTCGACAAAACGATCTTGTGGCCACGACATAATATGATGTTCCCACAAATTAATATCTCGTGGCCACGTTATATTATCACGTTCTCATGAGTTTATATGTCGTGGCCACGACAAAACTAAGTGAACCGAAGACCTCCCCTCCCGGTCACCGTAGAATACCAGTTTGCTAAACACACTCACGGTCAAAACACGCATCGACTCAGTGATACATGAAACACTGATTACATTACACATAACATTACTTGTTTTATTTTAGATATTATTACAATAATGCTGTGATGAGCATCACTGTCCTGGTCGTCCATTTTGAAGAGACTGGTTAATTGTCCTGAATTACGGCTGGTCCCGCACTGATTGTAAGGCAAAACGTGATTGGTTGGAGTGAGAACATGCAACGATTGGTCAGCCCCACGTGGCCGGTATCTGATTGACTTAAGTAGAAGGTGGGTGGAGTCCATCCATTTGTGGATCAGTGTGCGTCTTGACGCTTGAAATGTTTCAAAATCCACAAATTACGGGCAGCGATCCACAAATGCACAGAGAGCTATCCACAAATACGCGCAGCGATCTACAAATGCACAGTACGCGATTCACATATAAATGCCGGGCAAAGTTGTGTTTGTAAAATAAAAAAAATATTTGTGAGTATGTTTTTTATTTGCAATTCTAATTTTTTTTACTTGTGAATATAATTCATGTTTGTGGAACTCTAAGATTTATTTGTGGATCTCATTCTATTTATTTTGTGAATATGCTTTGTTTTTGTCAATCGCTTTACATTTATTTGTGGATCATAATGTATTTATTTGGAATTATGCAACAATTCTAACTCCATAGACAAAATCCCTCCTGAGTTGTGTGCAAACCTAGTGACCAACTACAAGAAACGTCTGACCTCTGTGATTGCCAACAAGGGTTTTGCCACCAAGTCATGTTTTGTGAAGGGGTGAAATACCTATTTCACTCAGTAAAATGCAAATCAGTTTATAACTTTTTTAAAATTCGTTTTTCTGGATTTTTTTGTTGTTATTCTGTCTCTCACTGTTCAAATAAACCTACCATTAAACCAGAGCACAAATTCTGAGTATGGGTCACCATACTTGGCCTCACATCCTTTCCTTTTCCTTTTATCACATTGATTTAAATAGGATAAGCTTGTACCATATTGATATAAAAATGCAAAGAAAAAGAAAATATATTCCATTTATTGCTATTAACAACATGCAGTGCATTAAACATCACATTATGCCAAGATTTCCCAAGGTTTCTCACAAGGTTTGTGAGTTTAATGAGAAGCTAATAATTCATTAAATCATAAAAACATAAAATCAATCTCATTTTAAAATAAGATCAATCAAAATAAAACACTTCACCTGTATGACATTAATCAACATCAGAGAACCGTGAACATGCATTACTTAATTATTAACATATTACCTTAAAATCTTAAGGGTACTTCAAGTAAATATATTAAATCCCAGATGGCACCACAGATTTGCCACCTCAGTGGTGAGTTCCACAGTTGTTTTATATGTTGTTGTTAGTTTTTCCTATTGTTAGCTATATTCCTGCAATTCGTTTTATCAGGGATGAATTGCTGAACATTCGGCAGTAAACACCACCCAACACTATCATGACCAGTTCAAACATATTTTACTAGGTGGCTAATTTATACAAATTCGCACAACATCACTTGTATGATTTTGTATGATTTGTCTAGATGGGTAGGTTTAGGGGTGGGGTTAGGGCTAGGTCATTTGTACAAATTCATACAAATTAGGGAACTCATAAAATACGTACGATTTAGAAAAAATCTTACGAATTTGTCCGAGTGAAGTTACGCCACCTCGTAAAATATGTCTCAATTGCCATGAGATCAGGTTGCACCACCCAATATTTCACCGGTTTCTGACTATTCTGATGTTTGGAGATTGTTATTGCTGAAACAGCGGCGCTGTTTAAGCGTTTTAAGATGCGGAAATGTGAAAAACGAGCCAGCGTGATTGTCAAGCTCAGACAGCGTGGCTTTACAACGATGCTGCCTAGTATCTGCCGAATCTTCCCCCTCTGCCCAACAAAATGGATGAACTTCGTCTGCTCTCCCAATTATATAAGGAATTTTCTCTCTCTGCTGCTCTGTGTTTCACTGAAACCTGGTTGAATGAAGCTATTCCAGACAGCATGCTACATCTTCCAGGCTTCCAGCTGTTCAGAGTGGCTCGCGATGCAGAATCAGTGAGAAGTGTTTTACATATATCAGTTTATGTCATATATCTGGACTGCTATGGTGCCCCAATTGTGAACTTCCAAAATGCAGTTTAAATGGAGCTTCAAACGATCTCAAATGCGGTTGTAAACGATCCCAACCGTGGAAGAGGGTAAATTTTTGTTCTGGAAGTGGACTTCTCTTTTAGAACAATGACAGCCCCGTCAGGCGAAAGAGGATGCTTACAGGAATGGGGACAGAGTCTTGTATAAACTACTCTGAAAAGCTAAGAAACCAGTTTTCTGCCAACGACCCCCATCAGTGTGGAAAGGACTGAAAGACATCACCAACCACAAGACACCATCCACCAGCACTGTGGAGAATCAACAGCTGGCTGACGACTTGATTGAGTTTTTATTGTAGGTTTGAAAAACCCCTCACACCCCACACCCATTCTGGCCTTTTCTCCATAGATCAACCTCCTGTACTTCAGGTCTGTGAAAAAGATGTGTGTCAGGTCTTTTGGAAACAGAATCATCCGGATCCCAAAAAACCCAAAATTAAAGGACTACATAACTACAGACCTGTGGCTTTAACATCTGTGGTTATGAAGTCATTTGAAAGACTGGCCCAGCTGGACATCACTGGACCCTTACTGGACCTCCTGCAGTTTGCTTACGGAGCAAACAGGTCTGTGGATGATGCAGTCATGGAACTGCACTATATCCTGCAACATCTGGACAAACCAGGGACTTATGTGAGGATCCTGTTTTGTAGACTTCAGCTCGACCTTCAACACCATCATCCCAAACCTTCTCCTGTCCAAATTAACTCAGCTTTCTGTGTCCACCTCCATCTGTCAGTGGATCACCAGCTTCCTAACAGACACGCAGCAGCTAGTAAAGCTAGGAAAATTCTCATCCAGCACCCCTATGATCAGCATTGGTGTCCCCCAGGGACGTCTCTCTTGCCCCTGTACACCAATGACTGCACATCTACTGACCTCTCTGCCAAGCTCCTGAAGTTTGCAGATGACACCACACTTATCGGGCTCACTCAGGGTGGTGATAAGTCTGCTTACAGACAATTTAAAGTGCTGACTGTCTGGTGCAGTTATAACAATCTGGAGCTCAACACACTTAGAACAGTGGAGATGATAGTGGACTTCAGGAGCACTCCACCCACTCACCATCATGAACAGCACTGTGGCTGCAGTAAAGACATTTACTGAAGTGTGAGTTCCACATAGACTATACTGTCAAGAAGGCCCAGCAGAGGCTGTATTTCCTTCACCACATAAGGAAGTTCAACCTGCCACATGAGCTGCTGATACAGTTCTACTCTGCAGTCATTGAATCTGTCCTCTGCACTGCTATAATTGTTTGGTTCAGCTCAGCTACCAAAAGCTTTGAATATCATCTTACTTGCATCTTATGTACCTCATATTAAGATTATTGTGACATCTTTTCAAATAAAATAAATCTATTCTTCTGACCAACCTGCATGAGGCCAAAGCCATTGCCACGGTCTCCCCACCCATTCTTCAGAGTTGCTCCAGCTCTGGACTCTCTGGATATGATGGCAGCAATCACAGCTGGGTCCATCTGCTTTGCTCTGCCGACCTTTATGATCTTACTCTTGTATTGCTCCATCCGAGCCAGATCATGCTCAGCCAATTTTTTGGAAGCCGCAACACCTTTAAATGGAAATGGCTGATATAAATCACAATGCATGTAACATAAGTTACTAGACACAGTTGTTTAGCAACCATACCCTTTACGTTTAATTTGTCTTGTTTTGCTGTCTTCTCTGATGCACCGGTGGTGTCTATTTTCATGATGTCTCCATAAATGCATGCTATTAAACACATGGCAAGTATCATCTGAAAGCCTTTAAAAAGTCAGTAAACAATTTAATTAAAAACATTATTAAACCATCATACTATCACAATATCATATTAAGGTATTATTTAGCACAGGATAATAATTATCTCACCCATGATGACTCAAAACTTCTGGGTACAAAACAGAACACTTTAATCAAGTTGTGTCTTCAGCCGCTGAGTGAAGTTGTGATTGCAGTAAAACTGGTTTCTCTTTCACACTACTTCCCTTAAGGATGGACGAAATCATCATGTTTATTATTGTCATAACCAGACATTGCAAAATTCAGGAACTCCTGTGGTTTAGTCATATTAGCATCACACTCAAGCCATCACACTGAAGCTTTTATCTAGGCTACACTGAAATTAAATGCCCGTACTGCAATTTTAATACATTTAAAATGTCTTAAAATAACATGTGTTTAGATGATTGAATAACAGAAGCTCAGTAAATGAGTCACAATAATTCAATAACCGCTGCAGCTATGTGTTTATGATAAGAAGTAGTCTGCTCATAATCAATTCGGTCTGTAATCAGGTCATTGAAAAGAATCGACTCATAAGAGGGATTGTTTGGGAATCGACATGCGCATGTGGTTTTATTTCACTAATAAGAATCATTTACCTGTTATAATCAATAAAACTGGGAACTGAATCTCTTACTTACATTGTACGTAGATCTGCACTTAATCCAATAGACTGCCTGGTCACCTGAAGCAGCTGGACTTTGACAGTGCAGGGCGGCTAGTGGGCAGATACATTCCACCCATACAGGTGCTGTTTATAAACGTGCATGAGGAACTCCAAATAGACTTTGATTTATGAGTTACGTGAAAGACACATGATGTGAGGAAATAAATGAACTCTTCACACCTGTGTTGTATGTATTCCCACTCTGGAACAGA
This sequence comes from Labeo catla, assembly GCA_012976165.1. Classification (NCBI taxonomy): domain Eukaryota; kingdom Metazoa; phylum Chordata; class Actinopteri; order Cypriniformes; family Cyprinidae; genus Labeo; species Labeo catla. The sequence goes on along the minus strand of VONZ01000134.1, from coordinate 201,036 downwards.
CAATTGAGATATGAAATCAGAAAACAGAACAAAATCTATCTAGCTGGCAAAATATCTATACTACTGCTTTCAGTATCTACTTTATAACTTTTTTTCTGTGTATCTTCCTAAAGACTAAACATATTAAATCGAGTGATAATAGGCTACTCGATATATTGTGGTTCTCTCAAGGTTATTAAAAAAGAAAAATCCTAGAGATATCACGTCATACTTTAGGTTCATGATAATGGTTAAGTGATCACACATTTCAATCAATTGTAGAATTGTTTAAATGTAATATTTAATATGACATGTCACAACAGAATGAAACATTATTAACATCATTCAGTATTTTTCTATTTTATTTACAATGGGTCACATAATATGCTGTAAGCCTGAACCAAGCCTGAGCTCACTGAACCGATCTGGGCCACACTCCTTTCACTAACAATTGTACCCCACATGTTTTTTGCCATGATCCATGCTGTGCCATCATTGCCACAGATGGCCCAGCTCTGGCCGAAAGGGTACATGCTATTGCCGACAGGAGGCCAGCGGTGCCAGCTTGAAGCCACATTTGGGCTAAGATTATGTGGGATTGTAGGAAAAATGTAGAATTTCCTTTTTTGTTAATGTTTTAGGAGAGCACACCCCAGCCGTTAAATATTGTGAAAAGGTTTATCAGGTTTTTAGGTGCTTCATACACCTCAAAATGTTAACCATAACTTCTGATGAATCTGCCAGGCTAAAGTGAAAGCTTTAACTTTGCAGGAACAGGCAAGAAAATCAAGTGAAAAGAAATTTTGTGAGAACATTTGATTTGTCCGAGCTTTAAACAATTGTAGTATGAGTATAGAAACACTATTTATTAGATATACTGTATGTGTTACATGAAAGACACGTGATTTTAGTAAATAAGTTTTATTTCATCCAAACAAATACAGAACAAAATAAACAACAATGAACGATCATTAGAATGAAAAAAAAAAGACTCTTTTTCTTCAGTAACCCTTGCTTCTGAACCACTGGGCTCTGGCGACGACATCATTGGAGTAATCATCATTGGTGGTGCCCACGTCCATGTGCTCATATGTACGGACGTTTTTCACTCCTGCATTGTAGGCTGATATTCCCCCTGAAACAGACATTATACTACAACTGAGCTATGAAATCGAACCAAGTACTGACATAATATTTACAGTCATGTATTTACATTTATTTACTTATATACATTTACTTATATTATTTCTAACACCTCTGTAAAATCTTCAAAAGCTCACAATCAAATTCAATAAACTGATTAATCAATAACTCAATAAAAATCTTAAAAAAATAAAAAAACAAGGACTAATGCACTTCTCTGGTAATTCTGTGTGTTAATTATGGTTTTATTTAAAGTTTATTTGTGGTCTCTGAGAGTTTCCTAACTTTACCTTTAAAGCACTGCTCTTTGGTCCACGTGGGAAACTTTGCTCTGATGTCATTAATAAAGCCAATGAGTATTTCAGTGCCTTGTGTGAGATGTTCCTCACTGTCCCATTTACCTACAAGCTTGTGGTAGCGTTTGTCAACCTGAAAGGAAACATAAGCAATGAAGAGACCAATTTAATATTTTACAGTTTACTAAGATGCATTAACCAGCTGCTGATTAAAGGAAGTGGTGCAGAGGAACTTGTGCTTTGAAAAGGGAAGTTGGGAAAAATCAAGTTTACACAATAAATTGAAAAAGATCAGCTTTAATGTGACACAAACAAGTCTTCAGATTTGAATATTTTATGGAGGCATGGCTTGCAGTAAACATGCTTTGACATGTTGCACTCATGCAGTTTATCAGTTTGAAACTAGCTTGTGTTTCCTGATCCTTCTCAACTATCCTTTTATATTCTCATTAACTTTATAGTCTTTATAGTCTTTATAGTCTGATTAACTGTTACTGTTTACAAAAAGGCCAAAGAATGCTCATTACAATATTTAGGTTACCTAATGCAAAACAGTATACAGTGAACTCATAAAATACGTAAGATTAAGAAAAAAACTTATGAATTTGTCAGAGTAAGCTTACGTCACCTCATAAAATATATCCGAATTGCCACGAGATCAGGTTGCACCAGCCAATATTTCACAGGTTTCTGACTATTCTGATGTTTTGCTGGAGGTTTTTGTGGCTGTTCAGAGCAGCTCGCAATGCAGAATCAGTGAGAAGTGTTTTACATATATCAGTTTAGGTCATATATCTGTGAGGAAATGTACATTCCTACGAGGACTCATTTAACTTAAAGGAGAAGTCCACTTCCAGATTTCTTTTTTTTTTACAGATAATGTACTCAACCCCTTGTCATCCAAGATGTTCATGTCTTCTTTCTTCAGCCGTAAAGAATTTTTATTTTTTTGAGTTAAACATTTCAGGATTTTTTTTCCATATAATTGGCTGGTATGGTGCCCCAATTTTGAACTTCCAAAATGCAGTTTAAATGCAGCTTCAAACTATCTCAAATGCGGTTGTAAACGATCCCAGCCGAGAAAGAAGGTCAATTTTTGTTCTGGAAGTGGACTTCTCTTTTAAGACGATGACAAACCATAATTCACTGCAAAACTCAGACAGCCCCGTCAGGCAAAAGAGGATGCTTACAGGAATGGGGACAGAGTCTTGTATAAACTACTTTGAAAAGTAGCTCTGTGAGAATGGCCAGTAAGAACCTAGAGTAAATACTTGCACGTATAGAGTGACGGGACAAGATCACTGAGAGGAAGATCACATGCAACAGCAATCATGAGTCAGATTCATATCCATAACTATGAGGGCAATAAATAAATTAATAAGCACTCATTTATTAATCACAATTGAGGTAAAAATGTTACATTCATTGAGATTTTGACTTTAGGCCATATTGTCCAGCCCTAAATAAACAACACTATTTATACATTTATTTATTTTACACACCTATTTATTTACATTTCCTTGCATTTGTACATAACATACACACAAATACCATCTATAGTCTATTTTGTATTTCTTTTTTGTTTTGTATATTGTTATTTTTTATTTACTTATTCTATTTTTTTTTCTTTTTCTTGTTATTCTGTTTGTGATGTGGAAGCTTCTGTCACCAAATCTGGTTAAATATTGATTACAAGTAATCAGTTACTACTCAGCTTTGAATATCATCTTACTTGCATCTTATGTACCTCATATTAAGATTATTGTGACATCTTTTCAAATAAAGTAAATCTATTCTTCTGACCAACCTGCATGAGGCCAAAGCCATTGCCATGGTCTCCCCACCCATCCGTCAGAGCGGCTCCGGCTCTGGACTCTCTGGATATGATGGCAGCAATCACAGCTGGGTCCATCTGCTCTGCTCTGCCGACCTTTATGATCTTACTCTTGTATTGCTCCATCCGAGCCAGATCATGCTCAGCCAGTTTTTTGGAAGCCGCAACACCTTTAAAGCAAATGGTTGATATAAATCACAATGCATGTAACATAAGTTACTAGACACAGTTGTTTAGCAGCCATACCCTTTACGGTTAATTTGTCTTGTTTTGCTGTCTTCTCTGATGCACCGGTAGTGTCTATTTTCATGATGTCTCCATAAATGCATGCTAGAAACAACATGGCAAGTATCGTCTGAAGGCCTTTAAAAAGTCAGTAAACAAATTATTTAAAAACATTATTAAACCATCATACTATCACAATATCATATTAAGGTATTATTTAGCACAGGATAATAATTATCTCACCCATGATGACTCAAAACTTCTGGGTACAAAACAGAACACTTTACTCAAGTTGTGTCTTCAGCCGCTGAGTGAAGTTGTGATTGCAGTAAAACTGGTTTCTCTTTCACACTACTTCCCTTAAGGATGGACAAAATCATTATGTTTATTATTGTCATAACTACACATTGCGAAATTCAGGAACTCCTGTGGTCTCTGGCACGTTTCTCCGGCTAGTGGGCAGATACATTCCACCCATACAGCTGTTTATAAACATGCATAAGGAACTCCAAATAGACTTTGATTTATGAGTTACGTGAAAGACACATGATGTGAGGAAATAAACGAACTCTTCACACCTGTGTTATTTGTATTCTCACTCTGGAACAGACATTATACAACAATTGAGATATGAAATCAGAAAACAGAACGAAATCTATCTAGCTGGCAAAATATCTATACTACTGCTTTCAGTATCTACTTCATAACTTTTTTTCTGTGTATCTTCCTAAAGACTAAACATATTAAATCGAGTGATAATAGGCTACTCGATATATTGTGATTCTCTCAAGGTTATTAAAAAAGAAAAAAAAAAATCCTAGAGATATCACGTCATACTTTAGGTTCATGATAATGGTTAAGTGATCACACATTTCAATCAATTGTAGAATTGTTTAAATGTAATATTTAAAATGACAAGTCACAACAGAATGAAACATTATTAACATCATTCAGTATAATGGGTCACATAATATGCTGTAAGCATGATTTGGGCCGCATGATCACTGAACCGTTCTGGGCCACACTCCTTCCACTAACAATCGTACCCCACATGTTTTTTGCCATGATCCATGCTGTGCCATCATTGCCACACACGGCCCAGCTCTGGCCGAAAGGGTACATGCTATTGCTGACAGGACGCCAGTGGTGCCAGCTTGAAGCCACATTTGGGCTAAAATTGTTTTCTATGTGGGATTGTAGGAAATTTCCTTTTTTGTTAATGTTTTAGGAGAGCACACCCCAGCTGTTAAATATTGTGAGAAGGTTTATCAGGTTTTTCAGGCGCTTCATACACCTCAAAAATGTTAACCATAACTTCTGATGAATCTGCCAGACTAAAGTGAAAGCTTTAACTTTGCAGGAACAGGCAAGAAAAGGAAGCAAAAAGAAATTCTGTGAGAACGTTTGTGGGAAATCTCAGCACTTGTACCAGTGTAAAAGCATGCCAATTTTCAACTTTTCTTATCAAATGGTTTAGGATTGTTTAATTAGAAATTCATCAAATTCTCTGAAAAGGACTTTCAAAACAATAAATAAACAAAAACAAAATTTACAGTATAAAATTATAAAATAATAAACTATATATGATTAGGCTGAATTTAATGACTCAATTCTAATCTGTATGGTTTTTGAGTCATAAGCAATTAGGCATAAAATTATACATTATAGTGCCAGGTAGTAACAATAAGCTGTCCTTGCGCTTGGCATATAAGACCATCCAAATCTGATTTGTCCGTGCTTTAAACAATTGTAGTATGAGTATAGAAACACTATTTATTAGATATATTGTAATAAATTTCGCTTTCGCTAACCTAGGGATGCCAGTTAATGTAGTGAATTTAACTTTCGCCAACCTAGGGAGGTGAAATAGGGTAGTGATGGGTACTCATGTCACAGCTGACGTTATGATTCTTAGATTGCATCAATTAATGTGTGGTTATGAGTACATCACATAAGAAAGACTGGTGGGATCACTAACTTGTAGAACCTCTTCTGTATTATCAACAAAAGGAAGACATAAGTTGTAATAAAATAAATTTTATTAACAAAAGATAGACAAGAGTAATCAACAACTACTAAATGAATACCATGAATGACACAGGAATAAAGTGCATAAGATGCATAAAATGCAAGTGATAATGTTGGATGTTGCTATGTCAGAGCGATATCTGGAAAGATAAACTGTTGCTACTCTAAAACAAATATGGTGAAGAACCTTATTATGCATCAAACAAATACCTGTAAGATTTGTTATCAACTGCAATCAGCTATATAATACCTGATGTAAATTAGAAAATCATATACTGATAATATACAACAATGCCAAGGTCTGTGGAAGAGGTTTGGAAGTGATATTTACGTTCGCTGTGGTTGAGTGAGCAGTCCGGTGGCGGCGACTTCTTCCACTGGTTGCGCTGGTGTCAGTACAGTGAGGAAAGGAGCAGGAATCCGTTTCGACAGCCTTGAACATGAAGCGCTGTAGGATGCTGATCTCCTGGAGCACCAAAGGGTCCTAAGATCTGGAACATGCAGATGTGGCCCTGGAGTAGGTGCTGAAGGTCCTTAGCTTGGAACACGCAAGCAAAAGTACCTGAAGTGAAGGTTTGCTCACCGGAGCTTAACCTTGATGCAAATATCTGTGTGTCTTCTGCCTCTCTGGGCTACAGACTCAGAACTTGGTCAATCCACGTGGTCTCCCTAGGATGGAGACTCAGGATGCTGCATCAGTTGTTGTCTCACTAGACAAAGACTCTGAACGTAGATTATCTCTTTCCTCGCAGGCTGGAGGCTCAGAACGTGGTTGTATCTGTTGCTGCCTCAAAAGCTGGAAACTTGGACTTGGTATCTGTTGTTGTCTCACCCTTGTGGGTCACAGACTCAGAACTGGTTGTTCTGTTAGTGTCTTTTCCTTCACAGGACTCAGACTCAGAACGGGGGTGATCTGTTGCAGTCTCTTTTCTTAACAGACTGAGACTCAGAACGTTGTTGTTCTGTTACAGTCCTTTCCTTTGCGGGCTGTTAGTGTCTCTTGGATGTGCCGGAGACTCAGAACAGGGTGTTTCTGTTACAGTCCCTTCCCTCGCGGGTAGCAGACTCAGAATGGAGGCGATCTGTTGCAGTCCTTTCCCTTTCGGAACTCAGACTCAGAACTTTAGATTGTCCTGTTAGTGTCACTTCTTTACAAGTAGCAGACTCAGAACGTAGGTGATCTGCTATTGTCTCACCCTGACAGGTGGCAGCCTCAGAACAAGGAGTGTCTTTTGGAAGGGTACCTTTATCCCTTTCTGATGAGAAGGAGATTGCAATTTGGCACTTCTCCATTTCCGTGCTGTGATTGGCTGGTTCCATCAGACTGGGGGGACACGTGGTGGCCCACCCTTCTTTCCTCCTGTGGAATTTATTTGCATAGTCCAAACACAGGGTTAGAAAAGTGTCACTGAAGTTTTACCAGTGCATTTCTCACTTTCCAAACCACAACCAGAATGCATTTGGCAAGTCCAAACATGATGGGAAAAGATTGAACTGTCATGCATGCATTCATTTGTCCATTGACAGCTAAGTTTGTGTAAGATGTTGCACTACACGTGTACTTATTTCTCTGAATAAGTATAAAATGTGTGTGTTGTAGTGTGCATCAGTTTTAAGGGTTGAAAACCTAGTGATGAATGGATTTGGATGGATCTCCATGATCTCTCTTAGTTTCACCCACTGCTGCTGCATCTGGAGGTCCTAAGGAATTTTTATGGTTGGTCACAGGCCAAACCCTTAGGAATCAGTCTCAAGGTGGTTGGAGGGTAGAAACTGCATTTTGACCAATAGGAAGTTCTGTCCTTCCTGGGCTTTGTACCAAAGGTCTTCTTGCGCTCTAAGAGATGTCTGGCTGTTGTCCTGGCATCTTTATCTGATGGCGTTGGACAGTTTGCTTATGTTAGTTCACTAAGATCCAATCAAAATGTAGCAAACCTCTGTCCACTACTGTGGTCAGAGAGGGGCCCCCTTGCCAAAAACTGGGCCCTGGAATGTGCTGTCCACTACAATATTGTGTTACATGAAAGACACGTGATTTTAGTAAATAGGTTTTATTTAATCCAAACAAATACAGAACAAAATAAACAACAATGAATGATCATTAGAATGAAAAAACTCTTTTTCTTCAGTAACCCTTGCTTTTGAACCACTGGGCTCTGGCAACAACATCATTGGAGTAATCACCGCCGGTGGTGCCCACGTCCATGCGCTCATATGTACGGACGTTTTTCACTCCTGCATTGTAGGCTGATATTCCCCCTGAAACAGACATTATACTACAACTGAGCTATGAAATCAAACCAAGTACTGACATAATATTTACAGTCATGTATTTACATTTATTTACTTATATACATTTACTTATATTATTTCTAACACCTCTGTAAAATCTTCAAAAGCACAGAATGAAATTCAATAAACTGATTAATCAATAACTCAATAAAAATCTTAAAAAAGAAAAAAACAAGGACTAATGCACTTCTCTGGTAATTCTGTGTATTAATTATGGTTTTATTTAAAGTTTATTTGTGGTCTCTGAGAGTTTCCTAACTTTACCTTTAAAGCACTGCTCTTTGGTCCACGTGGGAAACTTTGCTCTGATGTCATTAATAAAGCCAATGAGTATTTCAGTGCCTTGTGTGAGATGTTCCTCACTGTCCCATGTACCGACCAGCTTGTGGTAGCGTTTGTCAACCTGAAAGGAAACATAAGCAATGAAGAGACCAATTTAATATTTTACAGTTTACTAAGATGCATTAACCAGCTGCTGATTAAAGGAAGTGGTGCAGAGGAACTTGTGCTTTGAAAAGGGAAGTTGGGAAAAATCAAATTTACACAATCAATTAAAAACAAGATCAGCTTTAATGTGACACAAACAAGTCTTCAGATTTGAATATTTTATGAAGGCATGGCCTGCAGTGAACATGCGTTGACATGTTGCATTCACTGGTTTGAAACTAGCCTTCTCAACTCTCCTTTAATTTTCTGTCTCATTAACTGTCCCTGTTTACAAAAAGGTCAAAAATTACAATGTTTACATTACCTATATAACATGAATGCTTTTTTACCTATAATTATCTATAATTTTTGCATCTATTTAAAGTCTAGATTCAGAATAAAATCCAAATTACATTACAAAAATTGTAGTTAGCAATGCAATGTAATCCATTACGTTTCACATTTAAGGTAATATAATGTGACCTAATGGTTAAAGAGTCAGACTTTTGTAACCCAAAGGTTGTAGGTGGGGGGAGTGAATTACCAGCACTCTCTCCACCCTCAGTACATGACTGAAGTGAGACCCTTCTGCAAGGCACCAACCCCCAACTGCTGCCCGGGAACTGCAGCAATATGACTGCCCACTGCTCCAGGTGTGTGTTCACAGTGTGTGTGAGTTTGTGCACTCCTCACTGCTGTGTGTGCACTTGGATGGGTTAAATGCAGAGCACAAATTCTGAGTATGGGTCACCATACTTGGCCACACCTCACATCTTTTCATTTTCTTTTCCTTTCCTTTTCCTTTTATCACATTGATTTAAATAGGATAAGCTTACCAAAAAAAAAAAAAATAATAATACTAATAAAAAGAGAAAGTACATTCCATTTGTTGCTATTAAAACATGCAGTGCATTAAACATCACATTATGCCAAGTAGGGATGTGACGAGATCCGACTGGTCTCTTGCGAGATCTCGTGACCATATCCTCGCAAAACATTTTGCAGTGTTTACATTAGAACTGAATGATTAATCCTTAAAATATGGAGATGAATCAGAGGGTCGGGGTAAATGTGAATGCAGAAAGAACAAAACAAACAGTCTTTTTAACCACATTATAATCATTATTTCTGTGTTACAGACATTTAAATAACAGAAGTACTGGGATAAAAGATTAGTGTGGGTATAAACACTTATTGTCTACAGTAGCGATCAAAACGAAAGTATCTTATGACTTGTATGCATTGCAACGCTTATCCTCTTCCGCCAGGAGGTGGCGACAACTGCCCGTTTAAAAAAGGTATGTCAGATTTCAAGTCAAACAAGTCTTAATGAAGTGAGACACTGACTCCATTGAATGTTTTTATTGTTTGTTTAAATGAGTATATGTTTTTAAGCAATGAACAGTTTGTCAGAACCAATTTCTAATCTTTTTTCTTCAGAATCGTGAATCATGGTCTCCAATTTATTAAAAACAACTTGGATTCTCAATTTATACAGAATTGTGAAGCTCTGGTTTAAATGTTGTTTATTACTGCATATAATTGATTAAATTGGAAGTTTAATTTCATAAAGTTCAAAATGCACCTACATTTTTTTTTGCATTATTGTCTACAGTAGCGATTAAAACGAAAGTATCTTATTACTTGTATGCATTGCAACGCTTATCCTCTTCCTCCAGGAGGTGGCGACAACTGCCCGTTTTCAAAAGTATGTCAGTAAGACACTGACTCCATTGAATGTTTTTTTTTTTAATGAGTATATGTTTTTAAAAGTCTTAAGCAATGAACAGTTTGTCAGCTCCACTAGTAAATTACGTTGTTTTGTTTAGTTTTCTAATCTTTTTTCTCCAGAATCATGAGAAGTTTAATGGTCTCCAATTTATTAAAAACAACTGGGATTCTCAATTTATACAGAATTGTGAAGCTCTTGTTTAAGTGTTGTTTATTACTGCATATAATTCATTAAATTGGAAGTTTAATTGCACTATATCCTGCAACATCTGGACAAACCAGGGACTTATGTGAGGATCCTGTTTTGTGGACTTCAGCTCGACCTTCAACACCATCATCCCAAACCTTCTCCTGTCCAAATTAACTCAGCTGTGTCCACCTCCATCTGTCAGTGTATCACCAGCTTCCTAACCACCACCCCTATGATCAGCATTGGTGTCCCCCAGGGACGTCTCTCTTGCCCCGTACACCAACGACTGCACATCTACTGACCTCTCTGTCAAGCTCCTGAAGTTCGCAGATGACTCCACATGTATCAGCCTCATTCAGGGTGGTGATGAGTCTGTTTACAGACAGGAGGTTAAAGAGCTGACAGTCTGGTGCAGTTATAACAACCTGGAGCTCAACACACTCAGAACAGTGGAGATGATAGTGGACTTCAGGAGCACTCCACCCACTCACCATCATGAACAGAATCTGAATGTGCAGTAAAGACATTCAGATTCCTGGGCACCACCATCTCTCAGGATCTGAAGTAGACTATACTGTCAAGAAGGCCCAGCAGAGGCTGTATTTCCTTTGCCACGTAAGGAAGTTCAACCTGCCACAGGAGCTGCTGATACAGTTCTACTCTGCAATCATTGAATCCGTCCTCTGCACTTCTATAACTGTTTGGTTCAGCTCAGCTACCAAAACTGACCTCAGAAGACTACATCGGATAGTCCAGACAGCTAAGCAAATTACTGGTACAACCCTCCCCTCAGTCCAAGAATAGCACTCATCCAGAGCATGCAAAAGCACTGACAAAATCATTCTGGACCCCTCACACCCAGCCTAATTCCTCTTCGAATTGTTGCCGTCTGGTCGGTGCTGCAGAGCACTGAGCACTAGGACAGCCAGGCAAAGAAACAGTTTCTTCCCTCAGGCAATCCATCTCATGAATAGTTAACTTGGCAATAAACGTGTAATACACATAGGGCTGGACGATTAATTGAAAAATAATCAAACTAAATTCGGAACCTCTAATGGATGTAATTTCCTCTTGTCGTTTATTTAGTTTTTTGAATCCTGTTAATACTTTTATCTTTAAAACATACTAACATGTGTAGTCAGCACTATACGGACGTGTAAGATGTTGCGGTTACATCTTTTGCAGCGTCTCGCACGTGAGTGGCGTATTTCGTCGTGTCAAGATAACAGAATTGAAACTTTTACACGAAGCGCTTCTCATCAATGTCAGTTCCAAAACAGTGAGCCAATCAGAGGACTACGGAGGTGGGACAAGCGTTGCAAGCTTTTGTTTACAGTAGCAGGTTGGCAATTTGGAAATTTTGTGTATTTGACAACAACATGGCAGGGTAGGCATCATGTGCTGTGCTTTTTTAAACCATTCCTGAGCTTTGCGTTTCGTGTTTTAGACGTAAAGTTGTGTTCTGTGTGAATGGCCAGTAAGAACTTAAAGTTAATACTTGCGCCTATAGAGTTACAGCACAAGATCGCTGAGAGTAAGATGACATACAACAGCGATCATGAGTCAGATTCATATGTATAACTATGAGGGCAATAAATAAATACTAATTTATTAATCACAATCAAGGTAAAATGTTAAAGCCAGCCCTAAATACACAATTACACAACACTATTTATACATTCATTTATTTTACACACATATTTTTATTTCCCTGCATTTCCTTGCAGTCTATTTTGTGTTGTGTATTAAAAAAAAAATATATTAAAAATATTAAAAAAAAATAATAATAATAATATATATATATATATAATACTTGTACCTTTTTTTGTATATTATTATTTCTTATCTACTTATTCTATTTTTGTTCTTTATCCAGTCATTCTGTTTGTGCTGTGGAAGCTTCTGTCACCAAAACAGATTCCTCGTATGTGTAAACATTCCTGTTCTGCTTTTTCTGATTCCAAATATATTATACAAAATAACCTGAATTTGTGCATTTTAATGTGTTTGAAAGACAAGCCTTCCAAAGACAGTAATACATGGTTAAATAATCCACTGAATGATAATAAAAATAAAAAGTAATGTGTTCATCAGTAGTTAATGCAATGCTTAAATGCTGAGAAAACACTTCTTAAAATTGAAATAATTTCTGTAAATCCAGTGGTCAAACACTGCATGGCCTCTCAATTTTCTGTTTAATTATAGCCACATGACTAATGACAGGTCTTTGAGTAAATGTCCATAAAAATATAACTTAATATAATTACAAGTATGCAATTTTTGGAATCTGATTACATAATGATTACATGTAATCAGTTACTACCCAGCTCTTAACATCTTACATGAATCTTTTAAGATACATATATGTACCTCATATTAAGATCATTGTGGCATCAACTTTTTTTAAATAGAGTAAATCTGTTCTGACCAACCTGCATGAGGCCAAAGCCATTGCCATGGTCTCCCCACCCATCCGTCAGAGCTGCTCCGGCTCTGGACTCTCTGGATATGATGGCAGCAATCACAGCTGGGTCCATCTGCTTTGCTCTGCCGACCTTTATGATCTTACTCTTGTATTGCTCCATCCGAGCCAGATCATGCTCAGCCAGTTTTTTGGAAGCCTCGACACCTTTAAATGGAAATGGTTGATATAAATCACAGTGCATGTAACATAAGTTACTAGACACAGTTGTTTAGCAGCCATACCCTTTACGGTTAATTTGTGTTGTTTTGCTGTCACCTCTGATGCACCGGTGGTGTCTATTTTCGTGATGTCTCCATAAATGCAAGCTAGAAAATACATGGTAAGTATCATCTGAAGGCCTTTAAAAAGTCATTACACAATTTATTTACAAACATTAATAAACCATCATACTATCACAGTATCATATTAAGGTATTATTTAGCACAGGATAATAATTATCTCACCCATGATGACTCAAAACTTCTGGGTACAAAACAGAACACTTTAATCAAGTTGTGTCTTCAGCCGTTGAGTAAAGTTGTGATTGTAGTAAAACTGGTTTCTCTTTCTCACTACTTCCCTTAAGGTGGGACAAGATCATCATGTTCATTGTTGTCATAACTAAACGTTGCAGGAACTCCTGTGGTTTAGTCATATATTAGCATATAAAGCCAGACTGAAGCTTTTACCTAGGCTGCACTGAAATTAAATCCACGTACTGCAATTTTACTAAATTTGAAATGTTTTAATATTACATATGTTTAGATGATTGAATAACAGAAGCTCAGTAAGTTATTTTTTCGTTCGCACCGTCACCAGGGAAGAGAAAACGTGTACTGTGTCTTTAAGGTCAAACCCACCCATCGCAGCCAGTCTATGAAAACCAGGAAGCAAAACACTGGAAGTAACTTGACATGTTACCACAAAAAATAAAGATGCTGATGCGATAGTATTGGATTTTTAAATGATATCGCGCTGTTTCCGAATGCTATGAACATAATGTTCGTAAACACTCGGATGTGGTCGTTTCTTTTGATTTTACACGTTTTGGAAACAGCAGTAGATAGCAAACAGTTCAATATATTGTATTTAATTGCTGATGATTTGAGACCAACTTTAGGCTGCTACTCCGATCCTGTGGTCAAGTCACCAAACATCGATCAGCTTGCATCTGTCAGCACAGTGTTTCATAACGCCTATGCACAGGTAAACATAAATGCATGATGCATAATATATAAAGCTTTATTAGTAGTGTACATTTAAGTTGCACACTGCTGTTATGTTCTTTTAAAGCAAGCTGTTTGTGGACCCAGTCGGGTGTCTTTTCTAACAAGTCGAAGACCAGACACCACCAAGCTGTATGATTTCAACTCATACTGGAGAGTTCATGCAGGGAACTACACTACACTTCCTCAGTACTTCAAGTCTAATGGATACACCACTTTATCGGTTGGCAAAGTCTTCCATCCTGGTAACTAGTCACCTGATGTATGCATGACCATGCCACAATTTAAAAAACAGCTTCCTAAAAACTTGAATTTGCTATGCCTTCAATTTTTTTCCCCTGGTCATTTTGATGTGAAATATGACTTGGGCATTTATTTTCAATTGCCCTATAATCCTTTCATGTGTTAACTGTCTTGTTTGATGTTTAAACTAATAATTTTTCTCTTTTACGTGCTCGTCCTCAAGGCATTGCCTCCAACCACTCGGATGATTACCCGTACAGCTGGTCTGTACCGCCGTATCATCCACCCTCTTTTAAATATGAAAAGAGGAAGGTCAGTGTGTGAGTTTGTGTGGATATGTATTCACACTTCCTCTTCAGTGTCTGTGCTTTAAATCCCGTGCTGTGTTGTTTAAATGTCCTTTGGTAAAACCACACCAGTGCTGTCAATCAGATGTATGCCTTTGGTTTTACTTCTGGGTTTTATTTGGAGGTTGTATTTTTGACTTCATTTTCAGTTCAGATCATCATAGCATTTTAATTTTTTTTAATAAATGCAGCCTTGGTGAGCAGAAGAAACATTTTCTAAAAACATTTTTAAAAAATCATACCGATCTAAAACCTTTAAACGGTAGTGTGTATACTGTATATAATATAGTTCTAGTTCTGGTAATATTATATAAATAGCCTTTGAATATTGTGTTGGACATTGGTTTACTCATTTGGAATTCTTTAGAATAGAATGTTTAGAATTTAATTTAAAATGTTTTTAGCAGAAGTTTCTTCTATTCACAAAAGGTGCATTTATTTATTAAAAATACAGCAAAACAGTAACACTTTCTATGAAGCCCATACTTATAATACATTATACGGGTATTCTTAAGGCATTATAATGAATGCATAATGCATTATTAAAAATCGTATATAATATGTTATATCATCTTATGACTATTCAAAAGAACAGTTGCAATGTATTATAATATTTACTTATTTGTGGTTATAGCTTTTAAGAGTATGATGATTTCTAACACAGTGAACACTTTGCAATCCACTTAAGTTACAATGGATAATATTTCTCATAGTTATAATGTATTATGAATCTCATATCTTGCCATCTTTCTTATTCTACTTAACTTAATCAAAGACCACTTATAAGTATAGTAGTAATAATAATAATAATAATAATATTTTTATTATACAGCCATAAGATCAGATATCAGATCAGATGAATGTGTATTATAACACATTTGCTTTGAACTATTTTTATTGTAATATCAGTTTGACTATTTTGATGGTACCCTTTAGTCAGCTGTTGAGAAGTAACTCAGCAGCTACATGTCAACTAACAGTCACTGGAGTATTAGTAGTATGTCTGCTAAATATATGCTAACACTTTATTTTGATGGTTCTCCAACAGACAAACTGACTATACGTAACTTTGCAAGTACACTGCCCTCCAAAAGTTTGGAAATGCCCTAGAAAAGTGGGGGTTTGGACAATATTGGCCTTTTTAATTTGTTATAATTTTGCACTGAAAAGGGACAGCACAAACTACGAAAACATATTTTATTACATAAACAGTTTATACATAGAAAAAACGTAAATTTTCGATTCATCAAAATATCCACCATTATCAGCTATTACCGCTCTGCATAATCTGGGCCTAAATTCATTGTATTCTAACCTTAATTGGCAATCAATTGTTGAAGCTGTTAAGGTGTGCTGACCCAAAAATCTTTTAAAAACCTGGGCCAAGTTTAAACCAGTAACCAGGCATCACAGCTGGCAAAGGGGTATGTCTGACGTTGACATGTATATATTGCCATTATTATGTAATCAAAATGAAAATTATTATTGCTGGTCTTCAATGATAATGTCAAGTTACTTTAATGTATTTGCACCAAAAAATGATAAGGATTTATGCTGATATTGTCCAAAACCACACTTTGCCAGGGGTGTTTCCAAACTTTTGGAGGGCAGTGTATGTCAACATTCCACCCTAACCTTATCCTAAGCCTACTAATACTCTAATGAGAGTGAGATGACATGTAGTTGCAAAGTTGCTTATAGTCAATAGACTAAGGGGACCATCAAAATAAAATGTAACCTAACATATTAACATTGCATTTTTTTTTCAGTTGATATTACTAACTAGCTCACATCAAAATTACTATTAGCCTCACAGGGAGCTTTCAAATAACACTCCACACCTAACCACTTACAATATGTAGTAAGTACTATGCAGATCTTAAATGAACAATGTCTGAGATATATAGTCTGTTACAAATGTAAAAGTAGATTTAATATGGTGTTCATTGTGTGTTATAAATAATCATAATCTTAAAAACAAGTGCATTATAATGTATTATAATTCTTGTTATGATTATTTATAAGATGATAAAGCATCATATAATATGTCTGTATGGTCTTTTATAATGCATTATGCATTCATTATAATACCGTAAGAATGCCCTTATAATGTATTATGAATATGGGCTTCATAGAAAGTGTTACCAATTTTATTTATTTGTCCAGAATCCAGTTTATTCCTGTTTTGGCAAATCTGAATGTTCAGCATCATAATATAATTTTGTTAATATTTGCAATATTTAGTGTTACATTTTGAGTTGCGCGTGTGTGTATGTTTGTAGCAGTATTAGCAATATTCAACTTCAGATATTGCAGATTTAGATTATGATTTATGAGTATGGGCCATTATCATCTGAACTTAAACTAAAATTATATATATTTATAAAATTAACCACAATTCATTTCATGTTTCAAGAACTGTATGCTCTTAAAAACAGTATTTATTGATAAGAACAAATTCAGTTTAAAATAACTGATGTGTTTTTTTGTTTTTAATTACGCTAGATTGATTTATAATACTATATTAATAATAATAATAGTAATGATGGTTTAATGTTATATTATTTATATTAATTTGTATATTTATATTAATAATAATAATAATAATTTACTATAACAATTTTAAAATTGCTGTAAACTATTGCACTGTCTAATCTCTCAAACTTTATTCAATTCTGACACCTGCTGGTTAATCTGTCTCGAATAATTATTTGAGACCTTCTTGTGTTTGCAAAATTTGCTGTGCAAAATATAATATAAATAAATATATATATATAAAAATAAAATAAAGTAAACAAATAAATAAATAAATAATGTAAGAAATTATACTTTAGTGTAAAATATTTAATATAGAGAAAATTACCGACATTTAAATTAAACCTAAATAAACAAACATCATTTAATATGTTTAAAAAGTTTAGAAAGGAAAAAAGTTACATTGAGTAAATGATACACGTGAAGTACAAGTGGATTTCTAAGTATTTTCAGTATCTCATGTTCTCAGGTTTGCAAAGATAAAGATGGCACACTGCACAGTAATTTACTGTGTGCCGTGGATGTGTCTGAGATGCCTTTAGGAACCCTTCCTGACATGGAGAACACAGAAGAGGCCATCCGACTCCTGAAGTCTATGAAGGGCTCTCAAGATCCATTCTTCCTGGCTGTTGGCTTCTATAAGCCACATATTCCTTTCAGAATCCCACGGGTAAGTGCTTCTCAATGAAGCGTGGCACACCGTATGAGCACCTGTTAAATCAGTAAATCTGGGAAATATTGTGTTTTTATAGGAGTACCTAAAGCTCTATCCTATTGAGAGTATGACGCTGGCTCCAGACCCCGATGTTCCTAAGAAACTTCCTAATGTGGCCTACAACCCCTGGACTGACATACGCAAGAGGGAAGATGTTCAGGCGTTAAATCTGAGCTTTCCTTATGGCCCAATTCCTAAAGACTTTCAGGTACCATGTACAAAAATACAATTTTGTACCAGTATACCATTTACATTTGGTTTGTTTTGGAAAATTTGAAGCCATTCCCTTTTCAACTGTTAGAATTTGGTTTTAGTAGTTGAGTTTGGTCCTACCTATAAAAGACCTAAAATGTTGCTCCCCTCATCTTTTAGATGCAGATCCGACAGCACTACTTTGCCTCCGTGTCATACATGGATGCTCAAGTCGGAAAAATTCTGCAAGCCCTTGATGATTTTGGCCTCGCCAAGGACACTATAGTGGTGTTCAGCTCAGATCACGGTGTGTTTCCGTTCAGCCTGTTTTTAAATTTTACATCCATTAGGTGGCAGTATTGAAACATGTAGGTTATATTGAAGCTCAGATTTTCAGTCTGTTCTGTGAGCTTCCATATTATTCTGAATTCACCTCCTGTAAATTTCTTCTCTGAAACGATGCTGTCACTTTTTTGTTTCATTTAGCATAAATTGCATTTTGAAGTGTCAGTTATGATTGTTTCTTAAAGTTTTTCTCGTTATAATGCAAACATTCAAGCAGTGCATTAGGTGACTCTTGTACATAAAAATATATTAATATGCTCACATTTAATGCATGAGGAATTTGTATTGAATTTTCCCCATTACACAGAATGCTGAATTGGAATTGAACAGGAAGAGAAATTTATTGAATTTATTAAATTGCATTTTAAAGAAATGTAACAATGGCAACATGAACCAAAACTGATAAAAAAATGTATAAACGCATAATGTAATGTATTATTTAAGATTTCATACACACACACACACAAACACACACACACACACACACACACACACATATATATATATATATATATATATAAATTCTTATTATAATGAGAAGCTGCTCATTATTTGCTCATTAGGAAAAAAAAATATAAATATTTTATCAAATAATAATAATAATAATAATTACAGTATATTATTTAAGATTCCATTTCATATATATATATATATATAATGTAAAATGTTTTACTTACAATTTCATATATATATATATATGAAATTGTAAGTAAAACATTTTACATTATTCATTTGTTACATATTACCTAAACAGATGTCTAACTTATTTTATAATATTATACTATAATTATAACAGTATGGACTAAATAATAAATATTATGCAATATTGTAATTAAATTAATTTCATTAACACAGTTAAATGCATATTTAATATTATTGGTACTATTTTAAACAATTACATTATTAATTGTTTAATATTTCTTGAAATACCCTGTTATATGATAGCATTTATATATATATATATATATATATATATATATATATATCCTAAATAATACATTTTACATTATTCATTTATTACTGTATTATATATTACTACTAAGCAATTTAAATTAATTTATAAAAATTGTATAAATTGAAAAAAAAAAAAAAATTATTTTATATGTTATATTTTAATAATTACAGTATGACGTAAATAAGAAATGTTTTATTACATGTATAATGCAATCATTTAAATACATATTTAATTATTGGTACTATTTTAAAAATTTCATTATTAATGGTTAAATTTTTCTGGAAATGCCCCGTATAAATCCATGTTTATAAAAATGTATTATTAAAACAAAATATATATATATATATATATATATATATATATATATATATATATATACACATGCATTAGGTCACATGTTATGCTTTAACTCAGAGAAAGTGCCAGCAGAGTCTGTCTGAAATGATTACGCTGTATGGTTCGGAGTAGTTTTCTCACGGTTAGCTCTCTCTCTTTCTGTCTTAGGTTGGTCATTAGGAGAACACGGCGAGTGGGCCAAATACAGCAACTTTGATGTGGCCACCCGAGTGCCATTGATCGTGTACAAGCCAGGTGTGACCTCACCTTTCCCTCGGCCTGGGGAGAAGACATTCCCCTTCATCGATGTGTTTCAGGGCACACGGGAGCAGTTTGGCAAAGGTAATGTTACTCGAAGCAGCCGTCAACACGCAAAGACTGCAGGGTCCTTCACAAGAACCTGAGACTCCGACTGAAGTCACTCAAGCGTGCGATATCAGCTTTCTGGAAAAGATGTTATGGCTAAAGTATCGGCCCATTTAGAGCTTTGATTCTTATTTTGCTTCAGCAATGCGAAGGTTTGACTGAGAGTGTACTGTGAGTGCATGCATCTGCCGATGGTTTCATTCTTTCAGCTCTCAAGTGTACATTTGTGGCAATCTTTAGAAAACACCCAGCATAAGCAGCCGGAGTAATGACTGTAATGATAATGCCACAGCATAGAGAAGCTAATAAGTCCTGAGAGTTATTGCTCTCACAGTGGGCTCTGTATTGTTGCTTGTTGTTGCTCTAATGAACTACGCTATATTCAGCAACCGTATCAGTAAATTTCATGGAAATTTTAAAGCTGGGGCCTTTTACCTAAGAGAATAGTGGCTAAATTCAGTGTGAGGATTTCATGCTAACACATTTGTTTGTATTTTATGGGGAATGTTATAGCAACACTTGGGTTTCATTAAAAGTAAATAAATAATAATAAAAAGAACTATAAATTTACTTCATACAGACTTGTTTTAGCACTAATAATGTGTAAAGTTTCCAGACAGACCTGATATGAGCTACTTGGCTGTATAATGTGGCTTCTGTGAAAGTACATACCATCAAGTCACCATGATTATTAACACCATGTGTTTTAATTGCACAGTTTGCAGTAATTCACTAATCAGAAGAGTTACTGTTACTATAGAAATGAGTCATGGTAAAATAAATGCTGTTCTTTTGAGAATTAAAAAATAGTTTGCACAAAAATATTAAGCAACACAACTTGTTTTCAACATGGAAATATTTCTTGAGCAGCAAATTAGCATATTAGAAATTCAGGATGCACCAAAATGAAAATGTTGGGCGAACAGAAACTTGGCGAACAGAAACTTGGCCGAAAGCGTAACCAAAAATGCTTTTTAATAATTATTTTTTATTTTATTGAATAATACCGAATAATTTTGTAAGACTTTTTAATTAAACTCAATAATTTGAATGATACTCAATTTAAATACATGCAATTTAAATACAAAAAGGATTTGTTTAATTATCCAAATAATGTATTATCCTACAAAGGTATTAGCAGAGCATTTGAGTGGAGCATAGCGTCATGAGAGGGTAGCATCATTTTACCAGCTTTATTACATGTTACAGCACAGTAACACTATTGCAAACAGGAACAAACTACTGCATAGAAATTTTCTTTTTGGTGCGTAATTTTCCTGTTGGCCGTGAGCAACTTAACAGAACGCAATATTAAACGCAACATGGAGCATCACCAGTGTTGGAGGTAACGCGTTACAAGTAACGTGAGTTACATAATCAGATTACTTTTTTAAAGTAACTATAAAGTTACGCATTACTTTAGATTTACAATAAAATATCTGAGTTGCTTCTTCAAATAAGTAACACCAGTTACTTTGTTTTCCCATTTATTCATTGACATCTCTCCTGTCCCCATGTTGAAAGAAATTGGGAGTAAGGTGCAGAGACAGAGCCACTTCCTTCAGTCTGAATCTTATTAATTTCGCTTTTTGTGTGAACGGGTCTGTACAGTTGCCAGAAATATAACTTTTGAGGTTTGAGGATATGCAAATAAGACCAGCCCAGGTGACAAAAAGTAACGCTAAATGAATGTAAATGCTTTACTTTTTATAAAGAGTAACTAAGTAACCCAATTAGTTACTTTTTTTTTATGTAACTCAATATTGTAACGCATTACTTTCAAAGTAACTTTCCCCAACCCTAAGGGTATATTGTGACCACCTGTCCCGCTTTGCGTTGTACCGCACGTCGCATATTGAGAAAATGTCCCGCATTTTCATCAATCTGTTGGTTTTTAATGATAATATTAAGAAAAATTCTTTTGCCTTTATTGCCTTTATTTATGCTTTTTGCAGCATAGTTTTAGTGCAAAGGATTTTCGGACCTCATCAAGTGATGTAGAACCACCGATGGAAATGGTTGAGCACCCACGGAAAAACAAGATATTCTCCATTCATTTTAACCAGTTAAAAAATATTGATGCAGCTTTCTCAGAGGCGACTTTCTTCTTATTGTAATAGTTAGTTTGAGGTGGTTTCTATGGCATTATTTTAATGACAAATGTCTAGAGCACATTATTGGAATGCGGGGCATCTCTTTACTCTCATTAAAAAGATGCGCTTTCTCTAGCTTGCATGTGCGCGCTCAGAAACACAGATTAGCGCATATGACAATGGATGTAATCAGTATTTACATAGCATAACTGTAGAAAATGTATCAGTCTCACACGTGTCCCGCATTGTCCCGCAACAGCCCTATTGCCAGGTGGTCACCCCATAAGGGTGCGTGCTCAACACTGCTGGGCGGTGAGACAGGGCATTTATTTTTGCCTGATATTTTTATTTTTCTGTTTCGGCCAAAAGAGAATCATTGATCATTTTAGTTTGCGTTACTTTTTCTAATCTGGGCTGGGGTGGCTTGTTTGGAGAGTCAGTATTAAGTCAGTAGTATCTGACTACATGTAATCAGATTCCAAAAATTATGTTAAATGTAATTAATGTACTTAAGTACTTGTAATTACATTAAATTACATTTTAAAATACTCATAATCAGACTACAGTTACTTTTTTATGGATTACGTATTATTTACACAATAGCAATAAATTATTCATAATTTATTGATTCTCCCTAATTCCTCTTTTTCATCTTTTAAATGTTCCTTTCTAAAATAGCTACTTATATACTGAAAGTCTTCCAGCTTTGTGGACATTCACACAAAGACCAGTCATTAGTCAGTTGATGACACAGGATTTACAAAAGTGTTTCAATATTGCATCAGCTACTGATGAACACATTCATTTTTATTTGAACCATGTATTTCTGTTCTGTTTTATGTCTTTAGAAGACTTTTGTCTTTCA
Source organism: Labeo catla (assembly GCA_012976165.1). Lineage (NCBI taxonomy): Eukaryota > Metazoa > Chordata > Actinopteri > Cypriniformes > Cyprinidae > Labeo > Labeo catla. Next base: position 178,210 of record VONZ01000134.1, on the reverse strand, counting down.
AACACATTAAAATGAACAAATTCAAAAATGTTTTGCTCCACAATTTCAACTAATGGATTTACTTGAAGTACCTCTAAGATTTTAAAACACATACATATATATATTTTTAATAATAAAGTATCACATTTGCATGTTCATGGTTTTCTGATTTTGGTTATGGTCACATGACATGCTGGTGAACAAATAAAATATTTATTTTTTTAGTAAGTGCTTTATTTTGATTGCTTTTATAATGACTTATTTTTAACTTTTTTATGATTTATTTAATTATTAGCTTTTCATTAAACTCACAAACCCCTGTAGTTCCTTCACAAACCTTAGTTTGTGAAACCTTGACATGATATAATATAATGTTTAATGCACTTAATTTTGTTAATAGCAATGAATGGAATATATTCTCTTAATCTTTATATTTTTTATATATCAACATGGTACAAGAATATCCTGTTTAAATCAATGCGATAAATGCAGCCTGAACATGATGAAAACGTACCTTTGGGAACTTTTTCCACAAGACGCGAAATACGTACCGCCATAATGTCTGTTGAGTGGCGCTATAACTCTAATGCTCCGTGATGTTTTAAAATAACATACCATCCGTATTATAACTAAACCTGCCTGATAGTATGAACAAAAGTGAATGTGACATAAAAATGCAATCGCAAGCATGCTGTTTTATCTTGTTTTTCATCATGACTCATGTTTTTCACGGGGTTCGTACCCAAGGATTCCACATCCTCAGTCCATCTCCATGCTGGCTGAGTTACCGAGCAGGCTTATTATGTCCCGGAAAGTGAAATATGGAGCTGTAATCATAACTGTGTACAAAAACGATTTAAAGTGTTCGCTGTTTTACCACCTCTAGAGTTCATTTCTGTTGGGAACTGCAGTGATATGTACTTATTGGTGCGTATTTCGTGTCTTGTGAAAAAAAAATTCCCACAGGTATGTTTTCGTCATGAGATCAGGTAGGATAAACAAGTTAGTTTAAAAGTAATCTAAAAGTAGTCTGACTTTATTACCTCAAAAGTGTAATGTAATGGATTAGCAAATGTAAAAGCCCTTTCACACCACAAGTGAAATGAGTAAAGGCCACAGCTCAAACAAACCTTTCTGCTGTGCTGCCTTTCTGGATTGCAGAAGATGCATTGGTTAATAAATTAAAATGAAATACTTTAAAGATATTTGTGTTGTTTAATATATCTAATTATTGCAGGTTTGTGTCATATTTAGTGCTGTCAAATCGATTAATCGTGATTAATCGTATCTGAAATAAAAGTTTGTTTACATAAAATGTGCATGTGCTGTATATATTTATATGTATACATAAATGCACAAACGTACATGTATATATTTAAGAAATATTTACATGTGTATATGTATTCATATTTATATATGGTTTATATTATATATAAATATATAATCACGATTAATCGCATCCAAAATAAAAGTTTGTGTTTACATAATATGTGCATGTGCTGTGTATATTTGTATGTGTATATAAATACAGAAACATACATGTATAACATTATGTTGTGTATAAACATATATTACATTTATAAATATACAAGCACATGCACATACAGTATATTATGTAAATACAAATTTTCATTTTGGATGTGTTTAATCGCGATTAATCGATTTGAAAGCACTAGTTATATGTTGAGTTACATGTTATTGGTTTTATTAATTTTGAGGAATAATGCACGTTGACATTTAGTCTAGAACTACAGTAACATCATGTTCACGCTGCACACTTAGTCAACGTGGAAACAGGAGATCTGTCAGTCAATAAATTAAAGAACAAAGTAACTGGAAATACTTATTTGAAAAAGTAACTATATTTTTCTTGTAAATCAAAAAGTAATCTCATTAAATTACTAATTACTTAAAGTAATCTGATTACTTAACTCACGTTACTTGTCATGCACTGATTGTAATGTTACTGATTTTATGTTCACGGTTTTGTATTGCATCAGTTTCAGAATGAATTAAAGTGCAATGCTTTGTGGGACAGGTAGTTCATTCCCTCAAAAAAGACGTTTGGTAGTTGTATATTCTCCTTGTCTTCTCCAATTTTTTTAACACTTTTTCTCTTCAAATCACAGGCTGTGATTCATCTTGAAACTGGTCGACTGAGTTTCTAGCTTTAAAGTCTTTATTGAGGATTGTTTTCAAATACCTATGATGAAAATGAATGGGGAAAATACTTTTGAAAATAAGGCTGCTGTGTGGGTGATCACTGTTATGCTCTATAGAATAGCAAGTTTTTTGGGGAGGAAAAAAAAAGTTGTGATGCAGTTAAACAACATAAAAGTGTAAAATGTTTGGAAAAAAATATGGTAAGCAGGGCACAGGAGCACATTCAAAGATTTAGGAGCACCTTCTAATCAATAATCAAAAAATCTGATCAAAAATTAGCCTTCCCATTCTGAGGTGATAGTTGACTCCTTAAAGTGATTTACATGGGAATTTTGTTTTTACCTTTGTAATGGCATTTTTCTAACTTTATTGAAAGTATGTCAGTTTTTGTCTTTTTTTTTTTTAGAAATTATATTTTATAAGCTTTTTTAAAATTTCTAATTAAAACAACAGAATAAGATGAAGTTACCAATCAAATGAAATCAGTATTAACAAAAGTAATTTGTACTATAGAGGTGGCACAGAAGAACACACAAGTGTCTTGTAGGTGTATTTTCATTTGTTTAAAGGAGAAGTCCACTTCCAAAACAAAGATTCACATATAATGTACTCACCCCATTGTCTTCCAAGATGTTCATGTCTTTTCTTTCTTCAGTTGTAAAGAAATAGTTTTTTGAGGAAAACATTTCAGCATTTTTCTCCATATAATGGACTGATATGGTGCCCCGAGTTTGAACTTCCAAAATACAGTTTAAATGCAGCTTCAAACGATCCCAGTTGTGATTGTAAATGATCCCAGCCGAGGAAGAAGGGTCTTATCTAACGAAATGATCGGTTATTTTCATTTAAAAATACAATTTTAATACTTTTTATTCTCAAACGCTCGTCTTGTCTTTCTCTCCATGAACTCTGTGTATTATTGTTCAAGACAGTTGGGGTATGTCGAAAAACTCCAATCGTATTTTCTCCCTCAACTTCAAAAATCATTTTAAAGTCATCCTACATTGCTGCAGAAGTACCGACCCAGTCTTTGCAACGTGAACAGGCAAAGAAGATCAAATACCCTTAACAAAAAAGGTAAACCAGCAATATAGGACGATTTTGAAGTTGAGGGAGAACATGACATGGAGTTTTTTGACATACCCTAACTGTCATGAACCGGAACAAAAAACAGTCCAGGCAGAGTAAGACAAGACAAGCGTTTGGCACTAAAAAGTATATAAATTGTATTATTTTTATGAAAATAACCGATCGTTTCACTAGATAAGACCATTCTTTCTCCGCTGTGATCGTTTACAACCAGATTTGCACATTTGCACGTTTGAAGCCGCATTTAAACTGTATTTTGGAAGTTCAAAATCAGGGAATTTTTATATATAACATTTTGAATATAGAAGTATTAAATGATTTAAATAACTGAAAAGATACTTTAAAAATGAAACTAAAACTGCCAGTAGGTGGCAGCAAGTCACTGATTTAATTACTGACTCATTCATTCATTTGATTCATTTGAACGGCTGATTCATTCAGGAATAAAGCAAGTGACTGTCTTTCTGAATGGGAAATTGAATCATTGACTCACTAGATTTCTTTAAAAATGCATGTTCATTCACAAACGAAACACCGCTGTGTTTGAATGGAGATGAGCAGTGGCTCAGTTGTGACTTGTTTCAAACTATTTTTGTCGACGAGATATAGCAATATCTGGCAATAGTGTTATAGTCAGACGATGTACGTCACTTAATATTAACTTATTTAACTGTTGTATTAAATCAATATCTCATTTACAAACTCCCTTAAAAATCATTAAAAGCTGTCACTCATCTTAGTTCATCGCAATCTCACAAAGTTTCATTATAATCAACGAAGCTCTCTACACTGCACAATGAATATTTACACTCTCTCTACACTTTGTTAATGAAATTATTCGAGAGATATTCGGGAGATATGTAAATATGTTTTTCATAGTTGCATGCAGTAGTTTTTAGTTGCAAGTGCAACTGAAATGGTTGCACTGTAGAGCCTGAATGATGCTAAACACTGAGGCTTTAGATGCATTATTAGTTCTCAATTTGCATCTGTATCAGTTTCCCATCAGGCTTTTGTCCTTTTTTATATCTTTCAGGTCAAGTAGTTGAGAGTGTGGTGGAGCTGGTGGATGTGTTCCCCACACTAACGCACCTGGCTGGGTTGCGTCCTCTGCACCACTGCCCGCCCTCGTCCTTTAAGGTCGAGCTTTGCACCGAAGGCTCCAGCCTGGCTTATCTCATCTGCAACCCAGAGAGAGACATCAACAGGGAAGCCTACTCATTCAGCCAGTACCCTCGACCCTCCGACTCCATCCAGGAGAACTCGGACCTGCCCGACCTCGTCGACATCCGCATCATGGGCTACTCCATTCGCTCCACTGACTACCGCTACACCTTATGGGTGGGCTTTGACCCCGTCCACTGTCAGCCTAACATGACGGACATCCACGCGGGAGAAATGTACCTCCTGGCTGAGGACCCGGGAGAGGACAATAACGTGTTTGATGAATTCGACCATGCCACAGTATTGCGTAAGCTCAGCATGCTGCCGTCGTGGAGAGAGAGTTTAAAGCATCATGTAATGTGTTTCAGCAGCGGGTTGAAATCAAAAGGGATTCTATGATTCTAGTTTGTTGTGATATGACAGTAAAGGGAATGAATGTTACAAAACCTGTCAAAAACATGTCTGGTCATGCTTCATCAGTAATCAAAAGGCAGAGTTCGCTTAAAGAAAATAAAGCCTATTTTACATTTTGTCATGATAATTAAGTACCTCACAATTCTCGTAATCAAAATGCTAATAATCTGTCATTCTCATTCATGTAGACGTATTTATTATGAAAATTGTAGTATTTATACATCATGGTGGTATTTGTTATACTGCCTTTATTCTAATTTAAATAAAAATGTATCATTGTATTTTGCTCTAAAATACACAGTGAAGACATAAAACATTCTTATTACTGAAAAGCAGTAAAAATAATTGTTTTCAGTCTTTTTGAAGTCATTTGGATTTGAATAAAACATTCCAAACAAAACAGCATTTTACTACATTACTATAATAAGAATTGCATGAGAATCATTTTAAAAATGCAAAACAAAAATTAGGAATTTGGGCTAAAATGTCATTCCACAAGGCAAAACTTCATTTTTAAAATATTTTTCCTTTTGAATTTTGGTTGAGATTTACCTAGGACATGTTTTTGTGAGGTTCAGCCAAAAACAAATGTAATTTCACCAATGCTACATAATCCATAAAGATAATTATTAATGTTATAATACCTGTTTTGCATTTTTTTTTTTGTCCTACACTACCAGTCAAAAGTTTTTGAACAAATTTTAAATGTTTTTCAAAGAAGTCTCATCTGCTCACCAAGCCTGCATTTATTTGATCCAAAGTAAGCAAAACAGTAAATTTTTTTAAAAATATTTTTACTATTTAAAATAACTGGTTTCTATTTTCAAATGTAATTTATTCCTGTGATTTCAAAGCTGAATTTTTAGCATCATTACTCCAGTCACATGATGGTTCAGAAATCATTTTAATATTTTGATTTCCTGCTCAGAAAATATTTATTATTATTATTATTATGTTAAAAACAGCTGAGTAGTTTTTTTTCAGGTTTCTTTGATTAATAGAAAGTTCAAAAGAACAGCATTTATTTGAAATAGAAATGTTTTGTAACATTATAAATGACTTTATCATCATTTTTGATCTATTTAAAGCATCCTTGGTAAATAAAAGTATTAATTTCTAGTGTAACGTTATAAAAGTTTTTTCTTTCATATAAATGCTGATCTTTGGATCTTTCTATTCAACAAAGAATCCTGAAAAAATGTACTCATCTGTTTTAAATATTGATAATAATAATAAAAAAATGTTTCTTGAACAGCAAATCAGAATATTAGAATGATTTCTGAAGGATCATGTGACTGGAGTAATGATGCTGAAAATTTAACCTACAGAAATAAATTACATTTTAAAATATATTCAAATAGAAAAAAAAAATATTTTAAATAGGTATTTCAAAATTCTACTGTTTTTGCTGCACTTTGGATCTAATAAATGCAGGCTTGGTGAACAGAAAACAGTTCTTTAAAAACATTAAAAATCTTACTGTTCAAAAACTTTTGACAGGTAGTGTATTTTAATCATAAAGATTCCTTTAAGGGCTTTCAAACCTCATTCTGACATTACTGCTGTACAGAAGATTTTTTGACTGATTATTTTTGTTTGATTTATTTAATAATGAATCCTGTACCTGGAATAAATTTGCACAGCACTTTTCTTAAAATAAAAGCATAAAAGGGATATTTTCACATTCTGTATCATTCTGTATCATATTAAGTGTATTTGAGGTAGTATCCTGATAAATTTGAGTCCATTGACTTAATTTTCTCATTCCCTTCAGAAGGTGATACATGGAAATGACGTAACGTCAACTTAAGTGAGAAATGAGTTTAATTTAAGTCTTGGAGAAATAGAAAGCTCTGCTCAGACAACACTGCTTTAGCAATTTATCAGGTCACTAAGTCGTAATTGTATTTGGTCTTGGAGGCCGACGGAGGCCGTGCCAGCGCTAAGCTCTTGTTTTTCCAGGCAGCGTGATGAAAATCATCTTAAATATAGAATTTCAAGTCATGCGCTCCCACTGCACCGTTGCCAAGGTAATTAGATGCTTAAATGTGAAAACTTGCAAATGATGTTGCCCGGATACACCTCAGAGAATAGTTTAACACTGATGAATGTTTTAGCCGGCATTAAAAAAAGGAGAAACGGCTGCCGCGGCATCTTCTGTGACGTCAGCCCGCGTTTGCTCCCCAGACTCATTTCATGCCACGAGTCTGCATTTTAAACACTCCTACCTGCTTTCTCTTTTCAGGTTTATTTTGGATTCCTCGCACTCTTTCGCGCTAGATGCCACATTGTTTACTCCTGCAGAGTATGAATTATTTTTGAAGGAATATATTCAATATTTATGTGGCAACATAAATATATTTTCTCGCTTTCTCTCAAAAGGAAAAACAACAAAACAAAGCAAGCGCATTATTTGTGTGTCTCTCTCTGTGTGTGTGTCCCTTTTCAAGTGTGTTCTTATAAGAGTGCAGCAGGAGTGTTATAGTGAGGGGATCCTTTGGGACCGCCAATATATTCAGCTTCAGCAGACAGGCTTCATTGCCAGCTGGTCCGGAAAATTCCACTGCTGTCTCTCTTTTTTTTCTTGTCGACTAAAAGCAAGGTCAGGGCAGTCGGAGAAGGATCCACAGGCTGATTGAAGCTGATATTTTAATTGCTTATACTAAAGTAGCTTTGCTTTTTTTGTCTGCCAGCTGATTGTGTTGCTTGCAAAGTCTTTAGCTAATTAAAATAATCAAGAAATTTTCATCTTAAAGAATTTTCATTGAACAAATGCTTTTTTATTGCCATTGTGTTAACAGCTTGTAAGGAAATGTAAAAACAAGAGCTTTTCTGACTTACTAGGTCTGTGAAATCTGTTATACTGATGTTTATATGAAGGTCTCGGGACTTTTTTGCTGGGAAAATCAAAAGGATGTGATGTTTACGTGCTTTCTTTCATTCTATGACACTTGAAATGCTTACACAATGTTTAGGTTAATGCTGACAGAGCCATTCTGCTATGTCAAAGAAATGGATTCATTTAAACTGGCATCTCCAGCTATATAGTCTCAAATATACTTTGTAATCAAACTATCATAACTTTAAATTTTCATTACCTCATCGGTCAACGTGATGCAGGTGAATTGTAGAGTTGGTGCAAATCTACATTGCTATGATCAGATGCTTTCTTAACCTATTTTTTTCCGCACGATTGTCATGTTTGTTGTGTGCAGTGTTGGGGAGTAACTTGTTACATGTAACAGAATTACAGTTGAAGTCAAAAGTTTACATACACCTTGCAGAATCTGCAAAATGTTAACTGTTTTATCAAAATAAGAGGGATCGTACAAATTGCATATTTTTTTTAACACTGACCTGAATAAGATGTTTCACATAAAAGACGTTTACATATAGTCCATAAGAGAAAATAATAGTTGAATTTAAAAAAAAAAATGACCCAGTTCAAAAGTTTACATACACTTGATTCTCAATACTGTGTTGTTACCTGAATGATCCACAGCTGTGTTTTTTTGTTTTGTTGTAGTTTTTTGTTTAGTGATAGTTGTTCATGAGTCTCTTGTTTGTCCTGAACAGTTAAACTGCCTGCTGTTCTTCAGAAAAATCCTTCAGGTCCCACAAATTTTCAGCGTTTTTGTGTATTTGAAGCTTTTTCAACAATGACTGTATGATTTTGAGATCCATCTTTTCACACAGAGGACAACTGAGGGACTCATATGCAACTATTACAGAAGGTTGATACATTCACTGATGCTCCAGAAGGAAACACAATGCAATAAGGTTTTTGAATTTGAAGATCAGGGTAAATTTAGCATATTTTGTCTTCTGGGAAACATGTTTAGTATCTTCTGTAGCTTCTTAAGGACAGTATTATATGAATAAATATGACATTTAGGCAAAATAAGAAAAATGTACACATCATCATACTGTTCAAAAGTTTTCACCCCCCGGTTCTTAATGCATCGTGTTTTCTTCCTGAAGCATCAGTGCGCGTTTGAACCTTCTGTAATAGTTGCATATGAGTCCCTCAGTTGTCCTCTGTGTGAAAAGATGGATCTCAATATAACAAATAAGGACTTGAATACACAAAAATACTGGAAAACCAAATAATTTTTGGGACTTGAAGAATTTTTTGAAGAACAGTGGGCAGTTTAACTGTTCAGGACAAACAACGGTCTCATGAACAACTATCAAAAAACAAAACAAAACAAACAGCTGTGGATCATTCAAGTAACAACACAGTATTAAAAATCAAGCGTATGTAAACTTCTGAACAGGGTAATTTTCAAAGCCTTTTTCACACTTCTGCGTTTCTGCCTTCCGGATTGGCTCTTACACGGTGAAAGTTTTTCTGTGACAACAGCGACCATACTTAACAATAGTAAATTCGTGAATAAAAATCTATTTTTACAAATTAGATAGGCCTGCTATGAAAATGCTCAAACTGCCAGTGTTTTACTCTACAAAGAGGAAACATTTCACAACTAACTTTTTGTGTCAGCTTCGAGTCATCACATTTGATTAATTCTGAATGCTGGCACTAATAATTCAGCGAGTTTAAAGTTTTGCCGTTCTGTGTGTTTGGTGCTGGCTGTGCATTGTGACTCTCCACGTGAATTTTCTTTTGCTATTATTGTTATTTTTTTTATTAAAGTAATACTGTATTTTCTACTTGCTCTCCTTTGCATTATTAACATAATGGTGTAAATGTGCATTGTATAATTGTGCCCTGGGAAATACATATTAAAATAATATACACATATTAAACAAGAGATTACTCAGATTAATGGCTTTATTCCTATTGGATTGGGATTACGTTGTTGTATTGAGTTTATGCATCATCCATAATTGTTTATTTCATTCTTGGAGAAATGTGCATCTGGACATAAATGCTGTCAAATGCTGTCATAATTTATCATGATATAGTGATTGGAGGGAAATGACTGCGTAAATTGAGACAATATACTCAAATGTACCTGAGATGGAGAACAGAAACTATCCAGCGCTAAACTGAGCATATGATTTTGACGAGTCAGCAGTCAGAGTAGCCATATAAATTACAAACAAGTAAAAAATTTCTTTGTTCATTATATAACAACAACTTGGAAAACAGACAAAACAGAAAAGATGAAAAGCATTATTTGAGACAAGGGCTATTTTGTGAAAAAGGATAATTACTATTTTCTCTTGTGGACTATATGTAAACATTTTTTTTGTGAAATATCTCATTCAGGTCAGTACACTTGCATTTCGTATGATCCCTCTTATTTTGGTAAAATAATTAACATTTTGCAGATTCTGCAAGGTGTATGTAAACTTTTGACCTCAACTGTATGTAATTTAATTACAAAATAAATGTTCATATAATCAGTAAAAATATGTAATTAAATGTGTAATTAAATTTTATAAGTTACGAAAATGTTAAATAAATACAAAGGGGGTTACATCTGAATATTTAAAATATGAGACACCAATGTTTTAGGAGTTTAGCACACAGAATAAGACACATGCTTATTTTGATAACTGTTGTATTTCCTATTTGGGTTTGTATACACAGCCATGGCCAAAAATATCGGCACCTTTGCAATTCTGTCAGAAAATGCAACAATTCTCTCAGAAAATTGTTCCAATTGCAAATGTTTTGGTATTTACATACATATTGTTTGTGTTTGCACTGCAGCAACAACAACAACACACACACACACACACACACACACAAAAACAAAAAACAGAAGAATTTCTTTCACACAGAACTTAAAAATGGACTGGACAAAATTATTGGCACCTTGTCAAAATTGTAAGAAATAATTGCTTTTCAAGCATGTGATGCTCCTGTAATTTGTATTTAGACACACCTGTGGCAAGTAACAAGCGTGGGTAATATAGTCACACTTGCAACCAGTTAAAATGGAGAAAAGTTGACTCAACCTCTGAGTTGTGCGTCACAGTGAGCATGGAGAAAAGAAAGAAGTGTAAAGAGCTGTCTGTGGATTTGAGAGAAAAAAATGTGGAAAAACATGGACAATCTCAAGGCTACAATCCATCTCCTGAGATCTTAATGTTACTGTGTCCACTGTGCACAATATCATCAAGAGGTTTACAGCCCATAGCACTGTAGCTATCCTCCCTGGACGTGGACAGAAGAGCAAAATTAATGAAAAATTACAATGAGGAATTGTTCGTATGGTGGATAAAGAAGCCTGATTAACTTCCAAACAAATTCAAGCTGATCTGCAGACACAGGGTACAACAGTGTCAGCTCGCACTATCCCTCGAAAAGGGACAGTATGGTAGGAGACCCAGGAGGACACCACTGCTGACACAAAGGCATAAGAAAGCAAGACTGGAGTTTGCCAAAACTTATGTGACAAAACCATAATCCTTCTGGGAGTACGTATTGTGGACAGATGAGACTAAAGTAGAGCTTTTTGTTAAAGTACATCATGGCACTGTTTACAGAAAAAGAAATTAAGCCTTCAAAGAAAAGAACACGGTCCCTACAGTCAAACATAGTGGAGGTTCAAAGATGTTTTGGGGTTGCTTTGCTGCTTCTGGCACTGGATACCTTGACTGTGTGAACGGTATCATAAAATCTGATGATTACCAAAAAAATGTGTCAGAAAGCTGCGTCTCCACCAGAGGTCATAGGTCTTCCAGCAGGACAATGACCCCAAACACACTTCAAAAAGCACTCAGAAATGATTACAAACAAAGCACTGGAGAGCTCTGAAATGGCCAGAAATGAGTCCAGATCTGAATCCCATAGAACACCTGTGGAGAGATCTCAAAACAGCAGTTGGGAGAAGACCTGGAGCAGTTTGCAAAAGAAGAGTGGTCCAAAACTCCAGTAGAGAGGTGTGAGAAACTCATTAATCGTTACAGGAAGCGATTGTCAAACAGCCCTAACAAAAAAGGTAAAACAGCGATGTAGGACGATTTTAAACTTGAGGGAGAACATGAGATGGCAGTTTTTCGACATACACTAACTGTCATGAACCAAATAAATACAGAGTTCAGGCAGAGTAAGACAAGACGAGCATTTGACATTAAAAAGTATATACATTTTATTTATTTATTTATTTATTTTTAATGAAAATAGCCAATCGTTTTGCTAGATGAGACCCTTCTTCCTTGGCTGGGATTGTTTGAAGCCACATTTAAACTGCATTTTGGAAGTTCAAACTCGTAATAAAAAACATAATTTCTTTACAACAGAGGGAAGATAGACATGAACATCTTGGATGACAAAGGGGTCAGTACATTATCTGTAATTTTTGCTCTAGAAGTGGACTTCTCTTTTTAGGGTGCCAATAATTTTGTCCAGTGCATTTTTTGTGTTCTGTGTGGAATTGCATCAGATTTGACTTTTCTTCTCTGTTTTTTTTTTGAGTTGTTCCAATGCAGACAAAAAAAAAAAAAAAAATTAAACGTGAATACCAAAACATTTGCAACTGCAATAATTTTCTGAGAGAAGGGTTGCATTTTTTTGACAGAATTTCAAGGGTGCCGATATTTTTGGCCATGACTGTATGCTTTATTTTTTAATTAACTGTTCTTTTTTTCAATGCATTGTTAGTTGCCAATGTTTCCTGTCAGCTACAGTATGCAATGATTTGATTTTAAAAACAGCATCATGGCTATTAAACTATATCTTATGATTTTAAATCAGTATTTAACCTCAGAACGAAGTAAAAAGAGATGCTAAAGTCTGATTTTGTGGTGACTCTGCTTTAAAATGACATTTTTCAATCTTAATTCATGAAAGATTTTGTAAGTCTGGCAGTGATTAGTGTTGAGCATTACCGTAAAGTCCACCCTGCCTGCTTTAAATGTTTCAAAACGATTAACAGTTTAGAAAACAATTTTAGAAATTTAAATTTAGAAAAATAATGAAAAAAGTATTAACATGTAATCAGGTACATTACTTCAATACAGTTATTGCAATAGTTACACTACCTATTACATTTTAAATAGGGTAACTTGTAATCGGCAACTTATTATATCTGAAAAGTAACTTTCTCAACACTGGTTGTGTGTTTATTTTGTTATTGAAAGGAAAGTGTGGAGCATATATTTACATATTCATTTAAACATCACTCTCATCAGTGTGAACTGCGTCTGGATGTTTGTTAACAGTATATCGCTATATTTTCAAATATTCAAAGCAGGCAGGGTTAACCTTACTGTAGTACTCAAGTCTGATTATTGTCAGACTTTCAAAATCCTTTATCACTCGAATAAGGATTAGAAAACAGTTATCAAATAAGCATATTAAATTACATATTAAATAAACTAGTATCTCCCCAAAACTGCAGACTGCAGTTCACTTAACGGCCACCGGTGTCGCTAATAACAAGGGTTTCTAAATTCAAACCTCTTTCTGTTTTTAAGAGGAGTGTCAATGAAAAAAACAAAACAAAACAATGACAGACAAGTTACCTGTTATAGATTTTTGTTGTAACCAACATTAAACGTTGTCTTGTTTTAACACTGGTTCCCTAACATAAGACTATCCAGAACCACGAACATCTTGAAACAGAATTAGAGCGGTATGATAAATGGTTTGTATTAACTCTATTATGTTGGGTGATTTCAAACACAGAATCAATGCACACATGGTTAGGGATCACTGCTCTGGATAATAAACATTGATTTCCATAAGCAGAGTGTGAATGTGAGCAATTACGCCTGGTGATAATGGTTGAGTGTTTGATGGTAGGTTTTCTTGTTGAAACTGTTGCATTTTTCCCTAAATGTACAGTGGCTGATGCTGTGGAAAAGAGCAACCAAAAACAATACCTGGCCAGCTAATGAAAAAAACAACTGGATGAACAAAAGCAAAACCCACACTGCATTGTTCCCTTTTGGCTCCTGTAGTAATTATTGGCCATTACATTCAGAAAACTAAGAATGTCACTTACCAAAAAAACCATTTATTTTTGGTTACAAAATGTAAATTATCACACAAATGTTTTTTTTATTACTATATGTAAATGTAAAACAAATGCATTTGTTACAAATACACAAATACATCTGTTCTTTTGTTAGTCAATATTATTATATTATATTATATTATATTATCACAAAATCTGCTGTTTGCTGTTGCAGATTTTTAAAAACAATAATCAGATAATAAACAGATATTTAGAAAACAATGATCAGTTAATTAAGTAAAAATAAAAATCTAAATAATTAACAAATGTTGCAGTTTTGTATTATATTTAAATTCAAAGCATGAATTAAATACATTTTTAATCTGCTCATTTATTAGTCAATTTATATTATATTATATTATATTATTATATCATAATCACAAAATTTGCTGTTCGCTGTTGCAGATTTTTAGAAAACAGTAATCAGTTTATTAATTTAAAAAAATCTAAATAATTACCAAATGTTGCAGGTTTTTTTATTATATTTAAATTCAAAGCATGAATTAAATACATTTTTAATCTGCTCATTTATTAGTCAGTTGATTCTATTCTATTCTATTCTATTCTATTCTATTCTATTCTATTCTATTCTATTAGTTTTTTGGAGTTATCCGATTATGTAATGATTTATTTTTAAATATGCTCTTAGTATCCCATAATCACAAGTTCTGCTGTTTGCTGTTAAGATAAGTATCAATTGATTATTTCAGAATAAAAATGTAAACGATCATGCACATGTTGCATTTTAATATTTAAATGTAAAGCATGAATGAGATGTGAGATCTGAATCACCAGATTAAAATATTTGTTTCTTAAGTGGCATCATTCTTTGTACAAGTTCTGCAGTTGTACCTGTCGTGTTGCAAGTTCCCCACATGGCATTCAGTTTAGCAAGAGTGATGCTAGTGTGATAAAGTTAAAGCTTCCACCATGACCTCTGGAAACAAGCAGACATTGTTGTTGGAACCCGAATCCTAACCGCATGGTCTGGGATGAAAAGAACCAATGCCATGCTTGCTGTAGCTCTGACATGGGAGCAATAAAAGACAGCTGGACTGTATTATGAACCAGTCTGTGACCTATTACTTTTGCAATTAGATTTGTGCATATGAGCGCTTTTGTAATGAACTTGGAGATTCTTTAGAGGGCCGTCTCCAGAGATCTGATGGTCTGACAAGACTCACAAACAGCCAGCAAAACAAACCGATTTACAAGAACCTCAGAATCAGAGCACCTCATTTGCTTACTTGGAACTGTGTAATGATGTTTATCAGCTCAGGGTCAGAGGGGACAGACTGAACTGAATTAATCCCACCAAAGATAAAAATGAAAACGTAGTTAACAGTTATAATATAACTCATCATTAGTGCTTTTTGCAGGAATAACAATTACTCTTGCTCACACTGGGGTTAAAGATTTAAACAAACCATTAAGCTCATGTTTAATTTTAGTGTGTGACACATCACACGCTACGGACGTGAATAATGTTTCAGATCATGCGGTTCGTTGAGAAAAGCTGTGCTCTTACAGTTATACACAAACAAAAAAATTAATAAAAGCATAAATAAACACGTTTTAAATTATTGTAATAACAATAAAAATAAAAATAATTAATATAATAAGTAATTAATAAATAATAATAATAATAATAATTATTATTATTATTATTACTACTACTATATACTTATTGTTTTATAATAAGATTATCATTATTATTTGTTTCTTTTTAAATAGTATTATTATGATTCTTATGATATGTTATGTTGTGATATGTTGTGAAAAACTATAAGCTAAAAGTAAATTATGCAGTTTCGAATTCTGAAAACAAATATGTATTTCTATTTATATATTTTTTATTATATTAATGTATTTAGTGCGTTTATTCGTTTATATTACATTTAGAAAACTAAGAATGTCACTTACAAAAACATTTATTAAAATCTTTTAATTAAAAAATAAAAATGTAAATTATCACAGTTTTTTTTGTTTGAGCTATTAGATTATATAATGATTAATTTTTAAGTATACGTTTACTTTTAATGTGCATTCACAAGTATATTTTAATATGTTCTTGTGTTAGTTAATTTTTCTTATTATATTATATTAATTATATTATATAATATTATATTAATTATATAATATTATATTGTATTATAATTAATAATTTTAAAAAATAGCATTTTTTATTGTATTTAAATTCAAAACAATAATTAAATACATTTTTAATCTGTTAATTAATTAGTCAATGTATATTATATTATATTATATTATATTATAAATTTTATGTTATGTAATAATAATTCAAATTACATTTTTTATATATTATATTAGATTATATAGTGATTATTTTTTAAGTATACTTAAGTACATTTACAAGTATATTTTAATATGTTCTTTGGATAGTTTATGTTTTATATTATATTATATTATGTTATATTTTAAGTGAAATCCTTACTATTCCATAATCATAAATTTGCAGGTTTTTTTAATTAAATGCACATTTTTAATTAATGTAAATAATTAACAAATGTTGCAGTTTTTATTTCAATTCAAAACATAAATTAAATACATTTTTAATCTGTTTTATATTATATTATATTATATTATATTATATTATTAAGTTGTCATATTATATAATGATTCATTTTTAAGTACACTCTTAATACCACGTAATCACAAGTTCTGCTGTTTGCTGTATTTTATATTATATTTACATTCACAGAATGAATGAAAAAACTTTAATAATCAGTTAATTGATTAGTTTAGACATTTCTATTCTATTTTTTTTAGTCATTTTTAAACAGTTTATTAAAAAGCAGGTTTGCATGTGTTTTTGCTGAATAAGGCTTTTATATAGTAGGAAATAGGAAAATATAAGATAACATTTGTTTGAGGAGGAAGAAAACGCCTACATTTTATTCAGAGGCACTGACTAAGCAAGAATATGCAATTTGATGCAGATATTGATATTTATATGACTATAAAGTCATTAAAGATTAAGTTAATTGTGTACAAGAGGTTTTTCAGCAAAGTATTGGTCATGTTGAAAATTGCAGATTATATAAAATACATTAGGCTTTTATAGGCTTAAACAGCCTGTTTATGAATGTGCACTTTGGCTGATTGTGCTTCAGGGGTCACACACAGTCTCTGTGTCTCAGATGAGTTTAATGGTGCCAGTCAGATCGGGGCCAGATTTCTTGGCCCTGAGGTCTAAGTGTCTTGGTGGGGAAGCTGTTGCTGGCTGGCTCAGTGATGTCCACCCTCAGGGCCAGTGCCACCCCCATTATGTGCCCAGATCATATCGCACCGAGCGCTGCGCTCTGGCATGGGTAAACAGACGGGAGCTCGCCAAAAATCGTGCTACCAAACCCTTTAAAATCAATGTGAAATACAATTCACAACCAATTATAATTCTGTAATCTGATGTATTACATAGTGAAACAGGATATTCTACTAGATGAAAAACATCCCAAGACAACTATTTGAATAGTTTTAGCATGTTATTTTGCGGACACTGTTAATGTATTCGGTTTTGGTGGACTAGATTTGCTATGCATGTATGGATTTTACTACTGCCAAAAAACAAAACAAAACACTGTGAGCATGAAAGATATGCAGTTGCCGCATGAATAGGCATACATAAATCCCATTGCAGATCTAGACAGGTGGAGCTGGGGGAGGTGGGGGGATTTGGATAAACTCTGCATACTGCAAGACCTGTTTACAGCGATCAAATGTTTAGGAAGCAGTCTCACTGGCTGCAGAATCAGCAGAGGCCAATCAGACTGTGCATGTAGTAAATTACGTGATTGCTATATGTGATTACTAGCAGATTGCATGTACAGGACCTGAAGGATCAGTCTGTGCCATCTACAGTTTCATGATTGAACTAGACACCATCAAAAAGTTTGGGGTTGGTAAGGTCTTTTATACTAACCAAGAGTCTCTGTAATTTATTTGATCTGGTATTTGATCTGATATTCTCTGTAATTTATTTTAACCAAAATACAGTAAAATACAGTAATATTGTGAAAAACAATTACAGTTCAGACCGTTTTCTAATATTTTAAAAAGTAATTTATTCCTGTGATCAAAGCTGAATTTTCAGCATCATTACGCCACTCTTCAGTGTCACATGATCCTTCAGAAATCATTCTAACATGCTGATTATGTGCTCATAAATAAATAAATAAATAAATAAATAAACAAACAAACAAATGAATGAATGAATAAATAAATACATGCATAAACAAACAACTTAATGACTGCATGAATAAATAAATAAATGACTGACTTACTAACTGACTGAATAAATGAATGAATGAATGAATGAAAATATATTATTACTAATTTTTGTGAAAACAGTGATATATATTTTCCCCATGATTCTGTACGGCATTTATTTGAAACAGAAATCATTGGTAACATTATACATTACTTTATTGTCACTTATTATCAATTTAATGTGTCCTTGCGCAATAAAATGTATATAGCATACACTACCAGTGAAAAGTTTTTGAACAGCAAGATTTTTAATGTTTTTTTTTTTAAGAAGTCTCTTCTGCTCACTAAGCCTGCATATATTTGATCCAAAGTACAGTAAAAGCAGTACAATTTTGAAATATTTTTACTTTAAAATAACTGCTTTCTATTTGAATATATTTTAAAATGTCATTTATTCTTGTGATTTCAAAGCTGTTTTTTTAGCATCATTACTCCAGTCACATGATCCTTCAGAAATCATTCTAATATTTTGATTTGCTGCTCAAAAACATTTATTATTATTATTATTATTAGAAATCTTTTGTAACATTATTAATGTCTTTATCATAACTTTCGATCAATTTAAAGCATCCTTGCTAAATAAAAGTGTTTTAAAAATAAATAAAATACATAAATAAACATTATAACTGACTCCAAGCTTTTGAAAGATTTTTGGATATCTCTATTCATCAAAGAATCCTGAAAAATTTAACTGTACTCAAATATTGATAATAATAATCATAAGAAATGTTTCTTCAGCAGCAAATCAGCATATTATAATGATTTCTGAAGGATCATGTGACACTGAAGACTGGAGTAATGATGCTGAAAATTTAGCTTTGATCATAGGAATAAATTACTTTTTAAAATATATTCAAATAGAAAGCAGTTATTTTAAATAGTAAAAATATTTAAAAAATTTACTGTTTTTGTTGTAGTTTGGATCAAATGAATGCAGCCTTGGTGAGCAGAAGAGACTTCGTAAAAAAAACACATTAAAAATCTTAAAAAACTTTTGACTGATAGTGTATATAGTGTGCATAGTCATGAACATTCTCCTGATGCTTAAAAGTGTGATTAGTCACATGACATTTAGGACTCAGATGATTTGCTAAAAACCTTCTGTGGCCTCAATATACAAAAATGGAGGAATTGTATAGTTACAGGGGTAATGTGCCTGCCAAACAGCTGCCATTAAGAGAAATACGAATAACTTTGTCTTGTTCTTGTTCAAAAAGAAAGTCATTTCAAAAGCATTTTGATAAAAGATAATAAAGACAACCATTTTATTACAGTGAATCGTGCACGATGAGGACAACAAAAACAACATAACACAATCTGTTTGTGCAATCATCACAATGCAGCACACCACATCCCAACACCACACATACCTGCATTAGGTTGTTGTCATAGCTAGTGCCATTTCCTGTAGGAACTGCAAAGTTGGAGCCACCACATGCTCAATAGTGTTTGGCAGCTGAGCGCCTGCTAATGACTGTGCAGCTCCGCTGGGAAATGAGCAGACAAGAGAAAGAGAAAAAGCACAAGGAAAAAAAAAAGCAAGGAGACAGAGTGATGCACATAATAGTCCAGGATCTGATGTCCTCCATCTGGCGCAGCCAGGGAGCGACTCCAGCGGCAAGCTTGCTCCGACCTGCGGGCATGGGTACTCCATCATTATTTCCCCCTGATGCTCCCATGGCACCATGCTGGCATTTAGGAATGTCACTCCACAAGCCAGAGTCTTGGTTGGATCGGGCTAAGCAAGCCCGCAGAGACAGGGCAAGTTGGCTTGCATCAGCAAAATATGTGTTCGGGGAGACGGATGTTCATTATCTTCTTAATACATCCCATTTGTGGGACTCGCATTGTGCGGGGAACGGTGAGAAAGTGTCACTCTAATGGCCGTACAGGGGTTCAGCCCAAATGACAATGATGCCACCTGACATCAGACATAAAGTCATGCTGCTACTGAATTAGCCCGACACACCCTCGGTCTGAAGGCTTTTAAAAGTGACAGTAATTCCTCGGGAGTTTCGCTGGAACTCTTTCTCCATTTTTCCAGCTTCTTTTGCAATCGCTGTGCGCATTAGTATGAGAAAAAAAAGAAAGGCCAAATGACTTCAAACAGCATATTTATTGGTCACTTTTCAGAAATAACAGCTTTTTTCCCCCCTCTCTCTTTCTCCTTCAGTCATGGAACATCTTGGTCTAATGAGCACTAACTTCAAAGAAGCATATTTATCTATTTTGACCTCCTTTTCAAGTGACAGCTGGCATATGTCGCATTTCTGTCGCAATTATTTCCATGGAGACACAGTGAAAGGAAACACAAATACAGTCTTGGCTGGCAGATAACGTATGCAAACTGAAATAAAGTAATCTAGTGCAGAGATGTGTCTACAAAGAAAGAAATATGATTATCTCATCAGCAACATTTTCTTAACATCAACATTTTTTTACACAGTATTTGTGCAACACATTCGGAGTGCTGACAGGAAAGTTAAAGAAACAATTTACACAAAAGTCAAAATTCTGTCATTATTTACTCTCCCTTATGTTCTTCTGTGAAACACAAAAGATATGTTGATAAAGAAACAGTCACATTTATATTTCTCAAAAATATCTTTAAAGTCATAAGTTTGGAAGGATTATTAATAAATTATAAATATGCATATACATATGTATATGCATACAATATATATATCTCAGTGTTGTGCTGTGGTGTTCTAAAATGAGGAGGCAAAGTTCTCAATTTTTTTTATCAAATATAAATTTATGTCCCGGTTGCATTTTCTTGGTTAAACATTACTTGCACTATCAGAAAAAGTTATATTTTTAATCGTAATTAGGGGATCAAGCGTGTAGCGCTGAAACCCTATTGTAATTGTTAGAACAGTCATGGATGAGCAATTTCTATGTAAAACTGATCGTGCAGACCAAACTGTAAGTCGTAGAGTCGTGAGACCAAGGCTAACCCTAATCAGCCTGATGGGGGTGCTACAGTGAACATAAGCGTCTTATGTCGTTGAAATCCTTGGCTCACGCTGGACAACACACATGCCTCAGATTTGATTGTGAGCATGGCGAAATTATCAGGTATTTTGGATTTTTTGAAAAACCTACTTCTGCAAACTAGTCCTAGGTTTTTCACCCGATCAGAACCAAAACGGTGCAGAAACATTCTCTGGAGAGTGAATATCAATAACATCAAAAAAAAAAAGTTGAACTTTCGAATCACCGTCACAAAGGGATGCCAAAATGTTTGAAAGGGACAGGGCTACTTTTAGTAAAATGCCTATAACTTCATCAAACTCAGAACACTTATGTAAGAGCTCAGAAATTGCAGAGCTTTGCCACTTGGTGGTGCTACAAGAGGGAAAAAAAATATAAAAATGGCTATAACTGCGCAGCCATTTGTCCTATCAACATGAACATCGGTGTGCATGGTCTTGGTCAAGTACCACAAGTGTCTGCAAGGAAATTTGTGTATCGCAAAAAACATGGCCACCACTGGCCGTCAAAGTTTTAGCACCTGTTAGACAAGGTTAACGGAGGCCGATTGCAATGAAACTCAGTGGGCCTGTTGGACTCATGTCCCCAAAGGTCTGAGAGATATTTGAAAGAAATCAGCCACTGGGGGGCGATATCACATTTTTTAAGGGCATAACCAATTGTACATTGCCTGGACATATTTTTTCGCAAATATGCATAATATTCATGATAGAATTACTCATTCTGGACAACTTTGCCTCTAGAACCACTGCTGTCAATCAAAAAACAAAAAAAAGTCAATAATTATCATAAATTATTATAAAATTGCCTAGTTATAGCCATTTTTATGGGGTTTTTTTATAGCTTTTTCTTTAATAGTTTTTTTTTTTAATCTTATAGCACCACCAAGTGGCCAGTCTCTGCGTTTTTTTCCTGTGACCTCACATAAGTGTGCCGAGTTTGGCGAAGATATCTCATTCCGTTTAGGAGGTATAAGCATTTTACTGAACGTTTTGGCATCCCTTTGCCATAGTGAGTCGAATGTTCATTTTTTTGATAATTATTGATATTCACTCTTCATAAAATCTTTTTGCACTGGCTTGGTTCCCATCTGGCGAAAAACCTCGGACTAGTTCGCAAAAGTAGGTTTTGCATACGAAATACCTGGAAATTTCAAGCATGCAGAGTTTTAAAGGAAAAATCCACTTCCAGAACAAAGATTTACAGATAATGTACTCACCCCCTTGTCATCCAAGATGTTCATGTCTTTCTTTCTTCAGTCGTAAAGAAATTCGAGGAAAACATTTCAGCATTTTTCTCCATATAATGGACTTCCATGGTGCCCTGAGTTTGAACTTCCAAAATGCAGTTTAAATGCAGCTTCAAATGATCCCAAATGGAATTGTAAACGATCCCAGCCGAGGAAGAAGGGTCTTATCTAGCGAAACGATCGGTTATTTTCATAAAAATAATACAGTTTGTAAATTTTTTAATGCCAAACGCTCGTCTTGTCTTGCTCTGCCTGGACTGTTTTTTTTTCCGGTTCATGACAGTTAGGGTATGTCGAAAAACTCCCATCTCATGTTCTCCCTCAACTTCAAAATCGCCCTATATCGCTGTTTTACTTTTTTTGTTAAGGATGTTTGATCTTCTTTGCATGTTCACTTTGCAAAGACTGGGTCGGTACTTCTGCAGCGATGTAGGATGATTTTGAAATGATTTTTGAAGTTGAGGGAGAAAATACGATTGGACTTTTTTGACATAACCTAACAGAGTTCAGCGTTTGAGATTAAAAAGTATTTAAATTGTATTATTTTTAATGAAAATAAACTATCATTTCGCTAGATAAGACCCTTCTTCCTTGGCTGGGATCGTTTACAACTGCATTTGGGATTGTTTGAAGCCATATTTAAACTGCAGTTTGGAAGCTTAAAACTGGAGCACCATATCAGTCCATTATATGGAGAAAATTTCTGAAATGTTTTCCTCAAAAACCATTTCTTTACGACTGAAGAAAGAAAGACATGAACATCTTGGATGACAAGAGGGTGAGTACATTATCTGTAAATTTTTGTCCGGGAAGTGTACACCTCCCCTTAAGGGAATGGCATCACAGCTGGTGCTATAACAGCCATAAACATTAAAAAACATAATATTTCTATGGCAAATTACCTGGATTTGCCAAAATGCTTTTTAAATCCTTAATTTATGTGGTTACAGGCTTGCTAAATTTCTCTTTTTTCATTTGTGCTTAAATGTCTTAAAGCACTTAAAACCTAGTAAACGCTGCATGCAGTTATATTTTTCATGATGTTCTCAGGTTCTTCACCAACTTAAAATACAGACAATTTATTAAAGGAGAAGTCCACTTGCAGAACAACAATTTACAGATAATGTACTCACCCCCTTGTCATCCAAGATTGTCATGTCTTTCTTTCTTCAGTCATAAAGAAATTGTTTTTTGAGAAAAACATTTCAGCATTTTTCTCCATATAATGGACTGATATGGTGCCCCGAGTTTGAACTTCCAAAATGCAGTTTAAATGCAGCTTCAAACGATCCCAAATGTGGTTGTAAACGATCCCAGTCGAGGAAGAAGGGTCTTATCTAGTGAAATGATCAATTATTTTCATAAAAAAATATATAATTTAAATACTTTTTAATCTCAAACGCTGGTGTTGTCTTACTCTCCCTGAACTTTGTGTATTCTGGTTCAAGACAGTTAGGGTATGTCGAAAAACTCTCAACCCT
The DNA here is from genome assembly GCA_012976165.1 of Labeo catla. Taxonomy (NCBI): domain Eukaryota; kingdom Metazoa; phylum Chordata; class Actinopteri; order Cypriniformes; family Cyprinidae; genus Labeo; species Labeo catla. The sequence goes on along the minus strand of VONZ01000134.1, from coordinate 154,457 downwards.
CAACTTCAAAAATCATTTCAAAATCATCCTACATCGCTGCAGAAGTACTAAACCGGTCTTTGCAAAGTGAACATGCAAAGAAGATCAAACACCCTCAACAAAAAAGGTAAAACAGCGATATAGGACAATTTTGAAGTTGAGGGAGAACATGAGATGGGAGTTTTTTGACAAACCCTAACTGTCCTGAGCTAGAATACACAGCTAGAGTTCAAGCGAGCGTTTGACATTAAAAAGTATATAAATTGTATTATTTTCATGAAAATAACTGATCGTTTCACTAGATAAGACCCTTCTTTCTCGGCTGGGATTGTTTACAGCCACATTTGGGATGGTTTGAAGCCGCATTTAAACTGCATTTTGGAAGTTCAAAATCGAGGCACCATATCAGTCCATTATATGGAGAAAAATGCTGAAATGCTTCCTCATAAACCATAATTTCTTTACGACTGAAGAAAGAAAGACATGAACACCTTGGATGACAAGAGGGTGAGTACATTATTTGTAAATTGTTCTTCTAGAAGTGGAGTTCTCTATTAAAAAGCATTTCAGTTCATTTTTCTTTGTCTAATCAAAACATTGTTTGATCTAGTTTTTAGCTACTTCATAACAGTAACAACACATCTAATGAGTAAATGAACCTGTAACATCGGCTGACGTCTTTTGCTGGGTGTGACGCTGCTCGTGACACATTACGAATAGGCGGCTCTCTGTTAACAAAAGCACAATAATTTGCAGTACAGAGATGCTACAGCGTAGCGTGTGTAAAGTCTCGCTCTGGTGACAGCAGTGCTCTCTCTCACTGTGTGGATCTTGAGGTTGGTGCCCTTTAGATTGCCATCTGCTCTGATGGGCTGTCATCTTGGATGGTGCACGGCCATCTGTTTAGTCTCCGCCAAGTCAGGCCTTATCCTTGGTGTGGAGGAGGAGAGGAAAACAGGACTGGTAATGACCTCTGAGGTTTGGAGTTTGGAATGAACACTGCTAGCATGTAGCACCCACTAAACGATAAAAGAAAAAAAGGCAGCCGTGGTGATAATAATAATAATAAGAGGCTGAGGAATTAGCGCGACTCTTTCCCCGGGGCATAGTTCAATTCGTTAAGGCACTGGAGCGAGTTAACTGTGATAAAACAGTCATACATCACTTGCTTTTAAGGCACAACGACCCTCTACGTCTTTAAACAAGGGTTGTAAAAATTACAGCTTTGCAGCTACCCATGATGAAACTGGCTGAAACGCCTCATATATTTTGCTCCAAAATAAAAAAAAGTGGATGAGTATCTAATGAACTAATCGAAATAAAGCTATTTGATGCTCTTCAAGAAACACAATGTTCCCTGAGAGTTGTTTAATAGGAATTGGCACTGAATATCAGATTATAATGGAAGACTACAGGTGTAAGATTAAAAGAGGAAATTTCATGCAGGTTGAGTGATGAAGACGACAAATGGATTAAACTGTTACATGCCGAAACATCCTATTAATTGTATTGTGTTAATAGGCCGTCATTAAGCTTTGCAGGCTGACTGAATATGAACTGAATAATTGAAATCAATAATGACCAGTCCAAATTGATGAAGGTGTATTTTTAAAAAAAAAAAAACTTTCCATTGTTAATGTTATAATGCCTGTACATTGCTGTTTGAATGAACTGGACACTTTTAACCTTATAAAGCTTATTTCATATTTAATATGCACATTTCTGATACCAACTTTGCTGAATACATGACTTGTCATCTGATTTTTTTTTTTTTTTTGGATTTTAGTTTATTATACTGTTAGAATTATACTAATTATATAAGTATTAGCCTACTTTTTGCCCATATGCATAACAATATCTGCATTTTGCACCAAATGTTTTTTTTTTTTTTTCCTTATTTGAGTCCCCATATTCTCAGTGTAATGTATAATACTTTGTGATCCATAAAAGCCTTACGTTTCAAACTTGATACTCTCTGGAAGCCCATTTCTACTACTGAAAAAAAGGCAGTTCTCACAATTGTGAGTTCACATCTTGCATTTCTGACTTTTTTTTTTAACAACTGCAAGTTTATATTATGCATTTCTGAGAAAAAAAGTCAGATTCTGACTTCAAAAATTCTGAATAATAAAGTATTATGCATATATGCATATTGTGCTTTTATTTTGTATTATGGAAGCCTGTTTCTGCCAGTGAATAAACAAATAAAACAGCTAATTTTTTATCTCAAAATTCTGACTTTATAACAAGTAAATGAAATGTGAGATATAAAAAAGTCAGAATTACAAGATAAAAAGTCACAATTGTCCTTTTTATTTTTTACTTAGTGGCGGAAACAGGCTTCTATAATACTCAATAAAAACACATTAGGCTAATTTTTTCTTTATATTTTTAAAATTCATAATTATAAGGTCAGAATCTTACTTTTTTTTCTCAGAACAGCATCATGTTTTTTTGCTTTTTGGCTATTTTGTTTAAATAGACATAAAGTCTTTTTATTCCTGACTATCATTTCATATATCAAGCTTCACAATGTGTTTCAAAATAACCTTGACTGGTTTTCTGAGAAAGACATAGTTACTGGATTTAAGAAAGATTGCAAGGTTTATGACATCAAATCTATAAATGATATCTACGAGCAGAACTGTATATTTATTATATTTATTTATGCATTATTCCACAGACAGTTTGTCTGTGGAATAATGCATGATAATTATGAATTATTAACATTGTTGCAAAGTTTGTTTTTACTGTACTGTAATACAGTGAAAGTCAAAAGTTTACATACAACCTGCAGGATCTGCAAAATGTTATTTTACCAAAATAAGAGGGATTATACAAAATGCATGTTATTTTTTAGTTAGTACTGAGCTGAATAAGATATTTAACATTAAGGTTTTAAAAAAGAATTTATAAAAATGACCCTGTCCAAAAGTTTACAAATGCTTGATTCTTAATACTGTGTTGTTACCTAAATGATCCACAGATCCACAGTTTTTTTGTTTAGTGATAGTTGTTCATGAGTCTCTTGTTTGTCCTGAACAGTTAAACTGTCCACTGTTCTTCAGAAAAATCCTTCAGGTCCCACAAAATTTTTGGTTTTTCAGCATTTTTGTGTATTTGAGCCCTTTCCAACATTGACTGTATGGTTTTGATGTCCATATTTCACACTGAGGACAACAAAGGAACTATTACAGAAGGTGTAAACGCTCACTGATGCTTCAGAAGGAAAGACAATGCACATTAAGAGCAGGGGGTGAATACTTTTGAACAGAATGAAAATGTGTATTTTTTATTTTTATTTTGCCTAAATATCTTTATTATTATTATTATTATTTTGTACTACCCTTCAGAAGCTACAGAAGAAACTTTCATGTTTCCCAGAAGACAAAATAAGTTAAATTCACCCTGATCTTCAAATTAAAAAAGTTTTCACCCCTCTCCGCCCCCAGCTCTTAATGCATCATTTGTCCTTCTGACCCATCAACCTTCTGGAATGGTTACATATGAGTCCCTCAGAAAAAAAAAAATAAATAAATAAATAAAAAAAAAAACAGCTGTGGATCAAGTGTATGTAAACTTTTGAACGGGGTCATTAAAAAAAAAATCAACTATTATTTTTTGGACTATATGTAAACATATTTTATTATGTGAAATATCTTATTCAGGTCAGTACTAAATAATAAAAATAACATGCATTTTGTATGATCCTTCTTATTTTGCTAAAATAATTAACATTATTTAGATTCTGCAAGGTGTATGTAAACTTTTGACTTCAACTGTACATCTGCTAAAAAATTTTTGACTAGTAACTTAAATTAAGCATGCATTACATGCAATACAATAGTAATTACAAAATCATCAATATCTTCATGTAGTAAGTTACTTGAGTCCCACTTCACTGTAGTGACCTATGAGCAAAATGAATTTGGACAAAATGCCCGCAGGTCAATAAAGTAAAGGGTTGTTTATTACTCAGCTGTACATGAAATGGGCCTGGAGACTTTGGGTGACTGGGTCTCTCTTTGCCCTCTTGAGGGGGTTTAATTGCTGGCTAATTAGCTCTTGCTCTCAGTGGATGTTATTGACCCATAGTGGCTTTTCTGGCAAATATAATTGCCAATGGTGAGATGGGACCTTTCCTTTTCTACACTTAGGACCTCTTTTTCTTTCTGTCCTTAATATTTCATGAATATGTCCAGCGTTTCTTAATCTTGTTAAGCACAGAAGCAATAGCCCGTTGAAACTAGACAAACAAAACGAGCTTTGTCAGTAGCTTTCATGGTGTTAGCGCCTTGTGTCAGTTTGCCTTAACTGTGTTTGAAATATTGCACACTTAAAAAAAAAAATTGTGTAATACTACATTTGAATATTTTATCATTAACTACTTGTTTAATTGGCAAAACAAGTTAATTAATAATTAAAAATGTAAAAAGTTCAAGTAATGTACTGTGATGGGACAGTTTTATGTTTTGAACTGAAACATTTTGCACACATTTTAGGATATGCTTACTCTCCAATAATTGTATAACAGATTGAGAAATGTTTTGAAGTATGTTTAAGCTTTAAAGTCCTTTTGACATTTTTTTAAGCATTTATTTATTTTTTAAAGGCATTAAAACTCTTAGGAAGGAAGGAAGTAACTTTAATATTGTTATCAATATAATATATAATATTAAGCACCACAACTATAATTTAATAATAATAATAGTTGTTTCAACATATTTAAATGATTTCTGAAGGATCATGTGACATTGAACACTGGAGTAATGATGCTGAGAATTCAGCTTTGCATCACAGGAATAAATTAGATTTTAAAATATATTACTATAGAAAACAGTTATTTTAAATTGTAATAATATTTCATAATATTATAATTTTTGCTGTATTTTTGATCAAATAAATGCAGCTTAAATGCACTAAAACATGTGCACACACAACACGTGTGTGCACACATCCTTGCACACACACACATTCTGCAAAAACCCCAGAGTGGCCAAAAGTAACACCAATTATATAAAAAATTGTGAATCATCATCACAGTAGGTGATCATAAGTATGTATTTTTGCATTAGATCCTGGAATCTCTGTTTCAAGCTATTTGGCTCGTCATGTTAAAACCCTTGCTGAGATCAAAGAAAGCCGTGCTAATTGTAATCATAATATATTTTGGAAGGCTGATGCAGAACTTGTTATTAATAACCCAAAGAAATGAACCCTAAAAATTCCTCATGGACTCATATTCACTGGATGAGTGAGCTCTGACAAGATTTGGACCTGGAAAAGATGTGTGAAATGGAAATATGATATGTTAAAAAAATCATTCTGTCCATGTTTACAGTAATTCATTTCTGTGATATATAACCTCCTGAAACCCTTTAAGTTTCCATTCTCCATATGAGCGCGTCGTGCAAAGACTATTTCTCATATTTTTTATGGGGTAATTGCTTTGACGTTTTGAGGTTGTGGGTTACCAAGCTGCTGGAACAGCTTTGTATTGCCTGTTTTGGATTCAAATGTTATGTGATTGCTGGATGGGTTTACTGGAAAATGTTTCCTTAAGTGATCACTCCAGCCTTGAGGTCTGGAAGACAGGAGGTTTGCCGGGGTGAAGCTTTGTTATTGCACACAGTCACTTTCTCTGTAATCTATTAGCCTGATGGTATGAACTAGCGCTGGGCTTCCCTATTGACTCAAACAGCACATTGGAACTTTATCGTCCATACAGGACCACACAAAATAGCGAATTACAACCACACAATGTTTTCTTTCTCTCTTTCTTTCTTTCTTTCTGTTAATAGGGACATTGTTGTGGTCACGTACAGGCAATGTACACTTGAGTTGCCCTCAGTCTGATTACAAGTGGTTTCTTATTATCCTGTTGTCTGAACAATAGTTTTCATCTAAATTTAACCACACATAAATGGCAGAGGTCAATAAGAAGTTGAATGGTGTGAACAGTGGAGTTTGTCTAAGATGTTACTTGTGTGATGATCATGGTACTAAAGATATAAACTAATTAAATGTCAAGAAAATATAGCAGGCAACTTTAATGTATGCGATGAGTTACATTGGAGTATTTTTAGTTATGACTTATGATTAATTCTAAGAATTTAAATGAAACATAAATACAATTAAATTATATATAACTAATAAGCATATGCTTTAATTACGTTTTATTTCATCATTCTCATTCGCATGATATTAAGGTACATTACAATTTTTTTTTTTTAATAATTTTTGAGTGTCTGAATGCCCTTGATGAAAATATAATATTTTTTAAATGGAAAAACTGCCATCAGAGAGTCAAAAAAGATGATTCAATCCTCTGAGCTGTTGAAAGCAGTGTTTAATGTTTTAATTTTAGTTAAAGGTTTAGTAATATGTGTATTGATTTATTTATTTTTATAACCGTTCTTTCTGTTTCTCAAATATGAGTGCGATATTCTGAACTCCAACCGTTTTATGGTTTGTGTCACTCAGCCTGCAGTATTTCTCACAGCGAATGTCATGGTAAGAACTTACTTTAATTATGTGGTTTGTTAATAAAGTTTGACGTTTTCGGAGCTCCAGGGCGTCAGCGGCCGTTCAGCACTCATGAACCAGCCGAAAGCAGCCTTACCTCGGTGGCTCTGATATCTCTAAAGTGGTTAAACATGAGATATAATTTAATTTGGGTAAATCTAATGGGAAGTCTTTGGTTTTATTAATCTATTACTTGTTCCAGAGCAAATAATTTTGGCTGAGGGCAAAATCTCATCACGTTATATTTTATGTCAGATTAATGCTGTATATCAGAGCGCTGCCTTTGTTCTTTTGACTGAATTTCATAGCAACTTTTATGGTGGATGTTGCTGTTTATTAAAAATTATTATTCAACAAATCATATTTTATATAAATAACAGTATTTAATTATAGTATTTAGAATTGGGACACGGTGTGTGTTTATGTTCGTGATGGTGATTTTACTCACATTGTTCTGCCATTAGATGGTGACAAGAGACTTTTATACTGAAAGAAATGAACCCTAAAAATTCCTCATGTACTCATATTCACTGGATGAGTGAGCTCTGACAAGATTTGGACTTGGAAAAGTTGCGTGAAATGGAAATAAGAATCAATAAGAATCAGAAATATCATTCTGTCCATGTTTACAGTAATTCATTTCAGTGATATATAGTTTCCATTCTCCATATGAGCGCGTCGTGCAAAGACTATTTCTCATATTTTTTAATGGATAATTGCTTGATAATTGTTGCTGTTTATTAAATATTATTATTCAACAAATCATATTTTATATAAATAATAGTATTTAATAATAGTATTTAGTACTGGGACACGGTGTATGTTTGTGTTCGTGATGGTGATTTTACTCACATTGTTCCGAGACTTTTATACTGAAAGAGACTAAAACAGGGTTGTAAACAAGGAAGTTATTTTTACTTTTAATAACAGCTTTTATTACACAGCTCCATGGAATACTCGATTCTGATTAGTCAGTTACCGCATTCCAATGTTATTCCCATATAACAACCAGTAAAAACTAATAACACAAGGTCATCTGGGTAACTGCCTGCAGTCGGCGCTGTTTGCTTGCTGTAAACATTTTTTTTTTTCGTGGAACCTTTCTGTTTGGTTGGCTAATAAAATATTAAAACTCAGTTCAATATTATAAGTATAATTGTTTAATTATGTCATCTCAGTATCACAGACTCGCTCTCTTGTTTCATACAATCGCAGCTGCTGCCATTTTGTGTTGATTGTTTCAAACATTGTAATGGATTATAAGACAACTAACAAACTGGTAAGATTTTGAAACATTTTCATATTAAATCAATATCTTCCATCACCATAATTATTTAGGTGGTGAAATGTTGTGTAATAAGTGGTATGACTGCACCATATCCCTTAAATGTCCGTCTAGTCTGAACTTGCCGCTTGCTAGCAACTGCTTTCTTCACCGAAGCTTTGCATTCAAATATTTCAACTCAGATTAATGTTTTATGTCTAATTATTTACTTTTGTGGAAAGCAGGCATGTAAAAAGTGGGATAATGCACATCCAGCCGGTTGTTATCACAGAATACAGCCCAGTAACACTTTCTATGAAGCCCCTATTTATAATACACTATAATGGTATTTCTAAGGCATTATAATGAATGCATTATAATACTTGAGTATTTGAGGTTATAACTTTTAAGATTATGATTATTTATAACACACAATGGACAGCATATAAAATCTACTTAATTTATAATGGACTATATCATATTACATTTATTTTTTACATTACATTACGTTTTATTTTGATGGTCCCCCCAGTCTATTGACAATAAGCAATTTTCCAACTACATGTAAACTAACACTCCTTAGAGCAGTGGTTCCCAACCTCGTTTCTGGAGGCCCCCCAACCCCGCATGTTTTCCATGTCTCTTTAATCAAACACACCTGATTCAGATAATTGACTCATTAGTAGAGACTCCAAGACCTGAAATGGGTGTGTCAGACAAAGAAGAGATGTGCAGTGTTGAGGGGCCTCCAGGTATTACAGTTTTAGTAGACTTAGGTTAAGGTTAGGCTAGGTAGCAGGTTCACGTACTTGCAAAGTTACTTATAATCAGTTTGTCTTTTGGGGAACCATCAAAATACAGTGTTAGCATATATTTAGCATACTACTACTAATAATAATTACTGCTAGCTGACATGCAGTACCATCAAAATAATCAAACTGATAATACAAATGTCATATTACAAATTCATCTGATCTGATACCTGATATTTCTCTTTGAGAAATATTTGTATTATTATTATTATTACTTATAAGTGGTCTTTGTATGCTTTAAGTAAAGTGGCATGCGTAACATGGCAAGATATGAGACTTATAATATGTTATAACTATGAGGAGGTAATCATACTCTTAAAAGCTATAACCACAAATAAGTAAGAATTATAATACATTAAAACTGTTCTCATGAATACTCATGAGATGATACAACATATTATAAGGTTTTTTATAATGCATTATGCATTCATTATAATGCCTTAAGAATACCCTTATAATGTATTATAAATATAGGCTTCATAAAAAGTGTTACCAAGATGACTATATTTGCGTCCACACAACTGAATGATAACTGTCTGTTTCTGTTGCATTTATACAACTTCAAGCAGCAGATGTCCTCAGCATGCACCTCAGCTGTTAGTGTGTTATTCATCAGAAAAAAACCTTCTGAAATTCATCCCAACAATATTGTTCCCCTGTATCTTTATTGTTATAGTCGTGGTGTGAACTCTGCTTTTCTCTTAAATTTGAAACGACTTTTGGAATGTTATCTTTATAGTAATAGTTACCTGTTAAGGAGTGAAGGCGAGAGACGATCGGATCCATATGCATAGCTTTATTGAAAAACACAGTCGAATACCAGCAAACAGGTATAGCACAGATGAAACAAAGAGTAATCCAGGGACAGGCGTGGGTCCATCAGTGGCGAACGTAATCCAGGGAGCGAGGAAAACGGGTATTCCAAACAGACACACAGACAATAATTCTAGGGCAGGCAGAGAAACAGGCAAGATGAGGAAACCAAACTAAGATCAAGACACGGGTACTCAGACTATGAACAAGACTAGATTAAACAGGACTAGAAATTCGGAGTGGCTCCGTAATGTTGCTATCACTAGACATAAGTTATAAGCGCAAACAATACTCTGCAATCTGAGAAGGATCTGAGTGGGTGTTAGATGTGATTGGTTGCAGCTGTGTATATAATCACTGCAATGGATGATGGGAAATGTAGTCCGGGGTGACGTGAAAGTCTGTGTAGTGAGTCAGTATAATAAAATAGCGACCTCTGGTGGCAATTGGACGGAAGTCCATGAACCGGATGCGTGACATTATCGTTCTTGGTGTAAACGGGTTTTTATTCTGCGATAACAACTAGCTGGATGTACAATATTTCCTATAAGAATTACACAGCCAACAAATGCACTGTGCAAGACTGTCATTAGAAATCACCTTTAACAGATAAAAGGATAGTATGAAAAAAGTTTGCTTTCCTCAGCGGACATTCAAACTAATGTTTTATTGTTTTATTGTGAATATGAGATTGAGCTGAAGAATGAATGCCGTATCAGATGCAGGTAATCATACTTGCTCAGTCCATCTCTCTCTCATAATATTTTACATATTACAGTGAGTTTTTAAATACAGTAATACAATAAGCTTTCAATAAAGCAATTCAAAGTTCCTTTGTTGCTAGTTCTAAATTGACACTTTCGAATTAGTAACAGAAGCTTGGGCTCAACTGTTTAACTGTCAAACTTAGATTTGAATTTGTGGTGGAAGAAAGTAGTTTGCACAAAAGAGGAATTATTAAAGACACTTGTTATTGGTTCTTATGTATTTACATACTTATGCCATCAAACCGTTGTATAAACACAATATCACACTAGTAGTTGTGCAATATGGCTGTGTATCAGCACGCTGTCATTACCTGCAGCCGAATCGCATGGCTATGAGTGTGATATTGCTCATATATATTTGTTTCAGTTAACATTTATTATTTATCAGTGCAAGCAAACATATACAAACACATAGCAAGTAGCTGTAAAAAATCTCAATTAGCATCTGTCTTCCGACAAAGTGGTTCATGCTGATCAGGAAAAAAACGAGAGTTGAGTAGCCTGAACCTTCTCAGAAGATTATGGATGTTTCTGAATGTACAGGCAAATGGGAGCACTCCATCTTACATGAAAGGAGCTGAGAGCTGTTTCATGCTGCAGTAGAAGGACTCTTTGAGATCAATAAATTCAGAACAATCTCAGCCCTTAGAGTGAAAGCCGAGATCTTCTCAGTATCGGCTCAAAGGATGACCTCATGACTGAGAATGGGTGTATTTACACCTCTATTCAGAAAGGTGACATCCCACAGTGCCTGGACCGCACCAGTGCTCTTCAGCCAGATGATCTGGGAGGTCAACGTAAATAACAATGACCTTGCAGTGATCAGTCGATTTGAAGAGAACGGGTCAATCGCACATGACCTAATCTTTGTAGGGACTACAACTGTCAGCACATTCAGGGAACCATCATCACTTAGCTTTTACAGTTGATAAAAACGTAAAAGGAAGATTCTAGCAATGTCTAAAACTGATAAAATATGTTTGTCATACAATGTAGGTTGCTTTGAACTTAGAAAGTCCAGCCAGTGCATAAAATGTAAAATTAATGAATTCAGTAGATTGATTTGGAAAAGGGAATAACAAGCTTCAAAATTTTTCCAACTGTTTTGACTACAGGAATAAACCACCTCATTACAGCACTAAAAAAAGGAAAACAAAGGAAGAGTTTAGGTGAGGTCATCCAATAAATTCAAATGCTTTGCACAAACACAACATCTCCAGCCATGCCATGCAAACGCATACTGTAAATGCCTGCAAAGAAATAAAAGCTCAGGAAAGTGCACTGATTTTTTGTGTTTAATAACATTTTAATTTTACATGCTACTTAAAATATATGTGGCCACCCATAGCCTGACCATAAGCTCTACTCTTAATAACAGAAGTGACCATAATACATATATATATATATATATATATATATATATATATATATATATATATATATAAAAAACTCTTTTAAATGACCAACATAATTGAACATAAAGAATTAACTGGTCATTCCTTTCACTCAAAAACACATAAAATAACACTTAATTTCTACAAATACTCTCCTGATCCAGCCTTATGCAAAACATGCTGAAAACTGTCCAGTTTCAGTTATTGCTACAAAAACAATTCATGTAGTCCAAACACAAATAGATCAAGTAAACTTCAGGTTTACGTTGCCTATATTTAAGTGGATTAAATGCAATTAAATTATGCTAGAACAAAACGTATAGTATTTTTGTTGCATTTTAATTAACAAAAGTGAACAAGAAGCCAAAATCATTCTTGTCAATATATAGTGTAATCACCATCACCTGTTGGCTACAACAAAAGAAAGAAAACCAAGCAACAACTACAAAGGCAGTGAGAAATAATTACTGATGAAAAAGTTCACAGTAGTAAAGTGCTAGAGTCACTACTTAGACAGATGCATTAGAATATATGCAGAAAATATACTGAAGCTGCTAGACATGGACTGGGACTGGGTTGTTCATCCAGCAGTTGTAAAAAAGCATGTAAAGAAAAGTGGAAAAACATTTAAGAAGAAGAAAAAAGATATTTATAGAGAAGACTCAAGAGCCAAGAGGTTGTGTCACAGCTAGTGTGAACATGGCAGGACATTATATAGGTTGACATGTGCAAGCTGGAGATCTTCTGTATTGCTCTTCCTGCTGTGCTCACAGTATGATGATAATGATGATGATGATGATATCCTAAAACAGACAATACATACAAATGGAGGAAGAGGGAGAACCTAGAAAACCTCATGCTATTCACTAACATTGAGAAAAATAAGAGATGCTGACTGATGTCAGAACAGAATCAGCAATCTGATTTGTCATGGGGTGAGAAACCTAAAACCTTCAATGAGTAGTTCACTGAAAATTACCCCATGATTTACTCACCCTAAAGCCATCTGAGCTGTATATCACTTTCTTCTTTCAGATGAATACAATCAGAGTTATATTATAAAATATCCTGGTTCTTTCAAACTTTATAATGGTAGTGAATGGGTGTTGAGGTTTTGAAGCAAAATAAAGTGCATCCATCCATCATAAAAAGTGCTCCACATGGTTCCAGAAGGTTAAGAAAGGCCTTCTCTGGCAAATCGATGCGTTTGTGTAAAAAAACAATAATATCCATATTCACTTCAGAAGGCCTTTATTTACCTCCCAGAGCCATACAGAATACTTTCTATGATGCACTGATTTAGTTTCTTTTGCTTCAAAATCTCAACACCCATTCACTGCCATTATAAAGCTTGGAAGAGCCTTTTTAAAATCACTTTTAATATAAATCCGATTTTTTTTTCATCTGAAAGAAGAAAGTCATATACACCTATGGCTTGAGGGTGAGTAAATCATGGGGTAATTTTTCATTTTTGGGTGAACTATCCCTTTAACATTTATAAGGCATTAAGGTCATGAGATTTTCTGAACATTAAAAAAGTAAAAAAGTTTTTAGTTTTTAGTATGAGAATTAGCCACACATTGAAAAAAAATGTGTCAAAAGGACTGTCAAAATGCACATTATTATAATTAAAATTATAATTATTATTATTAATTTAGCTTAGAGAAAGCTAAACTTCTTTTTATTCTTCTTCTGAGACTAAAAACGTTGACTCTAACTCCTCCTAGAGATTTAAGTCTACAAACTCCAAACTCAGCTCTGATCTTGAGACTGGTCTGACTCGAGTTGCTATATCTTTTCTAACTGATTGGACTTATACGGTTTTCCTAAAAATGACAATTAAAACTAGGAAAAATCCTATAGACTTACATTGACGGAAAGTTCAAATGAGCCAAGACTATTCAAACTCCAACTGTCAAAACTCCCAGATTCCCTTGAGACTCAACCAAACGTTTCTATGTATATTTCTAATCCATTTAAACTTATTCAAACTCATCTATCTATCTATCTATCTATCTATCTATCTATCCATTCATCCATCTGTCTATCTGACAGACTGTATTGCCTTCAAAACATTCAAGGTAAACCAACATAAAACCTTTAACACTTTAACGTTAAAAAAATGTTACTCTTTTTCAAACTTTCTGATCAGGCTTTCTATCCGTCTATCTATCCAAGCCTAGCAACTAGAATCATGCTAGTAACTTACTAATCATGCTAAAAAAATGCTAACCATGCTAAAACATGCTAGCAACTTCCTAGTAACTTGCTAATCATGCTATAAACATGCTAACAACATGCTAATCATGTTAAAACATGCAAACATGCTAGTGACATCCTAATCATGGTAAAACATGCTAGCAACATGCTAATCATACTAGAAACATGTTAACAACATGCTAATCATGCTAGTAACTTGCTAAGAATGCTAGAAACAGGCTAATAAGGTTTGAAACATGCTAATCATGCTAGCAACATGCTAGTAACCTGCTTGCTAATCATGCTAGAAACATGCTAATGACATTCTAATCATGCTAGCAACACTAGTTACATGCTAATAATGTTAGAAACATGCTATAAACATGACAATAATGCTAGAAACATGCTAGTGACATTCTAATAATGGTAAAAACATTGGAACATGCTAGTGACATTGTAATCGTGGTAAAAACATGGTAGCAACTTGCTAGTAACTTGCTAATCATGTTAGAAACATTTTAGTAACTTCCTAATCATGCTAGAAACATGCCAGCAACATGCTAATAATGCTAACATTATGCTAACAACATTCTAATCATGCTAGCAACACACTAGTAACATGCTGATCATGTTAGAATCATGCTAGGAACATGTTAATCATGATAAAACATGCTAGCAACGCGCTAGAAACATGCTGGCAACATGTTGGAATAATGCTAACATGCTAACAACATTCTAATCATGCTAGCAACACACTAGTAACATGTTAATCATGTTAGAAACATGCTAGAAACATGATAATGCTAAAACATGCTAGCAACAGGCTAATCATGCTATAAACATCTATCTGACAGACTATTGCCTTCAAAAAATTCAAGCTTTAAGCTTTAAAACTACTTTATACTTCAATCCAGTTCACACTGAAAAACGTAAAACTTTTAACACTTTTAAAAATGTTTAAAAAATGTTACACTTTTTCAAACTTTCTGATCAGGCTTTCTCAAGCCAAGTTTGTCTTGACAAACTTTTTTTTCCAAGTTATTATTATTATTATTATTATTGTTTAATTAAAGTCTTTTTTTTTAAAGAGATATACTGTAACTGTTTTAACACACCTAGTTTGAAATAATGCAGACTACTCAACCATGAAGGCAAGTGAAGGCTGACCGGAGGAAAACACTGCCGTTTCTATGGATTGCCCACACGAGCCTGAGGCCATGTGTAGTTATCTGGTCTGAAGAGGCAAAGAAGGTCATCCTGGTTGACCTGACTGTCTCATGGGTGAAGGGCTGTGAGTTGACCTTTAAGATGAGAGCCGTCAAATACCAACCCTGACGCAGGACTGTAGGGACAAGGGATGGCAGACTTGAGTTGTACTGGTTGAGTTTGGCTGCAGGGGTTTCTGGCAAGGTCCATGCAGAGGATATTAGCAGGGAAGGAGTTTGTAGGGGCATGTCTAGGACAGCACCTGGAGTCCAGGGGCCGGTTCACCAGATATATGTAAGTTACTTACAACCCAGCTTAGTTGTGATATAAAAAGGCACTATACAAAATATTTTTAGACTGCACCATTAAGCTTGAAACATAACTAGTGTATAAATTAATATTTACAGAAGCCTCCAGCTGAGTAACAGATGAAATAAAGCAGCAGATTGATTGAACTGAATCAATATGCTAATGTTTTACCTGATAAAAAATGTGAGTTCATATGATAATTTTGACATTTACACTTCCTTACATTATAAGAGAGAGAACATTGTGTGTATAAATAACTTGCAGTTCTTCAACAGGAACCCATCCCTCAATGTTGTGGATGCCAAATAAAATCAATCATATAAATAAATGTATTTTTTCCTCTTTTCTTTTAGTAATTTCAAATATGTGACCTTGGACCACAAAAACAGTCATTAGTAGCACAGGTGTATTTGTAGCAATAGCCAACAATACATGCCAAAGATCATAAGGATATTAAGTAAAGATTATGTTCTGTGAAGATATTTTGTAAAATTTAAAATAAACTCATCTACGTCTTGGACAGAATAAATTTTCAACAAACTTGGGTGAACAAAACCTACAAATCAAATTATTGATTGATGAGTGTTTTAACTATACTTACAATGAGAAGAACTGTAACAAATTTACATCTTCGCCTTTATTAATTAAATGCGAAAAGTATGAAATATGTATAGTTATTTTTATGTTACATGTTTGTAATGACTAGTTTTAGTGTGTTAAAGTAAAAAGCAAAAAATATTGTAACTGTACTCTACCCCACTGACTGCTGCCAGCAAGACACACACTCCCCGCTCCTGCCATGAGCTCTTGTTCAGGAGAACAGAACTGGTGTTGAGTTGACTTTTTCATTAGAGCTGAGTTGAATGAGCATAATAATGACAGGCCCCAGGGCTCTGCCTGCCCGCAAGCCTAATCACTCAACTGCCACCAGCCACACTGTTTCCCCCTGCGTAATTAAAACAGAGTCAGAACAGAACCGTAAAGCAACACTAGCCTTCCACTCCCTAATGAGACACTCATCTGCCTGGTGTGTGCATTAAACATTCACTGTGTCTGTGAAAAAAAAGGGAAAAAAAAAAACATTTAGAATTGCTTTCTCAGGAAAATGAAAAATGAGAAAACGAGAGAGCGAGAGTGACTATCTTTCTATTTTGGTAAGGCACACACACAGAGGGGACCATAACAAATGGATTGTATTTACATTGTGTTTACATTAAAGTTTTTACACACATTGGTTTGCTGTTAGTATAATTTGTAATGAAACAAAATGGCATATATATATATATATATATATATATATATATATATATTAATGCCATTTTGTTTCATTACAAATTATACTAACAGCAAACCAATGTGTGTAAAACGTTTAATGTAAACATATATAGTGTGTAAAAAGTTTAATGTATATATATATATATATATATATATATATATATATTTAGTTATATATATGGTTGAGGATTTTATAGTGCTTTCAATACATAGATTGATAATTATTATATTTTCATTTTTAATTTCAGAGAAAGCAGAATTAATGTAAACTTTATTTGTCTGTTTACATATTTCTATAACCCACTGGAATGTAATGGATATTGTGAATGTGAAATATGCATGAAATAAGACAAAACATACATTTAATAGAAGTGTTTTTATTATTATTATTATTATTATTATTTATAAAATACGTTTTACACACTAAACAAACAAAGAAACAAACAAACTGATATTATAAAATGACAAAACATACACTTAATAGAAGTTTTTCTTTTTTCCCCTAAAATATATTTTACACACTAAACAGAGATAAATTAAATAATGTGACAGCATCTGTGATTTTGCCTGCAAATGGGGCATGGTTATTATAGTTATCAACCAACCAACCAACCAAACAAACAAACAAACATAAACAAATAAATGAATAAATAAATGAATAAATGAAAAATAATTAAATAAATAGAAAAATAATTAAATTAAATAAAGTAAAAATACAAACAAACATATTATAATAGACAAAACATTTTCTTTTTCCCCTAAAATATATGTTACACACTAAACAGAGATAAATGAGATAATGTGATTTTGCCTGCAAATGGGCCATGGTTATTATAGCTAACAAACAAACAAACAAACAAACAAATAAACATACATACATACATACATACATACATAAATAAATAAATAACAATAATAAAATAAATAAATAAAACTGAAATGAAAATTATTACAACTACAGACACAACAAAAAATTACAAAAAAACAACAAAATGACTAAAATTGTACCATTTAATTAAAAATGGAAATTATTTAAAATATAAATACAAATATATATTTGTATAATACTAAATGATACTAAAATAACACAAATGATACAAATTATGCTAAAATAACAAACTCCTGTTAGATACAAATCAACAAACACAATGTATAATGTAAATACAATTAAAAATAACTTCTAAATAAGTTAAAATTTTAGAATTTTGTGTGAGAGATGATACAAAGAAGATAGCAAATAATCTGCAAATAACTAGACTGACAGCGTGACATTCTGTTAAATAATTAAAAGCTGCAGTCTTTATAGCTCCATCATTTGTAGTGATTCTGAAGTGTCTGAAGGAAGTGTAAGTGGAGGAAGTTCACAAACGAGTGTAAGTGATAATACAGCAGATAGAGAGAGGTCTTTTTGCTTTCGGTTGAGGTTGTGAATATTGACTTCAGCCTCAGTCTTTACTGAACTAGAGAGCGGGAGATTGTCTGTGTTGCCATAGCAACACAAGAGAAAGCTTTCTTCTTTTACTAAAAGTGCATAGCCTTGTGTTTTTATTGTTCTGAGGTGGAGGAGGCAAATTAACAGTCTCTAATTTAAAACAGTGTGCTTTCTCTATACTTGATTGGTGTTCTAACCTTAATTGACTTTAAGGATTCCTAAGGTGTCTTTAATCACTGTATTTATCAGTTCACCATAATTCCTGAGGAAAAAAAAAAAATGTTCTGAGCAATTTTAATTTAAAAAGACTGTGGAGCTCGGTTACTGCGCTGCATTTGTCAGGCACTTTAAAGTGCAGATTTAATGACATGCTTGTCTGGAGCTGGTAATAATGTCTAATACACGAAAGTGTGAACTTAAAGCACTGAAGGGTTTGTGTGTATATAACAGGAACAAAAGAGGTTGAATGTATGAACAAATGCACATAATGCATAGAAAGGGTATAAACACAAAAGAGCCGCTGACCTACATGAGTGCTACTGTTTGCATGCAGCTAATCATGAATGGCACGGCAATTTTGTCACAGGCTGGATTGGCACTGATGATGTCGGCAGCTTGCCTAAGATTGATTAGACACATCAAGGGAGCCACTGTTCCAGAGGGAGCAAGACGGAGAGAAATATGGATTTGTCTCCATGCTTATACCTCTTCATTTGTTTCCATTACAGCCCCCTGTCTCTGAGCCTCCTGAAAAACAGTTGCCTGACATCAGCTCTTACTGAAGTTTATGCTGCACATTTAATATCTCTTCCTTCTAAGGCTGTTTAAAGGTGGGTTATAAAGAGTTGATTAATGAATATCATATTTAATAGATGCCCAGATTCTCATAATTGTTGCATTAAGGATCGGGCAAACTCAAAATAGTGTTTAGATTTTAAATAGATTCCTTTTCACATCACATTGACCATGTTAACATGCCTATCATTTTCCTAAAAAATAGAGATGTTTACGTATTCACTGCTATTTTATCCCTGTAGGCTTACACAGGAAGGCAGCATATTCTAAATACTGAATAATGCATATTATTTTGCTCTGGAAATACTAGAGAGGCTCACTTTTGCCCTTATGCTGCATTTTAGTTATTCTGGGCAATAATTTAATTTGCTGATTAATGATTTATGTCCTTAAATGTGCACTAAACAGAACTTTGGCTTTTCTATCGCCAACATATAAAAATCTTTGTAACATCCATAAAAAATAAAATAAAATATAAATAAATAAATAAAAGGTTACTCTTTATTTTAAAGAGTGTCCTTGTTACAGTGTAATTACACATTTAAGTACTGCGTTATATCAATAAACTACTATATATTTACTATATGGTTAGGGTGAGGATTTGGTTTCGGGTTAGTTGCATGTAATGTTACATAATTTATTGCTATTACTATAGTAAGTACATGTAAAATGCATAATACAAACACTGTAAAATAAAGTGTTACCAAAAATGTAAATGTTTGTAACATAAAAATGCTAGTAACATGCATCAAATAAATAAATAAATAAATAAATAAAAGTAGATAGATAGATAAATAGGAACTTACATAGGAATTCCCACCCACACAAGCAATAAAACGGCATAGTGCATTTTTGGCAAATAAGCTCTATTGTTAAATTTCAGTAGTTGTGATGTATGTCATTTTCAAAACTAACAGCTTTCTGCTGGTCAACACTGCAAATTCACTTAAAACTAAGAGCCATTATGAATTGTGGAGATCTTTTACCCTTGTGTGCAATTCCTGATCACATGGACTCCCATTCAAATGACTCATGGAAATATTTTGCTCATGAAAATTTGCTGAAGAATGGTAAATGTCACCACACTTACATTTTCCACAAAATCTGACCTGCCACCATAAATTACTGTTATTATTATAGTACTGTTGTAAATTGAAGTTTTGAATGCTGATTTTGATGTACTTGCTTGTTCAATTTTTGTTCATTTTTAACCAGAGGGGGGAAAAATGCTCCAAATGTGCTTTATTTTTATTAATTTATTTTTTTAACAACAATCTGAATATAATATCACCCAGAATGGCTTTTGTTTGGACATGCATATGAATGGATGTTTAGCAACAGTGAATAATTTCACATAAGGTGTTTACATGATTTAAAATTCTGAATAATATTGCCAGATGTCAGTTGTCTTAAACTGAGTTTTGGCTTAATCTGGTTATGGCCATCAGATTAACATGTTTATGTGATGCCTACATAATTGGAATATAGCAAAATTCTGATTAACATCCAAATGTAATATCACCCAGAATGGCTTTTGTTTGGACATGCATATGAATAGATGTTTAGCAATAGTGAATATTTCACATTAGGTGTTTACATTACGTAAAATTCAGATTAATATTGCCATATGCCAGTTATCTTAAACTGAATTTTGGCTTAATCTGGTTATGCCCATCAGATTAATGTGTTAATGTGATGCCTACATAATTGGAATATAGCAAAATTCTGATCAACATCAGAATATTTTTGTGATTGTGCACAGTCTATTGCAGTCCATTCCTAGAAGCTGGAATATTAGCTCAAAATAGGGTTTGCGCATAAACCCCTGGTTTCGACTAAAATCTCCTAATCCTGGTTTAGTCTAAGCCCTGTCTGTGAAACCAGGCCTAATGTACATGACACATAGTGAAGAAAATAAGAATATAATTGTGTGATGATATTAATCAGAATGTTCCTGTGCTGCAGTTACATTACAGCACATAATGAAACGTTTTGGGGACTCTTTGCACATTCTTTGACTGACACTGGCATATTTTTTCTAAGATGTGAATTTAGACTATAGTTCCAAAGTCAATCAGTAAATAAACCACTAATAAACAGCCAATAAAAGCACTTGTTATCACAGGCTTGTCTTCAATGCTAAATCAGACACTGATGCAATTATGCACTGAGAAGGTCTGAAGAAGTCACATAAATATCTTTGACATAAACCATACATCTAAATGTTGTCAGTTTTGTGGCTTTTTGGGACTTGCGGAATCAGTTAACCCCTTATGTCTGTCATGTTTATTGTATGTCTTCATAAACATCTAACAGAGTTCTAAACAATGCCAAAGTAGTGGGTTTGATTCCCTGGGAACACACATAGTGTAAATACACTGCATACTGTGAATTACTGTAAAGGAGGGTCTGCCAAATGCATAAATACAAGGGCACATTACTTGGAAGATTTAGCTGTTTTATACTTTATTTGTCTCAGTAAAGCTGCTTTAGAACAACATACAACATAAATAAATAAAATATATTTACACTTACCAGCTGCCTCATCATTGCATTATGGATATTATTGTCTGTTACAGAATATATTCTAATGAATTGTGATTATAAAACAGTGAACAATGCAGTCAATAAAAAAATTTAGACAGCACTAGAAATGGACAGTGCCCCAATTTTTGCACTTTGGGGTTCATTACACCAATACAACTTTTTTGACCCATAGCTTCTTAAAAACATCAAAACCCACAGATCTGACATAACATGCATTTTCTTATGAAGTTTTGGGTGTCACACAAATAAAGGTTATAAAAACGTGTTTCACACTGATGCCATAGAATAACTATTTTTGATTCTCCAAAGAACAATTCAGTGAACAGTTCTTATAAATATATTTCTTATAGTGTAAAGAACATTTTAATAATCTAAAAAAACACTTTTCCACAAAAAAGAACCTTTTATGCAATTTAAAGATTCTATGGATATTGAAGGTTCTTCATTGAACCACTGATGCCAATAAAGAACCTTTTTTTTTTTTTTAAGCTAAACGCAGGCATTAAGACTTGTATGGCTTAATATAATGTAAATTATGTCTCTTATTTAAATATGTAGAAAACCCATAATAATGTGAAACGGCTGCATTGTTGAGCTACTGGTGCTACCTGTTGCTATTTTTACCGCACCATAACTCAGAATACACAGCTTGAAGAATAAAATACTGATGCAATGCTACATTGTGTGGCTTTTGGTAGTAATTTTCAGTCAGAGGGCAACAAGAAAAGTGATGTACAGTAAGGGGGGAAATTATTTAATCCCCTGCTGATTTTGTGCGTTTGCCCACTGACAAAGAAATTATCAGTCTAGATATATTTATGGTAGGTTTATTTGAACAGTGAGAGACAGAATAACAAATAAATAAATAAATAAATAAATAAAATCCAGAAAAACGCATTTCAAAAAAGTTATAAATTGATTAAATATGACTTAGCACTTGGTGGCAAAACTCTTGTTGGCAACTCCTTTATTGCCTTGGCTATGTGTTTTGGGTCATTGTTATGCTGGAATACCCATCTACGACTCATTTTTAATGAGGGAAGGTGGTTCTCAGTCAAGACTTGACAGTACATGGCCCTGTCCATTGTCCCTTTGATGCGGTGCAGTTGTCCTGTCCCCTTAGCAGAAAAACATCCACAAAGAATAATGTTTCCACCTCCATATTTGACAGTGGGGATGGTGTTCTTAGGGTCATAGGTAGCATTCCTCCTCTTCCAAACACGGCGAGTTAAGTTGATGCCAAAGAGTTTTTTCTCATCTGACCACAACACTTTCACCCAGTTCTTTTCTGTATCATTCAGATGTTCACTGGCAAAGTTCACAGCGTAGTGTGTTACCAATTGTTTTCTTGGTGACTATGATCCCAGCTGCCTTGAGATCATTGACAAGATCCTCCCGTGTAGTTCTGGGCTGATTCCTAACCGTTCTCTTGCTCATTGAAACTCCACAAGGTGAGATCTTGCATGGAGCCCCAGACCGAGGGAGATAGTTATTTTGTTTCTTCCATTTGCGAACAATCGCACCGACTGTTTTCACCTTCTCACCGAGCTGCTTGGCAATGGTCTTGTAGCCCATTCCAGCCTTGTGTAGGTCTACAGTCTTGTTCTTGACATCGTTGGACAGCTCTTTGGTCTTGGCCATGGTGGAGAGTTTGGAATCTGTTTGATTGATTGCTTCTGTGGACAGGTGTCTTTTATACAGGTAACAAGATGAGATTAGGAGCACTCCCTTTAAGAGAGTGCTCCTAATCTCAGCTCCTTACCTGTATAAAAGACACCTGGGAGCCAGAAATCTTACTGATTGATAGGGGATCAAATACTTATTTCACTCATTAAAATGCAAATCAGTTTAAAACTTTTTTGAAATGGGTTTTTCTGGATTTTTTTTGTTTTGTTTTTTGAACTGTCTCTCACTGTTCAAATAAACCTTCCATTAAAATTATAGACTGATCATTTCTTTGTCAGTGGGCAAACATACAAAATCAGCCGGGGATCAAAAAAAAGATCAGATCGGGTTCAAGTTTCTGCATTTTTTGCATCTGTAGCAAGCATTTTGAGAGGTGTTTTGACAGTTCAGAGCCACTGTACAAGCGATTGCCATAATCCAGAATTGCATTTGACAAGTTCATCCACTTCGTCTCGCAGCCCCAAGCACTGTAAAGGTCCTTGAACACTGAGTTCACAGAAATTAGTGGTCCTCTTTATAATATGTGGCTCCAGTAACGCTAGCAAAGCATCAAAGTTTACTGACATTCTGAAGTAAACTTTGAATCGCCCTGGATAATCCCACAGCTCCTTTAGGAGGTGCACACAAAAAGTATTCTCTCCATCCTCTCTCTATCTTAAAATTGGATGGACCCAATATGTCCTTTCTTTTTTTCTTTTTAAGAAGAGGATAACATGGACAACAAAATCATCCTCACTGCTTAAAGATTCCATTTGTATTGTTTTGTGACTTTTTACGCAACGGATGAATTAATATGCATCGGACTCAGTGTACAAGGTTTCTGTGCGTGATGAATTTTTAGAATGACGAATACGAAAAAACGCATACAAAATTTTGGACTTCAGTGTGCAATGACCTTTAGTCTTCACTGCTTTTCCTAGCAATAAGAAGATGAGAAATTAATGCGAAGATGCCTGTGGATGAATAAAACTTCCTAAAAACCTGCGTTTTTATTCTCTCCACTTCAGCCCTGATGATTTTAACGCTTTTAGTGGACCACAGCTACTGAAAGAGCTTACAAATGCCAGAGACAAGAAACGCTAGATGCCATCTTAGCAATAAGTGAACATGTCGAAACTTGTTATTATGCCACAGCCACTCATCATGGGGAAAAATTAATGGTACGACATTTGGTTTAAGCCTATGCTTATATGCGTTGTTGTGGTAAAAATAGCAACAGGTAGTGCCAGTAGCTCACTGAGTGCAACCATTTCACATCATCATCATCATCATCAAAAAAAGGCGCCTCCCATAATGTAAAATATGCATAAAACAAAGTGGATTTAAAAAAAGGAAAATCTTTCATGGGTTTTCTACCACATATTTCAGTAAGAAATAACATTTATGTTATATTTAGCCATACAGGGGCTTTCCTTTAAGAGTGTGAATTTGGTTTCACTAGGCTACAAGTGAGTGAAGAACTGGATAAAAAGGGGTTTGATTCAGTAATAATGAATGACTGGTATCAGTTGACTCACACATTTAGTCCATTATGTGCTTCAGAACGCAGACATATCGTCACCGTTCACAAATTCCACCACGTGAGCCATCAAACTGAGCGATGTTAAATGCCCTGTCTTTGTGTGGATAACATCCCATTGAGTTGCTTTGATCCCGCTGCATGTGAATTACAGTAATCGCAAATCAAAAACGCGCTCTCCACCAGCCAAATATTGACTGCGTTGCTCTCACTTGTGAAGGACGGGATATAATTGTGTCAGTCTTGCCTGTGTGTCTCAACAAGAGATGGGGTGAGTGACAGCTTAATACAGCCAACACTTCTATTGTCAGCAGATGAGCGTTTGGAACAGCGATACAATGCCGAGGCGGGACGCGTCATTCGCTGCGGGACACTTACCGGTGAATAAGTACCCCACAATGGCATTTACTGTCCCCTGACAAATATCGACACTGATTCAAAGCTGTGCTTGGAGGCCAGAAGAAATTATTTGAAAATGTATTGCCAGTGGACTTTGAGTATTAGCCGTGTTGGACGTGTCTTAATAAGACATCAATCAGATGCAGTGAATTTATACGCCAATCACATTCTTGAACCAGCAATATCCATTATATGATTTTTCCTGTCATGGAAACGAGCTCCAGTGCTTTGATTCCAATAGACCTGATGTTATTTCTATCTTCCGTTTGGTCACGTGTTTCTGTGCCAAACATGATGAAATCCATTACTTGCATTTTGCACTCTAAGTTGTATGGAAATTGTTCAGTGTTTCTGTTCACTTTGGCAGCATGTTTTTCGACAGGCCTCATTTCCAAGTTTTCCATCCAGGAAAAACAGATTTGTTATCTTCAAACTTTTAGAGATAAAGTAGAGGATTTTGTTGCTATGGCTACCTGCCACACACAGCACCAACTCTCCAGGGATTCACAACATAAGAGATTGTCGGTAAGAACAATGGCTCGAACATTTGGTAGTAATTGCTTCACGCTCAGCTCTCAGGAGGCGTTAAGGTGAAATCCTTCAGTATCATCTCTGAGCTTCTCCGCTAGATATCTCAGCCGATGACCTTCGCTTTATATTTTCCAGCGGTACAAACAAGACCTTGAGCTTCACACTCTTTCAACAAATTAAAGGAAAAACTGCTGTTCGCCTCTGATGTGAGCTACAGTTACTCCAGGGTCACATTTGATCGGAGCACTTGCGCTCACCAAAGAAAAATATTGAGTTTGGCTGCAAGCGCAACAGTCGTTTTGTTTGTGTTTTTAGTGCAAAGCCAATATTTCATCCAAGAGTATTCTGAGTCTACTTGGAACGCCAGAACCTATTTATGTTGGTTGTACATGCGGTCCCCTGCTTTTATGAAACCAACAGAAAAAGCCTTGATGCCATGTAGCTCAATGTTCAGATGCTCATTCAGCTGGACACATGGAGGCATTTGAAATGTTCTCGTTGTCTGTCACTGGCATCAGAGACGAATCTTCAAACACTGTCAGTTTGGAAATAGAAATTAAGTTTATTCCATTGCCAGACAATAAAATGTCCATTTTAATTTTTTGTCTAAAGTGAATTGCCTTGATTATTATGATATACTGTAGAAAATGACTATTATTATGACCTACTGAAAATAAAAAGCAAATATTTAAAAAAGTAAGCTGAAGATTCATTTATAAATGAACGGTTAATATTACATTGATTTTAATATCATATCTCAGCGTCTTTATCAATCATCAGTGAGTAAAGCTGATGTCATTTCTCAAACACAGCTGGTTTGAGAACATGAAGTGAGCAGTGGGGGGCAGTATTACAGTTACAGACACTCACACTTCCCTGCCTTAGATATGATCACATATATCCTACAAGATATCTATCTATCTATCTGTCTGATGCAGAAAAGCCTACTTTTTTAGTAATTGTTACTACTTAGTCATTTAGCCTAAAGTCATTAGAAACAAATGTGGATCTATTTATTATTATACTGTCACTGTAATTATTATTTTATTTCATTATTATTTATTTATTTTCTGTCATTATAAAAGAAGATGATTAACAAACTGTCAGTGCTATAATAAATTATAGATATTTTTTCGGTAACGCTTTATTCTAAGGTGTCATAATACAGAGTAATTACCTAATTAAGTACTCAGTAGTAGCTGTTGCACTTACATGAAACAAAATATACTTACCATGTAACTAAGGTATGGAACAGCCTGTAATTACAGTTTGTAATTACGTAGATGTAATAGGCAGCTACTGTTACACATATGTAACAGACTGAGTCTGTTACACAGCTACATATGTAACCAAAAGACTGTTACATATGTGTTTTTACAACATAATTAAAAATGTAAGTACACAGACATAAGCTACTTAAAATAAAGTGTATCAAAATTGTACTTAAGTGCACTTCATGTGTATCTATACCGCACGTCTTATCCAGCTGCACCTTAGTTTGAATTAACCTACCAGTGCACAGCTTAAATACAAGTAATACCTTTCTAATTACATTAAAATTACAGATTGTTACACAGGCATAAGCTACTTAAAATAAAGTGTAAAGTGTAAAGTAAAGTGTAGCTGCCTATTACATCTACATAATTACAAAGTGTAGCAAAATCTTTTTTTTTTTCTTTACAAAATTAAAAAAACAAATAGTAGCCCCTATTTACCATACTTAAGTGTCTTCATTGCTCTTCTTTAAAAAACGGCCTTTGGTCTTTTTTTCAGTGCGTACCACAGCGTTGAGCTTTTTTGCTGTGATGGGTAATTCGAGAAGGAATTACTGCGTCTGTCACGTAACATTTATTAGTATTATTATTATTATTTTTTAGCTGTATTCTAGTGATTTCCTAATTCTAATATGATCAGGATAGCATTAGTGGACGTGTTCGGGGAATTTGGCCGTTGAAAATACAACATTTCATGTCCCTCAAATGAACAAAATAAGATTAGTTCATATAGATGAATGAGACTGAACGGGAGAGTCAATGAAATGATTCAATCTTCCCGCTCAAGTTCCACTCACTTATTGTAGGGGGCATCAAAGTTGCAAAGAAAAAAACAAACAAACAAAAAAACCCCCCACAAAACTACATATAGACGCTTTAATGTTATAAAACCTGAGTATAAACCACATTTAACTTGATAACAATCACAGGTCCACCATACTAAACGTTAAATTACGTCTGTTTCAGGTTCTTTGAAACCTTAGCAATAAATTTAATAAAATGTTTCATTTATGCATTATATGTAAACTCTTACCAATATTCTGTTTATTAGCTTAGTATTACTGTATTTTCCTTATGTTGCTAGCGCTTGTGATACATCAAACCAGTGTTAAAACTTACACAAAACAAAACATCTTAAGGCTAAAAGTAGCTCATAACTTGCCGATTTAGGAGAAAATCTTAAAAATAATGGGCGTGTCAGTCCCAAATTTAGGACTCCTAAATGTTTGCTTTAAGAGTATTTCACAAAGCGTTTTAGCACTAAAACTAGCTCCTAAATCTGTGAAATGTTAGGAGTAGTGAAGAGGACTCCTAAGTCATTAAGACCAAATCCCAAATATCCCAAAATGGCTGTTGTTAGCAATCTGCCTTTGAACTTAAACGTTTTAGAAACACTGTGCATTTATCTGCACACATATGTTTTCCCACACAACTTTTTTGCTTTTGGAGGTTATACCAACTCCAAATTTTCCTTTGATTATATCATTGTTGTCATTAACAGGTTGGGCAAGAAGTAACAGCTGTTCTTACGTCCCATTTGGTTTTCTTTTATGTTTGCATATCTTACTATCAGCCATGATTATTCTATTCTGTTAATAAAAAGGCTGTTTATATGCATATCAGCTAATTGTTTATGAGAAGCACACATGTAAAAGGCTGACAATCAGCTGAACATATACTTGTTTAATTAGTGACACTTAGCCTGCATTTTAAAATCTTTATTTGAATGTGACAACATTTTTTTTTTTTAAATGTATTTGAATATGGCAACATAATACCATGCTCTACAATATATCTGTGAACAAATCTCTGACAGAGACTCCTCCCCTATCAGCCAATCACTGTGTGCATAGTTAGTAGGCATGCTGACATCATCCATAGCAACAAGGTCAACCCCGCCCTTACTCTTAGCTTAAGACTTCTCTCTACTCCTTAGAAAAAGTCTGACTCATCAGGGCCCATATTCACAAACATTTTATCTTACCACTAAGAGTTCTCCTAAATAGTAGTAGTTTTTAGCTAAGAGTTCTCTCTTAAAACCTATTTACAAACCTGCTGAGACAAACTTTTACTAAGGAATAAAGAAAAGTCTTAAGCTAAGAGTAAGGGAGGTGTTGACCTCGTTGCTACGGATGATGTTAGCATGATTACTAACTATGCACACAGTGATTGGCTTATAGGGAAGGGGTCTATGTCAGAGATTTAGGCCTATTCATACAAATATTGTAGAGTGCGATATTATTTTGCCACATTCAAATAAAGATTTAACAATAAAAAATGTTGCCACATTCAAATAAGGATTTTAAAATACAGGCTAAGTGTCACTAATTAAACAACTATATGTGACCCTGGACCACAAAACCAGTCTTAAGTCGCTGGGGTATATTTGTAGCAATAGCCAAAAATACATTGTATGGGTCAAAATGATTGATTTTTCTTTAATGGCAAAAATCATTGGGAAATTAAGTAAAGATCAAGTTCCATGAAGATATTTTGTAAAATTTCTACTGTAAATGTATGAAAACTTAACTTTTGATTAGTAATATATATTGTTAGGAACATTATTTGAAGAACTTTAAAGGCAATTTTTTTTTTCGTAATGTTTTGATTTTTTTGCACCCTCAGATTCCTGATTTTTTTAAATAGTTGTATCTTGGCCAAATATCCTAACAAACTATACATTAATGAAAAGCTTATTTATTCAGCTTTCATATGATGTACAAATCTCAATTTTGAAATTGTGATCCAGGGTCACATATGTTCAGTCTAAATGTCAGCCTCTTACATGAATGCTTTGCATAAACAATTATTGAATATGGATAAACAGCCTTATAATTAACAGAGTAGAATAATCATGGTTGATATTAGGGCAAAAAATTTAAATCCCGATTGTAAACATGGACTCGTTTGGCTGTTGCACTCACGTTTCTTGCAGGGTCTCCTGCATGAAACGGCATTACAAAATGCTGCACTTAAGTTAAAAGACGGTCACTCCCATCTCCTTTTATGTTTTTCCTATTCCACTGCCCGCGTCGCATCTTTGTCAACACAAAGGTACATTCTGTGTGAACGCGTTTCGCTTTCGGACGCTTCTTGATATGAGCGCGTCACATGTGAGCGGTTAGGCTCATTGGAAATACGTGCCTCTATATACACTTCTGCAAACCTGAGAAAAGGTACCTATATGTATGAATCACTGCAGTTTTCAGTTAAAATGAATGCTAGAGGCAGTAAAATTTTTATTCCTTTTCACACATAGTATGATTAAAACAGAGTTTTGATTAATAAAGCCTAATTTTCAGACAATTACTACTGCTGAATATTAGATTTTGGTTTTAAAACAATTTTAACATCCTGCGTGTGGGTGATGAAGAGCTCTGGTTCGAACTCTGTAAAACTATGGTTTGACAAAACAGCTCAAATCTGAATGAGGAAGTAAAAATAGCTTGGCTACATCACAAAATGCATTTTTAATCAGTTTTGCATTTGTTATCAGTTAGGTTTAGAGTTGGGTTTGGTGTAGGGGATATTTCCAATAAGACAGAGCATTAACCTTTAGCGACACGCCCCAGATATTTGAATTCTGAACAGCTGCAATACGTACATAATAAAAATGCAGAAATACATGCCTGTACCAACGTAATAAAAATGTGCCAAGGTCACATATTGAACGTGTGTTTTAGCACCACTCTCTGGACATTTCACTTTGAAATTGCCGCGAAACGTGCAGTAAGGTACATAATTAAAGTGTTGCAGAAATGTATGTAGAGGCACGCATTTCTAATGAGCCTGGGTTGGTGTAATTCTAAGGTTTTGTAATATTTCTATTCAAAATCACGATGTTATGAGGCAGATAGCCAGCAACAGCCATTTTAGGATAGTTTGTGGCTTGGTCTTAGTGCCTTAGGAGTCCTCTTCACTACTCCTTCCGTTTCACAGGCTTAGGAGCTAGTTTTAGTGCTAAAACACTGTGAAATACTCTTAGAACAAAAATGTAGGAGTCCTAAATTTAGGACTGACACACCCTATATTTTTAAGATTTACTTCTAAATCGGCGTGTTATGAGATACTTTTAGCCTTATGCTGTATTGTTAATAGGTTTTAAGGGAAACTTAAAAGCTAAAAACTTTACTGCTATTTAGGAGAACTCTTAGTGGTAAGATAAAATGCTTTGTAAATACGGGCCCAGATGGGATTTGACTAAGTGAAACATATTATAATGATTTGATGTGAAAATAAGTGGTTACATTTAAACTTACTATATGATTATTTTTACACATAAATGCTGGAGGTCTTTGAGATTCCAACCTTAACGGAGAACTCCACTTCCAGAACAACAATTTACAAACTAAAAAAATATCAAATTCCAAAGCATGCGTTTTTGACAAAATCCAGAATAACCAACTTCCTGTTGGGATGGGCTAAAGTGCGAAAGTTGTTCAGCTTGATGAGTTCTATACGTGTACCAAGTTTCATATGTGTACGTGCAGGTATGTGTGATATATGGCCCTCCAAATTCCAGGGGGCACTGTAGAGTCCCCTTTGCCACGCCCGTGTACCAGTCTCTGCCCGGTCCTAATGGCCGAAGATTCCAAGGTGTGTGCCAATTTTCAAGAATTTTTGAGCAATGTTAAGGGCCCCAAAACCCTCAAAAACCTTGACGAAAAATAAGTCGCAATAATAATAAAAAAATTCACCCTTTTAGGGCTCAGACCCTAATAATGTACTCACCCCCTTGTCATCCAAGATGTTCATGTCTTTCTTCCTTCAGTAGTAAAGAAATTATGGTTTTTGAGGAAAACATTTCAGCATTTGGTGCCCCGATTTTGAACTTCCAAAATGCAGTTTAAATGCGGCTTCAAACGATCCCAAATGTGGTTGTAAATGATCCCAGCCGAGGAAGAAGGGTCTTCTCTAGCGAAACGATCGGTTATTTTCATTTAAAAAAAATACGATTTATATACTTTAATGTCAAACGCTCGTCATGTCTTACTCTGCCTGGTCTTTTGTTGTTCCGGTTCATGACAGTTAGGGTATGTTGAAAAACTCCATCTCATGTTCTCCCTCAACTTCAAAATGGTTCTATATCGCTGTTTTACCTTTTTTGTTAAGGGTGTTTGATCTTCTTTGCATGTTCTTTTTGCAAAGACTGGGTCGGTACTTCTGCAGCAATGTAGGATGATTTTGAAATGATTTTTGAAGCTGAGGCAGAAAATACGTTTGGAGCTTTTCGACATACCCTAACTGTCTTTCCTAGGCAGAATACACAGAGTTTAGGGAGAAAAGGCAAGACGAGTGTTTGAGATTAAAAAAGTATTTAAATTGTATTTTTTAAATGAAAATGACCAATCGTTTCGCTAGATAAGACCCTTCTTCCTCGGCTGGGATCATTTACAATTTTGGAATTGAATCTGAATTTTGGAAGTTCAAAATTGGGGCACCATAGCAGTCCATTATATGGAGAAAAATGAAGAAATGTTTTCCTCAAAAAACATAATTTCTTTACGACCGAAGAAAGAAAGACATGAACAACTTGGATGGCAAGGGGGTGAGTATATTATATGTGAATCTTTGTTTTGGAAGTGGATTTCTCCTTTAAATGCTTTAAAGTCAGTCTAAACACAGCATCAAGGTTAAATGATTTAAACTAACTTGAAAGCTAAAAAAAGGTTTTAACCTTAAGGGGTCAGTAAATTTCATAAATTTTCAAGTAAATTTTATAGTTGTATTTCTGTTTTACACCTATTAGAACAGATGTTTTTTCATGAACTAGCTAAACCTTCTTGAGTGCAGCAGGTGTAACAAGTCAATCCCAATTATGTCACTTCATTGCCCAAAGGATCAGATAACAATATAGACCAGGTAACTGTCAAGAAAATTTCACACATCAGGATTGTGTTGTTGCAGTGTTAAAGATTTTGTGCTTTTCTGTAGCGCACAAACACCTTCAGCCATCCTCTCAAATGTGTGATATCTAGAGAAAAACATTGTTTTAAAAGAATGAGTGCGTTGTTTTACATCTCTTTCCCAAGAGAAATTGTTCCTCGTTGTTTTTGTTGGTTCCTTAAATAAGATTCACCCTGCTTGAGTACCATTTATTTTAAATTAGATGATGCTCAGTATCAATGTCTGATTGTGAAATGCCTACTTTTTTTAATTAGTTTTACTATTTATATAAATGGGTTACTATAAAATTCACGAAAAAAAAAGAAAAACAATTATAACAATTGCCTGAGCACTGAACTCCGCCATGATTAGACTTTTTATCTCTTGAAGTCAGTTTATTTGACAGTCAACTTATTTACTAGACATTTTTAGAAATACTATCTTCAATTATGCAATTATACGATTTTTCTTCCTTCCCGTCTTGCCGTTCTTCTGCTCAGCAGTATTGACTTAAGTGCATTAGCCGTTTAATTAAATGATTCTTGATTAAAGCCAGAGCCTGGTGAGAACAGCACATCACATTTCAGTGCTTTATAATTGGCTGCTTGTTACGTTCGCTCAGGCTGTGGTGTGCGGAGGGCACAATTTATTAGATTTCACTTGCATCTCTTAGTTGAGCAATTAGACAGAGTGTACATGTGATAGACTTTATGAGTTAGACCAAAGGAAACCCTACCTCTTTTTTTATGTGAAATGCTTTGTAATCTGTTGGCAGAGTTTACAGTATTTATTTCCCAGCTCTTCCACATGTAGAGAGTGTAAACACATGAATTCACATAAAAACTCTAGTGTTTGCTCTGAAAAGACTAATGAAGTGTTGCATTTATCAGTATATAATGTTTACTGTTTCAAGCAACTACATGATTAAATTACCGTATAACGCTAAAAATGTTATAAAGATGTTATTGTTTCAAAAATGTAGCTTTAACCAGTGTTAATGTTCTTTTTCTTTTTTTAATTTCAACTTTGGTGTCCCATGAAAGAAAGAAAGAAAGAAGGAAAGAAAGAAAGAAAGAAAGAATGAATATGGGTTTCGAACAACGTGATGGTCAGTAAATAGATGAGCAATCCAAGTTTTTATACTTAAATATGTGTTTATTTGACTGTTAAATTATGTGTAATTTCATATATTGGCCATAATGGAGGTTCTCTGGCTCTAACAGGCTAAACGTTGGTTCATTTACACAGATTTCACCAGAAATAAGTTCTTGTAAAGCCGTGCTCACACTACAGGCGTTTTAAAATGATTATGAAATCTGGCTGCTACACACACATAAGGAGAATCTTTGCAGATTGTCATGCCAGAGCGAGCACCTCACATGATCTCACGGCAGCAGATCATCACAGCAACTAATGTTTATGGGTCAATGACGCGACGGCGAAATTTTCTTTCAGATTTGGTTTAAATGGATAAAAAAAGATGGCATATATAAGAAGTACATCTCCCACATATGTGCCCACTTTAACTTTTCAAAAAACAAAAAACATTAGTTATTTGTAATTTTTCTGTTATTCAAAGAGACAAAATATTGTATGGTGCGACCGTCCGGCCATAACTGCTGTTTTAGAGACATCTTTGAAATTCCCC
Source organism: Labeo catla (assembly GCA_012976165.1). NCBI lineage: Eukaryota > Metazoa > Chordata > Actinopteri > Cypriniformes > Cyprinidae > Labeo > Labeo catla. The sequence goes on along the minus strand of VONZ01000134.1, from coordinate 120,197 downwards.
CAAATTTCTTCAGATTAATTTTCTGCGTTATTTGGCATGATTTCCAAAGTGTTTTACGATCCTGTATAAAACAGTTTTGTAATTCTTAAAATAAATAAAAATAACTTGAATTTTTAACAAAACAATGAATATTAAGTTATTTCTACAAGTATTTATTTTTATTATAAATTTCATAGTGACCTTTCATGGGAAGCTAGCTTGTTTTGTTTAGGTGTGTGTTGGAAAATTTTGATTGAATTTGAAACTGTCACGTGGTGTGACCAAATATCATGTGGTGCGACCACCGTTTTCCATAATAGATATACATCCCAGACTGTCAGCTTTTGTGCTTTTATATTCAGTTAATGGTTTATATACATAAAATGCTTTATTTTTGTATCAATACCAAATCAGTTTGGGTCATTTCAGATGATTTATGTTTAATCTTTGTACAATATGAGACAAAATGCAAAAATAATAATTTAGAGCATGTACATTGTTTGGTAATTTATGCATTTATTAATTTTAAAGATCTATTTTTTTGTCTTTATTGTGATAAGACAGATCAGAATCGAGAGGAAGTGAAGTGGGAGAGAGAGGGGAGGTGGGATCGGGAAAGGTCTTCAAGTCGAGATTCGAACACAGGACGCCTGGAGCACAGCGGCGCTGTATGTCGGCGTGCTGCCCACAAGGCTATCGGCGCTGACAGGTAATTATGCATTTATTAGTAATTTATTATTTATTAATTAATAATTGGTTTATTAGAATAATAATTAGATTAGAATAATTTATTTTACCAGATTCCACTGCCAAGCAATGTAAAATAAATACTGGGCATAGGCAGCATGTTAATTCTGATCCTGTATAAACTCCAGATGTCATTTTCTACTGTAAGAAAGTTGTTTATGATTTCATCTCAGAACCTGAGCCAGCAACCTTCCACTACTCTAAATTGACCCTTCGCAAAGACCCGCCCTGCTTAATAACTGTTGCTACATTCGGCAAACCATGCCACTTTTATTCCATACATCATATTCTCATGCAGTGAAATATACATCACGGAGCAAAGACGACACTGACAACACGCCGACAGACAAGACAGAGTAGGTTACTTTTGGTATGAAACAAAGTCTCAGAGTTATATTTTTGTCTTTTTTAAAAAACAACAACTACTGTTTTGTGACTCTTTAATGTGTCCTGACAGATCGCTGTAACACCTCAGTTCAAGCGGCATGCGAACTGATCATTTCTTCATCGCTAATAGTTATAGCACAAATAAACATGAATGAACATCAGAAGGTATTTTGTTTCAACTGTGAAAAGACATCAATACATACTTTTTTTTTTTTTTAAATTTCAAGTCCACCGACGTTAATCTACTCTCCTGTCTGGTTTGTTTGTCGGACAAAAACGGCAGATTTAGTGTTATGGTTGGTCAGATCAGCCTGTCAATCAAACTCCTGGCGAAGGGTCAATTGAGCAGCCAAGATTGGGCAAAGTTCAGAAATAACTGGTGCTAAAAATGCCTGAAGTTAATGCCATGTGCTGCACTTTTCACATGTTACTTTAAATAAATTAGATCCTCGATAATATTTTTCCTACGATTCTCGGGAGGGGAAAATTAAGGGATAAATCGGCCTAAAACTTCCGTAGTGTGAGCCCGGCTTAAAAGGTCAGTTCTCTTGCTTGCTGTCTGACAACACAGTCCAGGTTGTTCATGACAGTCTGTCATGGACCGGAAAGCATGGAAAATTTAAGAGCAGTTTCAGGAGAGCAAGATACATCTATCTCAACTGCTCTAATATAATGAATAAAGTGTCCTATTAGGATCAGCAAAGCATAACAATCTATTATGCAGTGTTAATCCACATCACAACATAAATTATTAATCAAAAATCACTATCTTAGCTTGCACACTTGTGCAATAGTTAGAGGAAATTAGGTGTTTGTTTTACCACAGTTTGTAGCAAGCAGAATATCATAGTGGTGAGAAACCACTTAGGATGCATTTACACAACAACAATGTACTAAAAATGATCACAAATCAAACTGTGAGTTATTACCTTCGCACCTCAAAATTACAGATATCAAATTCTACTGTTACTCTTTCAACTGTATTACCGTTCACACTTACCTTTTACTGAAAGATGACAGACAGATTGAAAGAAGTCTGTGAGTTATAAAGGGAAATGAAAAAAAACATTGCAAATGTCCCCGGATTTAATGCGCAATTATAGTATTACATTGTTGTTATTACTATCATAATTAATAGTAAAAGCATGGTGTGTGACATTCTAACTGACTAATTACTGTGTCCTGCAGTAATAGAATGGCATGGCGACTGAAAGCAAACAATTATAAACAAGCGCATCTTTTCAGTTTTGATGGATCATTTCCGTCCAATCGCTTCCCAGGAGTGAATCCGTGTTGTATGGACACATTTTGGTGAGGTGGGAGGAATCTTCAGTGTGTGTTAAGAGGAAGCGGTTCAACACGCTCCAGTGACAGCACGTCTGTCACAATACAAACGGCCTCTGCCGTACATCAAGCAGGCAGCCTGACTTAAGGACGCAACTATCGTCTGGTTTTTATTACGCACCGCACTTGACAAAGAACAGCATTCTCCCCTGGAATTCACAGCCGCCTCACTCCACAATATGTGTTGTGCTTCCCCAAGGTTATAATAAGAATTTATTCTCCCCCTCCCTCTGTTGGCAGATTGGAGGGAAGCCGATGATGTATGAGCCATCGCGTGTTATTTATTTGCCAAACTCTCCCAGATGTGGGGCTATCATTTATCTACTGACAAATCAAACCTTCCAAACAACCTCTGCTGTGACCCCAGCCGGAGCAGAGCAGTGCTGCTGACACACACACACACACACACAAACACTGATACCTCTGCTGTGACCCGCACAGGCATCGGCTGGTCAGGACACACACACACATACATACAAAATCACAACAACAACATGCACAGCTTCAGACCTTCTTGAAATATGTTACAGACTGGGGCTAGTTGTCACATGTTTTATTCCAGTGAATATGTATTAATGTAGTTTTGTTTTTGAAAGTTAATTTCTGTTCAAGCACATACCTTACAGTTTTGACAGTTTGATATTGATCATATATATATATATATATATATATATATATATATATATATATATGAATACAGCTCATTGAACACATGCGTAAATATAAAATAAGCTGTCACAATGGAATTTGTCTTCAAATTTTATGCCATCAAAATTATATAAAATTATATAGTAAAACAATTATGAAACCCAAACGCCAATCATATAAAATGAAGCATATAAAATTATCGGTCAAATGCAAAATTTATGAACTGAACTGAATGAGCATTTAAAGGGGTCATCGGATGTTAAGTTCACTTTTACATGTTGTTTGATCATTAATGTGTGTTGGCAGTGTATGTACAAATCTACCCTATAATGATAAAAATCCATTCAGTGGTTTTTAATTAATCTGTAAAAATAATATTCCCTTTTTCAAATCGAGCCATTCTCAGATGCCTGTCGCTTCCACGATAGTTGATGGACATTGGCGTCTTACCTCAGATCAGTTGTAACAGTCCAACCTCTATGTTTTGATGCCGGAGCAGGGATGTAAGTTAGACAAGAATTGAACGATTGAGGTGTTGTGTTGCTGGATGTAATAATGAACATAGTGGTCACATTTACTCCTGACATCTGAGCTGCTGAAGATGCAGTGGATTACATTTTTTTGTGAAGGGAATGCGCCTCCCGATCTACATATATCAAAGAATTAACTAATTATTTGTTATTCAGCTTCACCTACAGCAGAAGTGAGTATAAGGTTTTTTTTTAATGAATCTTTGCGATCGCCTTTCCTAATAACGTGCTAGTTAGCAAGTTTAGCGGCTAAACGCGGCTAAAATAAACAGGCTCGTCACTCCACAGAGAAAAGAGAGGGGCGGGGCGAGCAGAGCTCATTTGCATTTAAAGCAGCCTCGACCAGAATGGGATGATTTTTGAAGAGCTGATTTTGGCAAGGTAAAAAGGGTGTTGTTTTACACAACCATTGAGAATTTTTAACCAAAGTATATTATAGACTTTTCATTAAGACCCTAAAGAATTATATCAACTTGTGGAAAATGGGCATCTGATGACCCCTTTAAAATAACTTGTCACAATGAATATGTGACAACTTTACCAGTTCTCACATAAACTATTACAAAAATATGATGATGAAGTATACAGTATGATATGGAAGAATAAGTACACTTACAGCATATTTTAAAGAAGGTATAGAAGATAAGGAAATAATATAGAGCCAAACCAAAATTTATTCAGACACTTTCAGCAATTCTCACATTATCAGTTTATTCATTATAGTTTAGAAAATGGTAATAAAATATGACAAGCATGGGCATTGCTAGGCCATTTTTAGCGGGGCTATAGCTGACTACTCAGCCCCCCTAAAATTTTGCGATTAGCTCCATAAACTGTACACAAATTTGTAATCCCCCAAGTCCCCTTTAAATTTCATATGAAAATTGCGGCAGACTTCGATCGGCTCCTCCCCGTCTTTCTTGCAGAGCGTTCTTCAATTCGGACAAGGTCCGTGTTTATCGATAGATTGTTATAATATCTGCATCTGCGCAGTTTAAATACAGTATATAAAATATATGGGGGAGCACTCAGTTCCCCATTTACTGTAGCCTACAATTTCGCTGTGTTCACCTCTCATCACACCACAGCTGTTTCCTCCAGCGAAAATGAATATGCATACTTTATTAAACGATCATGTTACCATTTTTATTTGAAAATTTAACTTTCAATAGTTTCTAGTGCGTGTGGCAAAGATGTTTGCATACTTCAGCGAAGAGAAAAAGAGGTTGTACTAGAAATGCCAACAGTAAAAGTTTGTATTTGTACAGTAAACAGGTGTGTGTGTGATCAGAAAGACTTGTATTTGGCTTATTCAGTAATCAAATGTTATACCTATTTATACAGTACGGTGGAATATTGCAATAAGTATAGTATACCACCCCTATTAGTCAAACATTTATTTATTTATTGTTTGTTTGTTTGTTATTATACCCTAATTAGGGGCTGAGCCCCCCTAAAATGAAAATCCTAGAATCGCCCCTGATGACAAAAAAAATCAGGGTAACACTTTAGTAAAGGGAACAATTCTCACTTGTAACTAGTTGCTTATTAGCATGCATACTATTAACATATTGGCTGTTTATTAGTACTTATAAAGCACATATTCTACGTGAACATATTCTACATCCCTAATCCTACCTAATGCCTAAACTTAACAACTACCTTACTAACTGTTAATTAGGAGTTTATTGAGGCAAAAGTCATAGTTAATGGTTTGTTAATAGCGAGAACTGAACCTTAAAACGAAGTGTGACCGAACTCAGAGTTAAACTGTGTCAGAACAAATTCATCTTGATAATGTCAGATAACTTAGAATTGTTGGTTGATTGTTATAAATGCAAGTACAGTTTTTAAAAAGTATACTTTTAAGATTTAAAGCCCACTACAAGTTCACACTCAATAAAAGTAAGCACACTTCTTTTTCACAAAGGATTGTAATTATACTAAATACTTTAATTTAGTATGATTTCAAACTAAAAGCTTAAATATAAAACCATTGCAAAACTAAATTTGTGTAATTGCTTCAGAAGGTTATAATTACTTACATTTAGCTCTTGTGACAACTTGTACACCCCATACACACACACACACACACACACACACACACACACCTATAATAAGCATTTTCTGTTGAACATTAAGAGAGAGCTAAAGAGATCCAAACACTCATAGGCACAAACTTTTATTGTTCAACTTACAAGAGAAAACAATTTTAAAGATAATTTTAGAACACCATAATCATTTTACACCGTATTCAGGCACAATGAGCCACTCTGTGCTTCTGTGCATTCATTTAACAATTGTTATATTGCTGCTCCATGCCGGCTTTGTCCCAGTCAGCATATCTCGGCAGGACATTAGGGTCCTCCCTGATGGGGCCTCCAGTGACCACCGATGCCAGCAGCAGCTTTGCTTTGTGCTGATGGGGCAGGAAGAGACGGCTAGTCTGAGGAACAAACTCCAGGCCTGAGGGGTGAGGAGCCTGACGTCTTACGGTGTGTTCACACGGGGCGTCAGCGTCAACGCTTCCCATTGACTTTGAATGGGTGACGTCAAGCGTTGCCGAAAAGAATTGTGGATCCGTCGGCGGCGCTTCACTGGCGTTGCTCGCGGCAGCAGTTGAGAATTTTTCAACTTCTGCCACGAGCAACGCCAGTGAAGCGCCGCCGACGGAAGCGTCAGCCAATCAGGATCGCTCTATGCAAATACAGTAGCCAGGCGGCAGCCAATCACGTTCATCCTGTTCAAGAGCAGCAAACTGAGGATACATTTTAAAATGGAGGAGAAACTAATTATTGCGGTGGGCAATCACCCGGTCCTTTATGACCAATCACTTTTTATGTACCGGGATTCATACCGGAGAGACCAGGCGTGGAAGGAGGTGGCAGAGGCCGTTGGTGAATCTGGTGTGTATTGGACCCGTGAATGACAACTACCATACATAGAATGTACCGCCAAGAATAGCGCTATCAGCAATCAGAAATTTAGGTTAAATTTCATATAAAAAATATATATGTTGAGTTCCTATCTAATTTCATTGGCTGACGCTGCTATGACCATGGCGTCAGTGCCAAACTTCAGCCACGCCTTCCGTCAAGCGTTGACGCTGACGCCCCGTGTGAACACACCTTTGGCGCTCTGGAGCAGAACCACACAGAACACTCTGAACGTCTACTGCATACTCTGCTCAGCTCAGTCTGTTCTTGATTCGGTCTAATCGTTTTGCAATTCTAAGTAAGCAGACTGCATTCTTCAAGTATTTCTGTCTATGACTCCCGGAACAAGAAAAGAAGAGCATGCCAGTAATGAAATGATCATATGTCTCTATTATGCTTTGAATCGCTGGTGAACGCCACACTGTGATGATACACAGTGCCCATCGGTGGAATAATGATCGATACGACTGTGCAGCGTGAAAGTCCAAAATAATACACATCTTTTAAACTCAATGGGCCAAACAGCAAGACAGCACAACAGAAAGAGGAAAAAAGAGAGCAGATGATGCATGTGTCTACACATGCCTGGTACAGAATGATTGATTTTTGATTATAATTAGTCTATAACTAGTCGTAAACAATAGTAATTTATCATATAAGACAAAAAATAGGTTTAAAAGAGTCAAAATGGTTCTATAAAGATTCAATATGGGTTCAACAGACCAGATGGTAATAGTCTATAAATAGTTCCATTCCTGGCTTCTGATTGGTCAATGCAGCATTCCAGTCATATTCCTCAGAATGGTAAGATCTATGACTTGAAACACCTGTTCTCTGAATCACTGCGCAGCACACGTACTGTAGCACATCATTAATTTTAGTTTCATAACAAAATTCTGTTATGACAGGGACTATATCTTCTACTGGTAGGACGCCACTTAAAGGTGCAATAGAGTATGGGAACGTCACGTCAGCAACACACGGCATTCTGGGACTTTCGGACACGGACACTCCAGTCTAGACTGGGTAATAGTGGAAGTAGATGTTAACATTTATATTGTACATTTAAAAACGCATTAGAATGGAAAACTCTTGCTGTGACATGAACTGCCATATCTGCTGTCATGACCGGATGAATTTTCTGCTTGTCAGGTTGAAACAACACAATTGCGAAAGCAGCTCAATGAAAATAAACAACTTAAAAATCTGGCTTTGTCGTTTGTGTTTATTATTTATTACAGATTCATAATTTCTGATCCACATGAATTTGTAAGTGCTCACGCTATGAATAACATGTTTGAAAATGTAATTTAATCTGTGATATGTTTCGTTGCGATCACTGTCTTCGTTCATAAAGCAACTCATCTGATTTACTGTTCAGCAGCTCTTTGTAAGAAATTGTGTATTTGTTCAATTTAAGTCCAGTAAAACTTATTACACTTCATCCCTTAATGAAATTAGGGCGATGTGATATATGATTAAATTCATCAGCGTTTCTCAATTACAGTCCTCACGTACCGTCGCTCCGCAACCTGATTCACATAACCAGCTAGTTCAAAGAGAGCTCCATGACTGAACTGTGTTCTGATTAACATCGTCCCTACACAATGTTTATTGCTCCCCATTCCCTGAGCAGTGGTAATCAGTTAAAGTTTACGTTCATTCATGGATTTGCACTACGCCACCACCTGCATCATACACAGACTAAACTTACTATAGAAGCATGACATAATATACCTCTGTAAATAAATGCAATTTAAATTCATGTCTTGCACACTTTAATGCTTGTTGAATGGAACATATACTCTGTCTTCGAACTGGAATCAGGACGAAATATTTCAAGTTCGCATTTCTAGTGGTTCACTTACATGATCAACTGACTGAGATCAAGCTATAGTGTGTTCATTTTATCTGACAGATATATCAGTGCCACCTAGTTATTAAAAACTGCAAAAGAGAAATTATGCCCTGTGTGTGGTACACTAGAAAGTATCCGTATGATTTCTGTGAGTGTGTATGTGTCGTGTTCTGGCCACACGACTGAGTGCTCGAATGAACGCAATGGTTTCCAATATTAGTACATTTAGTACTAGTACTTTTAAGAGTGCAAGCAGCTCTTAAAAATATTAATGCAAATAGAGTCGTTTTTTCCTCTAGTGATTTGTATTGTCATTGTACACTATTTAGCATGTCCTAAAACATGGCAGCGACTACCCAGAATGCAACGTCTCTGCGCATTGCATTCTGGGTAGTCGCCGCAGTCCAAAAAACAACTGCATTTGCATTAATATTTTTAAGAGCTGCTTGCACTTGCTTAGAATAATTGTACTAATATTGGAATCCATTGCACTTATTCGAGCACTCAGTCGTGTGGCCAGAACACAAAACATACACACTCAGAGAAATCATACGGCCGCCTTCTAGTGTACCACACACAGGACAGAATTAATTTCTCTTTTGCAGTTTTTAATAACTGATATATCTGCCAGATAAAATAAACACACCATAGCTTGATCGCAGCCAGTTGATCATGTAAGTGAACCACCTCTCTGCACATTTTGTGTGTATCTCAGATGTCTGTTCTATTCAGAAGTAAGTGCCCTGCGAACTTGAAATATTCTGCCCTGATTACAATTCGAAGACAGCGTATATGTTTCATTCAACGAGCATTAAAGTGTGCAAGATGTGAATTTAAATTGCATTTATTTACAGAGGTATATTATGTCACGCTTAGTAAGTTTAGTCTGTGTGTAAAGATGAGGTGGTGGCGTAGCGCAAATCCATGAATGAATATTCCCAAGTAAAGTAAACGCTGATGTATTTAATCATATATCATATCGCCCTAATTTCATTAAGGGATAAAGTGCAATAAGTTTTACTGGACTTAAATTGTACAAATACACGATTTCTTACAAAGAGCTGCTGAACAGTAAATCAGATGAGTTGCTTTATGAACAAAGACAGTGATCGCAACGAGTCATATCGCAGATTAAATTACATTTTCAAACATGTTATTCATAGCGTGAGCACTTACAAATTCATGTGGATTGGAAATTATAAATCTGTAATTAATAATAAATACAAACGACAAAGCCAGATTTTGAAGTTGTTTATTTTCATTGTGCTGCTTTCGCCATTGTGTTGTTTCAAGCTGATAAGTATAAAAATGCGCTTCATTTTAGATCCGTTCTCCACTACGGTCATGTCAGCAGATATGGCCGTTCATGTCACAGCAAGCGTTTTCCATTCTAATGTGTTTTTATATGTACAGTATAAATTTTAACATCTACCTCCACTATTACCCAGTCTAGACTGGAGTGTCCGTGTCCGAAAGTCCCAGAAATGCCGTGCGTTGCTGACGTCACGTTCCCATACTCTATAGGAGATCTTAGAAAACGCTAACTTTAGCCTGATGGCACAGAAACCGAACATCCCACCCTCCCTGCAAATCGTAGTCCAAAGCCACGCCTCCCGAATGCATGAACGCACATAGACTAGACGACCAGAGACAACATACTACAATACATTGTTATACCCATTTGAAATGTTGAACAGCCCAGAGAGGAAAACGGTGTGGTGCTAATAACGCACAGGAGATAAGAAGATGGCTGATTTTCCTTGATTTTAATAAAACCCCTCATGTAATTTCACTCAGAATACTTTTATGACACAAGATTATTGCAAACACAACCCACTGTAAACACCCTTGTATTCGCTTCAACCTGTTCAAATTGTATAAATGATAATTTTAGGTTCAAGTGCGTGTAAGGATTTGGAAACAAGCAGAGCACGGCTGTTTCTAAAGCAAGCAGTGTCATCTGCTGTTCAAAACTAAGCTCAGAATCGATTTGAGAAAGAATCGCGATGTGTTCGGAAAATCTCGAATCGATGCTGAATCATTTCTCAATTCCCGTTGCAACGATTTCTCATCCCATCCATCCCTATAAAGGATTAGTTCACTCCTGAATTAATATTTCCTATTTAAATTGATCTAGTAAAACAATCTGTCGGTTTCCTAAAAAAAAAAGCTAATTTACATACTTTTTAACCACAAATGCATGTGATGCATGTCTATGACTTCATGCATTACTTAATCACTTTGTAAAGGTCATGTATTATTAGTTCTTCGCCTGTGTACTCTGTTCAAAAAGGTGGTTCGAGAAACTCCATCTCATATTCCCCTCCAATCTCAAAATCATCCAACATCGTTGTTTTTTATTTTTCGTTGTTTTACCTATTTTTGTAAAGGCCATTTGACTTTCTTTGCACATTCGCTTTGTAAACACAGCATATTACTTTAAAATATATACATTAATTTGTATTTATGTACATAATGTTTGCATTTATATATCCTATAAATTATAGATATAAATAAATACATATACTTAATTACATAATAATTACACACAATACACACACACATATTTTAGGCAAACTCAAACTTTTATTTTGTATGTGATTAATCATGATTACGTGTTTGACAGCCCTTAAATAAATAAATAAATAAATAAATAAATAAAAGAGAATACATTTTGAATAATTTAATACCACTGTGTGAATAATATGTAATCATGTTCTTTTAGACTGTTTCGATAAACCTGTTTTTGAAGCAAACTTTATGAGGTGGCTGCTGTTTTTGCATCTTTTGTCTGACTGTTACAGCTTACACCAGTATAACATACCCTAGTAGACTGTAACAAAGTCACTCCATGTTTCTGACATTGACTTATAAGGGCTGTGATATTCTTGCAGAGATTTGAAATGATTCCTATTGTAATAAACAAATGTGAGCACTTTGTATAACAGTTTGAGCACTCTAGCTCAAAAATTCAGCAAGTTACAGATGTTGAAACAAAAAGTGTTACGACCATACCCGGTCTCCCCTAAATTTCATTTAACGAATCGACTGTCCATTAGCCACTATAAGTAAATAGCTAACTCGAAGATAAAGTGCAATAAACAATAAAACTATTTACTGTACACTACAAATGTGTGTTTTAATAATAACGATAACACATTAAAATAATATGATAAGAAATACCAGTTTGCAATTGACTGGTGCACAACTCTGACTAATTTCAAGGTAAAAAACACAAAACAAAACAAAACCCAACTTGTTGCAGTTGTTAGTAGTCACACGTGTTTTTTTTTTTTTGGTAAAGAACAGCTCACTTTGTCTTTACCTTACTTTGCATTTGTAGTTGTGTGAATATTGCTGACTCTCATATAATACATTTCTGTTGATGTTCCTAAGTTGTAAGCCAATCTGAATAATAGCTATTAGACTTTTTTTGTCTTTTTTAAAGTTGGTCCCCATCCACTCATTTTGTTGAAGAAAGCAGCATGCAGCTAACGTTAAACATCTTTTGTGCTTCACACACAGATGTGCTTGTGACCCTTATTAAATATGTTTCTCAGACAGTTTCAAATGTTTGTTTCAAATTAGTATGACACAGTAAGGTCCTAAAATAAATTACTCAATTAAAGTCCATATAAGAAACATCAAATGTAATAAATCACTTGGAAAACATGTTTTGTGTCCCATTTGAAATAAACTGATGATTTTGGTGTCACTTTTATGGACATACTTGATGATTTAGGCTCTATACTGAACATTTGACCAATTAATGAGATTTCTGATTGCAACAAAAACTGAATATATCGATATTCAGACCATTATTCGTCATACAACGTTGTCTTTAATTACTGTATTTTACTTTGCACTTGTAGTCGTGTGAATATTGCTGACTGTCATATAATACATCTGTTGATGTTCCTTAGTTGTAAGCCACTTTGAATAAAAGCTAATGATGGTCCTTCTTAAAGTTGGTCCCCATCCACTCATTTTGTGGAAGAAAGCAGCATGCAGCTAACGTTAAACATCTTTTGTGCTTCACACACGTGTTTGTGGCTTATTAACTGATATAATCAATATGTTTCTCAGACAGTTTCAAATGTTTGTTTCAAATTGGTATGATACAGTAAGGACCTAAAATAAATTCAGTATTACCGAAGTTGATGAATGATTTAGGCTCTATACTGTATATTTGACCAATAAATGTCATTTCTGATAGCAACAAAACTGTATGTACAGATTTTCAGACCATTATCCATCATACAATTTTGTAAATCCACAACATTTCACTGTCTTTAATTATTAGGGCCCGAGCACTGTAGTGCGAGGACCCTATTGGAATTGCTCCGTTGTTGATACTTTTTAATGCATTTTTTACATGCCATTTTGGAGAAAAAGAAGAAGAAAAAGAAGAAGAATTAAAGCTGCAAGCAGCGATGAATGGCCCCCGCACACGGGCTCATTGCCGACCAGTGGCTTTAGGAAAAAAGAGAACGGTGGGCAGTATGCTTTTAATATAGTAAATATAGGAAGAATATGTCAGTCATTAATGTAAAACATGTAAACATGTTAAATGTAGAACTAGTTACATCCTTTTGCCAGCAGTTGGCACTATGATTGAAACTGAATATTACCCTTAAGATATGTTCAGGCCAGTACTCTCATCAAACGTGAAGTTTGTGGCAGATCGGACATTGCATGTTTAAGTCATTTACTGTTGCCAGCAGGTGGCGCTATGATTGTAACAGAATATTGGCCGTTACATGTGTTCAGGTCAGGACTCTTATCGAACAAGTGAAGTTTGGGGCAGATTGGACACGGCATGCACGAGCTACAACAAATTCCTCTTTCATGGCATTAATAGCATGCGTTAGCACTTAGTAAGTGCTGCTAGCTTGTTTCTAGCATGTTTAGCACAACATGGCATATTTTGCTCTGCTTTTAATAGTCCATCACAGTGTTAAACATGTCACTTCCAGTTGCCAGCAGGTGGCGCTATGACTATAACCGAATGTAGATATCTTCAGGCCGGGACTCTTATCAAACATGTGAAGTTTGGGGCAGATTGGACATTGTTTGCATGAATTACAACAACTTCCTGTTACATGGCTTTAACAACATGCTTTAACACTTAGTAAGAGTTGCTAGCATGTTTGAGCATGTTTTTAGCAAGTTTAGCACTCAATGGCTTATTTTAGTGTGTGTATCACAGTGTTAAACATGTCACTTCCTATGCATGTTCCTGTGAATATTAAAACGCAAAAAGACGGTTTAGATATGAATCCTGCACGTTCCACTTGGCTCTGTATGTACGAATGGCGGAAACACGGTTTTGTTTACTACACAAATAATGAAGCACACTTGAGGCTCGCGATGATTTCGGCCTCTGCGTCTCATCATATGACGACATGAACACATGAACTTCATCTCAGAGTCATTTCATGTAAATTTTACTGTTTCATTTGAGAAAACTAGCATCATATCATACTGTATACACACAGAAACTTCACGGCAACCTGTCAAAATAAAAGTACGGTTTAACGTGTAACAGAAATATATTACTCTCGTTACTTTTGTACAGTATAATGTACGTCTTTATATATTTCTATTACTGGCCAATTTAAATAAAACAATTAAATGATAAAAATAAATATTACAACCAGATTAACCACTTAATTGTAGAAAAAAATACAATTATTGTTAAAACTTTTTAACAGAATATTTCCATACATTTTCTTCCATGTATTAATTTTAACAGTAAACCTCTGTTTGTCTGCCAAAAAATAAAAGGGTCTAATTTTCATTTAATTTAAAAATAAATAAATGTTTAACGTCTTCATTTGATTATCAGAAAAATTAAAACACAAAAAATTCTGAAAAAAAAGAAAGAAAGAAAGAAAGAAAAAAAGATTGTAGGGCCCTATTGTTCAAAATGTTTAAATTGAGAGTTTTGGACTCTTTTTTTTTCACTGAAATAAATGTTTTTGTTATTATACAGAGAGTAAATACCGAAAAGTACCCCCCCTCCCCCAAAAACCTGTGAACCTAGGGGAAACGCTGGTGAGTGAATGGTGATCTATTTTTTTCTGCCTTTGTCAGACCCCAAATATAAAAAAAAGGGGGTAAGTCACTGAGACAAAATATGTCTCAAACTGACTAATTTGCTTATAATTTGTAATGAATTGCAAGAACTCAAAAATAGCTTGCAACTAGCACATTTCTGAATCCTGAAGAGAAACATAATCAGTTTAATCATTTTATAAAATTTACCTCTGCATTCAAACTGTCAATTAGCAAGTGGCCAGTTCAGGAAACAATCACTCAGGGAACGATTACACATTTCACTGCTAAAACTGTCCCTTGATAATGAGGGACTCTGACTTATAAATTTGCACCTGTAACCTGAAGACATGTAGCCATAGTGTCTGAAAAATTACCTTGATTGTGCACAGCGCCATGGAAATTTATCTTTGCAGTGATTTTATTGCATGGTTACCTTAGGCATTTAAATCAATAAATCTTAACTGTCAAGGAGGTGGTTCAGTGCCAGGAAGAAATGAAAAGCTCATATTAAGTAAATAAAAGTCTTTTTGACACATAATTTGGAGCATTATTTAATGGGAGGAACCCATGGCTAAAATATGAAAGAAAGGTGTATTTTATTAGATGCATTACTATATTAAAGGTATATTTTACGGCTTAAATTACAGGATTGTAGCGCTTCTCCACACACGAAGAGGCACATAAATTAATAAAACATGTCTGAGCATGCAAATATTCCCAGTGATGAATAAATAAGAGGGTATTATATTAAAGCAGTATGCTGTTATGAGGCTCAGTAATCACTGTGTAATTTAAATGAAAATACGTCATGTATATATGATCACTGGAATTTAGTTTATGAGGGAAATACATGCAATAAATTCAAATGTTTTCCAAGAAAGCCATTGCATCATAGTCCGTTTTTCAGTTCACTGGGTCTGTCCTGAGAAACATATTTCTATTCACTGGGGTGGTTTAAAGTTAATGTGGTCAAATTGTCATATCCAATATTATTTAATGTCTCACACAGGACAAGATGCCCAGGAAAAAGATTCAATTTCACCATTTAAAATTAATTTCCATGCACTTCATCTCCCATTACAAATGATACGTTCCTTCCACTTACAATGATGCACTGCTAATGCACGTCTTGTTTATTCAGAACTTGAAGAGGTTTCCGTGACATTTATGACCGAAGATGGAAAGTCATGTTTGGTCAGAAATTCTTTGAAACTTTTTTTGAATTTGGCTCATACCATTTTTATTCATCATTTTTATACAGACATTAAACATTTAAAAACAACATAACTACATTTCAGTTTTGTTCATTACGTTTGACAGTTTTATTATAAAATAAACATACAATATCCAAAAAAAAAAAGAAAAAAGAAGAATAAAAAAATCGCTGGACTTGTGCAACACATCGGAAATACAAAGCTAACCAGGCAGGAAGGTTTTTGATACATAACGCATTTTAAAATGAATTCGTACAACTATACAATGTATAAATTCAAAGCACTGCAGGTCACCTGCTCTGTACAAAAAAAGGAACGAAACAAAAACCTAAATTCTACAGCATGCCAGAACATTGAAATCTTCTGTCATTGCAAGTAATGTGTACAACTTTGCCAGCAGCCGATACCTTTGTAAGATAAAGGCCCTTTGCTTGAAGTAGAAATCCTGCTCTTTCGTGACGTCAAACCAACATCCTTTTAGGCAATAGGTAGCATTGAGGCATTTCTATAAAGCGCAAGTTTCACAGAACTGCTTTCTGATAGGCTTAAATATGTCTACAACATATAACAATACTGACGTCTTTGAAATCGAGTATTAATTCAACGCAACTTTGATTATGACAGTTACTTGGTAGAAAGAGTCATGCTGCATTAAAACTCGTAAGAAACTTGTTTTTCTTTGCCTTTAAGGTTTTTTGTTTTTTTTTCTCCACATAAATCTGTTGCATATTTTATCAAAATGAAACCTTAAAACTTTCCTTAAATAACAGTATGATGGCTGCATTTCTGAAACCACAAGGAAAGGAAATGCTATCATTTCCCATAAGGCTCGATCGAGATTAACTGCTCTTTGGGACGCTGCTCCAATTTCAGTTTTAGATTTTGCCAGTAGTGACCCAGACAAGCTCTGGCATAAACACACTACGCCACCAGTAGACTCAAATACTTTGCCTTTCATTTGGTTACTTCAATGGCTTCTAACAATCCACCCTAAGTAAGTATTGCCTTGTTGTGTAAATACCTTTCTTCTGTAAGAAATCCATTGTAGTGTTACCCATTTGTACACTCTTGATTCAAAAACCCAATCGGTGATTGAACTGAAAATGTCGAACGTAGCAGAAAGGCAGACTTAAATGACATGGAAGCAATGAGAGATGTTGCATATCTTCATAGATTCAAAGCTGTGGATGGGTTTCAGGGTCGAATGCAACGCCTTGATGTGATTACAATCTCAAGAAGACAAATCATGGTGCACAACCTTATACTGTACAGAGAAAGACAAACGGACAGAACAAGACTGTAAATAACTGTTCTTTGATTCTCTACAGTTTACATTAGTAACAAGGCATTTGCAACAAGGTATTTCAAAAAGAGCTCTCTGATGAAGTTAGAAACTGACTTTGTAACGTTCATTTAAATACAATGGCATTTGTGTGGTCCATAGGCAAAATTTCCACACGTTTATAATCAGAGAAGTGCTCAAGTTTAATACAAATCAAGGCTTTCGATGCATTTTGTTTATAAGCGCCAATGTCAGTCCTTTAAATGTACCGTGGTACATGCCGCCTGTTAATCAGCGTGGGAATTGGAAGATCTTTAATTGACGACACGATGTGGCGTTTTACGGTAACGAAGAGCTATTTACATGTTTAATTTGCAGAGCAAATAGAAAGCCTCCAGCTGAGCCTGCTTTAATTGGAGACTGTTCTTCCTGATAGGCGTTTTCATCGTTGTACAGCTCATTCAGAAGCACAAAGAAATCAAAGCGACCTTATGCTACTCCAGAAAGACGAGGGGTAATTGCTAATACGTCGTCATTATTTCAAAAGTAAACACCTTCAAGCTTTGTTAAAGCAGAGGTCCGAATGGTCCGACAGCAAAGTAAACGCAAAATGCAATAGCATAGTTGTGATTGTGGCCCTTATTAACGGATATAATCAATATGTTTCTTATACAATTAGTATGATACAGTGAGGTCCTAAAATAAATTAAATATTACCAGTCAATGTAAGTAAAATCATATATATTTACTCCCTTGCAAAATTGAGATAAAACGTGATTTTTGTTGCACTTTTATGGACATCCTTGATGATTTAGGCTCTATACTGTACATTTGACTAATGAATGTGATTTCTGCTTGCAACAAAACTACGTATAGATATTCTTTTTGAAATCCGTAACATTTTAGCATATATTCTAGAATATGTGATAACAATAAATATTTATTTGCCCTGGTTCGGTCAGTATTTGTTCAATGCCCCTTATTTGGAAGTGAAGTTCACTTCCAGAACAAAAAGTTACAGATAATTTACTCACCTTGTCATTCAAGATGAATCATCAGTCGATAAGAAATTTTGTTTCTTGAGGAAAATAAAATCATGAATTATCTGCATATAGTGGACTTCAATGGTGCCCCCAAGTTTGAACTTCCGAAATGTAGTTTAAATGCAGCTTCAAATGGCTCTAAATGATCCCAGCTGAAGAAGAAGGGTCTTATCTAGCAAAACGATTGGTCATTTTCGAAACAAATTGACAATTTATATACTTTTAAACCATAATGCTCATCTTGTCTAAGTCTGCATGAACTCGGTTTTATTTCTGGTTCAATACGGTCAGTTAGGGTATGTTGAAAAACTCCCATCTCATTTTCTTCCCCAACATCAAAATCATCCTACATCGCTGCAGAAGTACTGACCCAGTGTTTACAAAGTTAACATGCAATGAAGATCAAACGCCCTTCACCAAAAAAAGGATAAAACAGCGATGTAGGGCGATTTTGACGTTGAAGAAGAAAACGAGACATACCCTAACTGCATTGACCCAGATTGCACAGACTACGCATGCTCATTGCAGAGAGGAGACAAGATGAGCATTTAAAGTTAAGAAGTACATAAATTGCCAATTTGTTTTGAAAATGACAGTTTTGCTAGAAAAGACCATTTTTCCTAAGAGCCATTTGAAACTCCATTTAAATTGCATTTTGGAAGTTCAAACTTGGGGGCACCACTGAAAAACATTCCATGTTTTCCTCTAGAAACAATTTCTTATCAACTAAAGAAAGAAAGACACAAGGGTGTGATTAAATTATCTGTAAATATTTGTTCTAGAAGTGAGCTTCTCCTTTAATATCCAGCTTTTGATGCAAACAATAAACAGATGTTTGTAATATTCAAATGAAAAGTGCATTATATCTCCACAAACTGTCATATTGGTTACTATTAATCAAACTGAAAAGAACTATAAACTCCTTGAAGCATCTGTGGAATGTTGCCTCCTTATTACATTGTAATAACTAATTTATAACAATGTAATAACTTAAAAAGACCATTTTTTTTTTAAACTAAGCCTGAGCAGAGTTTTATTTCTCCACTTGCTTTATTCCCAATTCAGGAAGAGTATATAAAGCGAGCAAAAAGCTCCAGAAAGAATACAACTGTTGTTTTCATTGCAAGACAAACTGAGGGCATTAGAGGTGCATCTAATAGGCAGAGCAGGTTGTTTACTTCACTGCTAGAGTGAGTCAGAGCTGCTGGTTTCTGATGAACTGCCAGAGGGCCACAGATTTCTTTGCCAGACTGGCATAACTCAAACAAGCACAGCAACAGATGCGGCAGAAACCACACACATTTTCGAAAACCCACTCTGTACAAGTAAGAAAACAGCTGGTAATATTGTTGATGGGAAGGAGAAATTTCACTGTTTGCATAATGATACTTTTGCCTTGCATCAAAGGAAGTCCATGAAGTGAATAAAGGCTTGCTTTTGCTCAGTAATTAATTTTGTTGTAAGATGTTTTGTATACTTCTTTCCTGACGTATTGCTATTTGTGTGCTACAGTGAGTATTGCACTATAAGCCATTGTTAGACAGCAAGCATTTCTCGCTACGTCACGTGAAAATCGCCCAGAAACGCATCCGCGAAGGAGGTAATGAGAAACATACATGATTCAGCTGTACAATATGTAAAGAATTCAAATGCACTTAGACGTCATTCACTTGTAAGTCATTTTCTATCATCATCAGAGCAGAAAATGAAAATCTGAAATGTACTTGAACATTAAAGCGAAAAACAGGCATCACAACCGCCATTTTTACAAAGAAAATAAATAAATAATCATGTTATGAAAACAGAAAACTTGGATATACCAATATGGTATGGAAAATCATTCAGATCCATTGTCATCCTTAAATATAGACTCTAATAAATTTCCATTGGATACGCAGGCACTTTTGAATAATCTTAGTGAAATGTCTCTATTTCACACATACATCCCGTCTCTCGCTCACATTCTGACATTCACGTGATAGACTGACAGATATATGAAGCTTTACAATACAATGAACACACCCTGCCAATGAAAATCTGCTCCACGCACTCGCACGCACACACATTCTCAAATACCTACATTTATGAACAGACCAGCAAGAAGAAACAGTTTGTATCTCACTGATAGGTTATCAACAATATTTAACATTAAATTCATCAGTAAAGAGTTTATGCATGGAAAATTAACATTTGATTAAAAAAGGTTTGTGATTCGATCACATGACGCAATTGTTCAGGCCGCAAAAATTCTGACCTAGCTTGTTTGGGAGTGTCTCTGGAGATAGAAAAATGTAATAATGTTCAAGTACAAGCATTAATAAACTCTCTAGAGATAACAACTTAATGTTAAATGTCATCAAGCCAGCTCTAAAGATGCTGGAATCAACTGAAAATCTGGACAAAACACATCGAATCTTCATAGTGCTCATGAAATACGCTGATGTCTCTCGGTTCTACCTCTACCTCTCTGCATTAACATGCAAGATTGAACAAACACCGAACAGTTAAAGTAGCTGTCATATACAACACAGTCATTATGGTACATATTGGAAAGAAATCTTTAAGATTCTCTGATACCCCCCCTTCAGAAGATATCAATCTGTCACATGTGCATATGTGTACGTTAATTGCACAGGGAAATCGACCATCAGCCTCTGACGCTGTGAACGCAAGACGTGAAGTCTGTCTCGGAGAACGCAGCTTTGGAGCGAAGCCAACGAGCCTATCGTACCGCTCGCACCGACGCCAGCTGTCATAGTGCCACAGTAAAATAGAAAGACGGTGACGTTTGAGAGAATAGATGACTACCGTAACCCGTCCCTTACAGTCATCGCAAAAGCCTCGACAGATAAGCGCGATTTCAAATGGATACGTGTGGATCTCCAGATGGGGTGAATATATATGCGTTTGAGATGAATGCAGTGTTAACAGCTCATTTATCTGTACTCTAATTCCTGTGTATCTCAATCTCGCAGTGGCGAGGCCTGAAATATACTCTGCGCAAGTACATGAACGGCAGATACGTGAGTTGGATTCATTTGTCGTGATCTGAAAGCTGTCAGACGGCAATTCATAATTCAACAGCCAGTGTGTGTATCCTCAGCAATGCCACAAGAGGCGATATAGTGACTATCCTGACCAGTTCTGATTCCAAAGCCATTCAGCAGAAGAATTAAAAACTTGTCTTATGGTTTATATGGCTTTGTATGGCTTGTCTTATGGCTTATTATTGTTATAGTAAAGCAAAAGTTTGATGATCATCTAGTTAAGTTTAAAGACATCAGTTTGAATAATGACATGAAGGGTCCTTTGCATGATATTGTTTCCAAATTTTTTGGTTTCTTACTTGTGTAAATGAGTTTTTCAAATATGAATAAGCAGTGAAGTGAAGGCTGCAATTATTTGATCAAAACACAGTGAAAACAATTAAGTATTATTGTAATTCTAAATAACAGGTTTCTTTTTTAATATTTTCTAAAATGTAATTTATTTCTGTGATGATAAAGCTGAATTTTCAGCAAGCAATCTTCATCGTCACAAGATTTTTCAGAAATCATTATAATATGACCAAAAAAAAGCTGCCTCATTATTTATTGTAGAAATCACAATATATTTAGCATTATTTCATTCTTAGTAACAAATAAAATAAACAATATATGTTGATCCAAAGTATAGCAAAAACAGTACAATTTTGAAATATTTTTACTATTTAAAATAACTGTTTGCAATTTGAATATATTTCAAAGCTGAATTTTTGCATCAATAAATAATAAATATTTTGCAACATTAGAAATGTATTTACTGCAACTTT
This sequence comes from Labeo catla, assembly GCA_012976165.1. NCBI lineage: Eukaryota > Metazoa > Chordata > Actinopteri > Cypriniformes > Cyprinidae > Labeo > Labeo catla. Next base: position 98,358 of record VONZ01000134.1, on the reverse strand, counting down.
GATTTAAGGATAAAATTATAAAAGTATTAATTTCTTAAAAAATGTGGACAATGTATCACCCTGACATTTCTCCAGAAATGGCAGGGTGAAGAATGAAGAATATATATATATATATATATATAGGATTAATTTAATAAAATGATAAATGTATTACCAAAAAAAAACAAAAAAAAACAAAAATCTTTTAAAATTATATTTTTTTAAAGAATTAAAATATTATATTTTGGCTTTTTTTTCTTTATTAAATTGTATCAATTGACAAATCTTAATACCCTAAAAAAAGATACAAATTTGGATTAAAAACATGTCACTTCAAGTATTATTATTGTTTTTTTTTAAATAAATTAAAATATAGGATCTTAAAAACTTAAACTTAGTGTCACTGATTGATGTCACTGTTATCGCCCCTTATGTGCTGAGGTTTGTTACTGCAAAGTAACAGCACACTTTAAGAATATTCACTTCCAATATGTTGATCAAGCATTCATGTCTTCGTGTACTTGCATAAAGTGTATTTCTGGCCTATTCCGCCTTACAAGGCAAATTAGATTTGCCTGGCCCACACCACAGAGGTCACTAGCTGAATTTTCGTCCAACAACATCGTTAACTTGCACACTGCTACCATCACAGATTCTGTTCTTGTAACAGATGCATAAATTTGGCCTCCCGTAGTGCTGTGATGCGATGCAGCGGCGCTCCGTCCTTCCAGGTCCGCCTTCGATGACATCAAGAGACTTTGCCGACGCACTCTTACAGGAATCAAGCTGGAACGAGGACATGGCACCCTCCAGGGAATAACTCACAGTTCTGAGGCTCGCTAGTGGTTAACTGCTGACTTCCCTCAGGGTTCCGGAGGGCTGTAGATGGCAAAGATGGTGGAGGTAGTGATGAACGGCGGGGAAGAGAGTGAGAGAGCGAAAGACAGAGAGAAAGGAAGAGCACAGTGGAAGCGCCAGCACTATAACAAATGGGCCTCCAGCCGAAGCCAGTGCAATCCTTGGCGTATGTAGCGCACCAGTTCTGTCATGCTGCTGTGCTGCGTCAACGGTTCCATTACTGAGTCCAGCTCCAGAAAGAACTCTGTCAGGACACAGAGACACACACACAGCGATTATTAACATGGGAGGAACGTTGTTGTTTACATATGACTGCGGTAAATGACATATGACAGGTGCTGCTAACCTTTATGACATAATGTGTCACTGATAGCAAAAATCAACAATAATGGCATACTTCTATGGCATTTATTAATCTTAGTTAATGTTAATTTCAGCATTTACTAATGCATTATTAAACTCATAAGTTGAGTTAGTTAACATTAGTTAATGCACTGTGAACTAACATGAACAAATAATGAGTGACTATTTTTATTAACTAACATTAACAAAGATTAATAAATAGGGTAATAAATGTATTGTTCATTGTTTGTTCATGTTAGTTAATACATTAACTAATGTTAACAAATGACACCTTATTGTAAAGTGTTACAAAAAAAAAAGTTTGTTAGTGTTTGTTTTAGAGAGCTCTTTAAAGGTGGAAAATATACTTAAATCCTGTCTTCATTTATTAAAAAAAAAAAAAAAAATTCCTAAAAACATTTCTTATACATTTTCTTATCTTTTCAAGATTTAAAAAATCAAACATCATCATAAAAATATTTAAACAAAAAACTTAAAATCTTAAAACTCATTGTAACCTCCTAATCCTCACAATGTATTTTGTTTTTAGACAATATTTAAACTAAAACCATATTGCATCTGATCAGCAACTTGTCATTAATGTGTGATTGTGAAGAGAATTACAAGTTTTGAATGTTACCATGTTATTACCATGTTATTCCATTTTTTCCTTTTTAAATAAAAATTGAGAAATTCTTTGAAATTTATATTCAATAATCATGAGAAGTCTTATTTGAATATATAATTGTTAAAATAAGCACAGTATAATCTAAGAATTACAAAAATTAACTGGAATGAATGGTATTTAATTAAATTAATTTAACATAACTCATAATTCCACAAATTTATGAAACCTACATATTTATTTATATTAAAATATATTTATAATATGTGATATAATATATATGTGTTACATATTTATTTATAAACAAACCAACATAAATAATACTCTGAAAAGTTTTCAAAGAAAAATAAATTGATTTTACTTGCATAAACATCTCTATTTTAGATGAAAAAAAGATCAAGTTTTTATGCTGTAATGGTCAACAGGCATATTTATTCACAAAATTAAGCGAGCATTTGTAATCATTTAAGATTTCAGCTATATACTTTTCATTTTTCCTTTTCTATTATTTTATTTTATTTTATTTATTTTTGTTTTTTTTAAGAAGATCTTAAGAAATTATTTTCTTAAGAAATTCTTTATTTTATTTTATTTTATTTATTATTTTATAAGAATTGCACTTAGGAACATTCTTAAAAAGTTATTAAGAATTAACATTATTAGACATTTATCTTATGAAATGTCTTGTTTCTTGAGGGTATGATTGATAATTCTAAAATAAAGACGTAAATAACATGATAAACATGCAAAAACTATAATTATTTTTTCACTGAACACAACCAAATAAATAAATAAATAAATAAATAAATAAAAATTCCTCTTAAGCTAAAATTTTACTGGGCACTGAAAATCAAAGAAAGTCATCAGTTTGAATCTTCCTACCTGATCTCATGACGAAAACGTACCTGTAGGAACTTTTTTGCAAGACGGACATTTAACGGACATTTCAAGTCAAAACCAACGTTGCATAAAATGCACCATATGTCTCTTTTAGCACCCACTCAGTGGACATTTAACATCGAATATGTCACAAAATGTACATGACATATTTCTCGTCTTGCAGTTAAGTTCGTCATGAGATCAGAAGCTTCTTAAGTTTAGCCTGAAGATAACGGAGGTATCTGATGACATCACTGACACCTACAAATGACTGCAGCAATTAGCAAACAGATGACAACAACAGACCACAGAGTCATGTACGCGCCCGAGGACCTGCATCAGAACTGATACTGTCATAATTAGCCAATCCCGCTATCACTCTGACCAAAGCTTGTACCCACCAGCCCTTAACTGCATTCATTTCTAGGAAAGACACTGAGGAGGGGAAGCTGAGAGAGTTTATTACGGCTGATTTCTGAGGCGGGGGAGACCTCGTACAACACGCAGGGTCTCCGAGCGTTTTAATTAGTCTCCTCCAGAGGACACAGAGAGAGAAAGAGAGGAAATGACAAGCCACATCAGATCTCAAATGCAATTAGCATAGTGGCTTTTTCATTTCTCTGGTGGGACGTATCAAGCGTTGAGTCACTGATAACCCTGTAAGTGCGAGAGGTGAATTTCTTATATAACGCTGAGATATATGACAGAGAAGACAAATGTGATTTTTCCACAAGAGAGAGAGAGAGATTTTGGGACAAAGTAATTCTTTACTTCAATCACTGTTTCATGATGCAAAATAAAAAGCCCCAAAAATGGTAGGCAAAGAACTAATTGTATCTCTTTAAAACAGATGTGCGATATAGCTAAAAATGATATAGCATAAAACCTTTGACAATTGTACATATTGCTCTCAGCATTTTCTCTGAAATAGTTTAAAAATAACTTCTATCTAGAAATCGTGAATAAAAAAAAAGATAGTTTTCACTATCAACATTTCTAGTAAATCTCCAAAATGAATGAATGAATGAACGTATAAATAAATAAATTAGGAAAAAACAAACTTAATATTTTGGAAGTAAAATTGTTGATATATTTTTCTTTTCTTTTCTTTTCTTTTCTTTTCTTTTCTTTTCTTTTCTTTTCTTTTCTTTTCTTTTCTTTTCTTTTCTTCCAAATATGAAACCTTGAGACTCAGACCTTTGCAACAACATGTTTTGTTAAAATCACAAGAAGTTTTGATTAAAAAAATATCTTTGAACTTTGAACATTAAAATAGTCTTTTGAAACTTAAAGGCCAAATAAAAAGGGAATTAAAATTGTGAATAAAAAAAAGATAGATAGTTTTCACTATCAACATTTCTAGTAAATCTCCAAAATGAATGAATGAATGAACGTATAAATAAATAAATTAGGAAAAAACAAACTTAATATTTTGGAAGTAAAATTGTTGATATATTTTTCTTTTCTTTTCTTTTCTTTTCTTTTCTTTTCTTTTCTTTTCTTTTCTTTTCTTCCAAATATGAAACCTTGAGACTCAGACCTTTGCAACAACATGTTTTGTTAAAATCACAAGAAGTTTTGATTAAAAAAATATCTTTGAACTTTGAACATTAAAATAGTCTTTTGAAACTTAAAGGCCAAATAAAAAGGGAATTAAAATTGTGAATAAAAAAAAGATAGATAGTTTTCACTATCAACATTTCTAGTAAATCTCCAAAATGAATGAATGAATGAACGTATAAATAAATAAATTAGGAAAAAACAAACTTAATATTTTGGAAGTAAAATTGTTGATATATTTTTCTTTTCTTTTCTTTTCTTTTCTTTTCTTTTCTTTTCTTCCAAATATGAAACCTTGAGACTCAGACCTTTGCAACAACATGTTTTGTTAAAATCACAAGAAGTTTTGATTAAAAAAATATCTTTGAACTTTGAACATTAAAATAGTCTTTTGAAACTTAAAGGCCAAATAAAAAGGGAATTAAAATTGTGAATAAAAAAAAGATAGATAGTTTTCACTATCAACATTTCTAGTAAATCTCCAAAATGAATGAATGAATGAACGTATAAATAAATAAATTAGGAAAAAACAAACTTAATATTTTGGAAGTAAAATTGTTGATATATTTTTCTTTTCTTTTCTTTTCTTTTCTTTTCTTTTCTTTTCTTTTCTTTTCTTTTCTTTTCTTTTCTTTGTTTTTAAAATGTGCTCCTACATGCTCGTACCAAACTTTGTCACTTAATGTACATAAAGAATGAAAATGAATATTTTTTTATTTATAAACACCAACAAATCACAGTAAAAATGAGCAACATCTGCCTACAAATGTGAAAAATCATGAGGATTCTGTGAACTATTTAAGAGTGAAAATGAATCATTGTGTACTTCTTTAAAGCACAATAAAAATAAAATAAATAAATAAATAAATAAATAAATGAAAAAATAATTGAATTAAAATAAAATTAATTAAAACCTAATTATTTAAAATGTATTTCAAATTTACTGTAGAGAAAATGTGCTGAAAATGTACTAAACATTTTTATTTTATAAAAAAAAAAGAATATATAAAACATATATATTTGACTAAATATTTTGGAATCTAAAATCGCTATAATCGCTAAAATCTATAATCAAAGCCATGAATAAATGAATGTTCCAAATTTAAAGTTGATATTACAAAAATGTAGGTTCCTGTAAGATTTTTAGGAGCTATCATAGCCATCAGGTGATACTGAAACTCCACTGATTTCTTGTCTGTTATAATATTACTTTTATCACAAAATGACCACCAAATATGAAACCTTGAGACTCAGACCTTTGCAACAACATGTTTTGTTAAAATCACAAGAAGTTTTGATTAAAAAATACTGAACTAGAGTTTTGAACAGATTCATTAAAATAGTATTTTGAAACTTAAAGGCCAAACAAAAAGAGAATTAAAATACATGCAATATTCACAGTGTTGCTTAATATCACCAACAAAATCACCGCAAACGTATATATGTATTTATCATTCAGCTCTGTTCTCTATTTGCAGTCTAAAGAAAAAACAAGTGTCTGTACAACTGTCTACTGAACAAAAAAACCTGAAATACAACTCAAAAACCATCCTACCTTGACTTTCCTGGGCCAGCTTGTCAGCGGTTTCCCAGTGTTCATAGCTGCGCAGGATGTTGTTGGTGATGTTGACATGACTGGCTGCCATGTGGTGGATGCGTTGGGGAATGGCCACGCTTCCAGAGGCAGAGGAAGAGCCCATCACTCCAGCACCGCTGCTGACCGAACTGACAGGAGATGGACTCAGGGACATGGGAGATGGGGTACCTGTGCTCCTGTTAGGAGAAAAATGAAATACTGGCCAATGAGAATTTTGTAAATCCAATCCACCATATTTCTGCATCATTTCAAACAGTCCTTAAAATAGATATTGTGCATTTCTGGCAAGGGGGACCTGTGAACCATTTTGTTGGTTGCTTGGTTTCTTTTTATTTTATGTTATGCTCAGTAGCCCCGCCCACAGTGAAATCTCATTGGCTCAGTATCCTTTGTCACATAGATTTATATAAATCATATACGTTTTAACTGGCTGCAATGACTACTCTTGTGTAAAAGAAGTACTTGTTAGCATACTTGTAAAAAATGAGTACTTATTCCAGATTTTGTAAACTTTAAAAAGTATATTTTTAATGTAATGTTTTTAAACATTTAATTACATGGTATTTACAATTAATTGAAAATGCAGTTACACTTTATTTTGAGGTGTTCTTGTTACAGTGATGCTGTAGCAGTTCAGTACATAAAAAAGTAATATCAAATAACACACTACAGTTAAAACTAATGTTAATTTTTTTAAATGTACTTTGATTTTACTGTAAAGAAAACGTACCGTAATTTTTCTATTATATATAAAATAAATATACTAGCCACTGGGTGACACCCAGACTTTTTTAATGCATTTTACTGTCAAAAATCATATAAATCATAATAATGAGCCTTTAATTGCCTACATTGCCTAATAAGCGCTCAAGCGCATGCAAAAACAGCAAGGAGACTTGTGTTTTAATAATTTATTGATAAACTAGTGCCTTCTTTGATTTCGGCTTAAGAGATGAAGTCTGCAACACTGAATCGTCATCTTCGCAGTAGTGATGCGCCTGTATGCATGTTTCATACGGATTACATAATCTGAGAATATTTGTTTTCTATTTGAATTGGTTCTTTTAAAAGTAGACATTTCACTCTATATACATATATTTTTTATGTCTGTAAAGCAAATATACATGGAGTTTCGAAGTTTTGCTCTCAAGTTCACAGAGACCGATACAGCAGAAAGAATCCTGTTTGCGTTCATTATTTTACAAAAGCGCAATGTTTCGTTGTGATTCTGAGTGCACACAAATAAATGTACAGTCTTTACAGATACGAAAGATGTATTACTTTTATCCGTATGACCAAAAATGATGGAGTATTTTAAGGGCAGATCTGGCAATTGAACACTTTAATAGCGCACATTTTTCTAGGTTAGCATTAGATTGAGCAGCCATGTAAAGTTACTACTACATACTTCTTTCAGATGAAAATCCGTATTTGAGGTCGATGAATGCTAGGTAAGCGTATGGATGTCCTGCCCCATGTACTACACTACCACACAGACCAGCCGTAAACGCTCTGTCCGTCACGGACTGCGTGACTTCGCCACTTCCTGTGGATTTTTTTTTCCGCGACTAAGCAACTAATGACAATTTTGGTTGACCAAGCCTCTTCTTGTCGACTAATCGTCTCGTCGACTAATGGTAAATACACATATATTAAATAGGCTCATTTTTCAACTCCCCTAGGGTTAAACAGTTGAGTTTTACCGTTTTTTAATCCATTAAGCCGATCTCCGGGTCTGGCGGTAGCACTTTTAACATAGCTTAGCATAGATCATTGAATCCGATTAGACCGTTAGCATCTCGCTCAAAAATGACCAAAGAGTTTGGATATTTTTCATATTTAAAACTTGACTCTTCTTTAATTACATTGTGTACAAAGATGGACGAAAAATGAAAAGTTGCGATTTTCTAGGTCGATATGGCTAGGAACTATACTCTCATTTCGGCGTAATAATCAAGGAACTTTGATGCTATAACGTGTGAAGCAGCCGCAATGATATTACGCAGCGTCAACTCTGCCGGCTGCAACTCTGCATCTACACAAACTTAGTGCCGGTCACTTTCAGGCGCTGTGTAATATTATTTTGCCTGCTGCACCCATGATACGGCAGCAAAGATCCTTGATTATTACGCCAGAATGAGAGTATAGTTCTTAGCCATATCAGCCTAGAAAATCACAACTTTTCATTTTCCGTCTGTCTTAGTACACGAAGTAACTAAAGAAGAGTCAAGTTTAAAATAGGAAAAAATATTGTCATTATATATGGTCATTTTTGAGCAAGATCAGTCTAATCAGATTCAATGATCTATGCTAAGCTATGCTAAAAGTGCTACCGCCAGACCCGGAGATCGGTTGAATGGATTCGAAAACAGTAAAACTCAACTGTTTAACTCCAGGGGAGTTGGACAATGAGGCTATTTTCAAAAAAAAAGTGGAGTGTTCTTTTAAGATTTGAAGTCCACTGTAAGTGCCTATTCAATATAATTAAATAAACTTCTTTTTCAAAGGCTACCACTACTACCAGCCACGAGATTCTATATGTTTACCCAACAACCCTTTAATCAGTATCTCAGTACATCAACAGGAACCTGCAGACAGAGTCGTTCCTCCAGACAACTATCGGCACACATATTCATTGGTCTCTTTAGTGCTGCACCCTGAACAATCTGGTTCAGTGGCCTGTAATCCACTGATAAATGGAAACACACTCAAGCCTCGGCCGGCTAAATTATGCGCCCTGTCAACAGCCAGGCCCATTCGTAGCAGGTTTCAGGGCTCTGCTAAAATAAATAAACTCCCTCAGAGGCGAAAAAAGAAAGCTGAAAAGATTCATGACGGTAAAGGATGAGGAGGAGGTCGAGGATGGATGTGTTGATCACAGCTACAGCAGGTACGGCTGCCTCTTTATTGCTAATGTAGTGGCTGCAGGGGCCGAGCCGGTGAGGCTAATTGCTTTTGACAGGCAGGTTGGCAGCCGAACAGTGGGCCTGGGTAGCGTCCAGCTAGAGGAGAGTAGCTAGATCAGACACTCACACAAAGTCAAACACAGCGCCTCTCGCACCGCCTCACCCCATTGGTACTCGGTTGCCATGGAACTGACATGGAAGCGATGCTGCTTTCCCAGAGTTCATCTCTTCATGTCCTTTCACTGATGTCAAGTAACCATGACTGTGGTTTCATATCTCACACTATATATTTTTCCCCACTTGGCAGCGGGAAGAAGATTCAGGAGAGCTGTTCTCAGGCAAGATGGAATCTTTTCACAAGCTGGCAGAAATACAAAAGGACAAAGAGAGGAAAATGCACGTACTTTCCATTGGCTCCCCACGGCGAAGGTGCTTGGGAACTTTTTGCAGAATTCTGCAGGAACAAGAAAGAGAATACCATTTATAAACACAGCACACAATCGGCAATGCAAACATGCTAGGTCTCATGCAAACGCTATTAATCATATTTAGCTTACAGTTTGACAATGCTTAGAACTGATGAATACATTGATTTAATGATGGCATGCAAAATTGATGAGAACAAGCTATTCAAACAAATATGAATATTTTTAGCTCTTTTTCTTAATTGCAATACACAAAGACATGGATCGTACCTTGAAATACTCCATTAGTGAGCGGGAATACTTCATCGCATGATCTTTCTTCAGCTTGAACATTCGCAAGTACAGAAGTGACAAACAACGATTGCTGAAAAAGAGGAAATATTCATTATGGTTCTATTATGATTCTGCCACACGTATTCAAGAAATATTGAAAGATGCTGTTAAGACTATTAATGTAGCATCATCAAGGAAATGGTTGGGTGTTTCTGGGCATTTTTATATCCCAGGGAATGATCTTTTTGTTGTATTAATATTACATTAAAACGGAAACTATTTATCAGTTCAATTTTTCAAATCAAGTTTATTTGTATAGCGCTTTTACCATACAAATCATTGCAAAGCAGCTTTACAGAAAATTAAAGTTTCTACAATATATTTAGTAGTAGCTTATCAGTGGTGACTATGTCAAGTTGATGTACATATGACAGAAATGTACAGTAAAAATCAGTTAATTAATGACATATAATAATGACATATAAAAATTGAGCTCTTAACAACCTGGAGCTCAACACGGTCAAAACAGTGGAGATGATCATAGACTTCAGGAGAAACCCCCCTGCACTCCCCCCTCTCAGCATCATGGACAGCACTGTGGCTGCAGTGGAGACATTCAAGTTCCTAGGGTCCATCATCTCCCGGGACCTGAAGTGGGACACTCACATCGACTCCATTGCAAAAAAGGCCCAACAAAGGTTGTACTTCCTTCGACAGCTGAAGAAGTTCAACCTGCCACAGGAGCTGCTGAAGCAGTTCTACTCAGCCATCATCGAATCTGTTCTTTGCACATCAATAACTGTCTGGTTTGGCTCAGCCACAAAATCAGACACCAGAAGATTACAGAGAACGGTTCGGACCGCCGAGAGGATTATTGGTGCTCCCCTGCCCACCCTTCAAGAACTGTATACATCCAGAGTGAGGAAAAGGGCTCAGAAAATCACTTTTGCCATCTGGTCGGCGCTACAGAGCCACAAATACCAGGACAGCCAGACATAAGAACAGTTTCTTCCCTCGGGCAATATACCTAATGAACAGTTAAATGTTCCAGACCCCCCCCACACACACACACAATTGTGCAATAAAAATATGTGCAATAACCTTTATTTGTTACCACCTACATCTCAGTACATCCCGACATCTCATTCTATTCTATTCTATTCTACTCTACTCTACTCTACTCTATTCTATTCTATTCTATTCTGTTCTTTTTCTATCATCTGTAGCACACCTGTATATACAATTTATTTATTTTCTTAAATCTTATATTGCAATTTTTGTCTATTTATATTTACATATGTGTATTTTTTTATTCTCAACTTATATTATTTTCTCTGTTGTTGTTGTCGTCTCTGTGCACTGGAAGCCTGTGACACCAAAACAAATTCCTTGTATGCGTAAGCATACTTGGCAATAAAGCTGTTCTGATTCTGATTCTGATTCTGACATTTATCATGCTGTTATTATTTATTTTGTGGTACTTTTTTGGTTATTTATTTTTTTCTGAATGCTTTTATGTGTAGACTTATTAAGAATAGAATTCTTGTCCCAGACCCAAAATATCTATCGTAAATATGAGAAACCAACATAAAAAATCTCGTTGCATTTTCAAAACCATTATAATCAAAAAAGTGACATAAACATAAACCATTTCATAATATAAACCACTGATTTAAAATTATTATGACTGTCCCACAATTGTGGCATAATTTCTATTATGACAAATAATTTTGCCTGAAATATGTGACCCTGGACCACAAAACCAGTCTATTCTCTAAAGTATTTTGTATCTTTGTAGCAATGGCCAATAGTACATTGTATGGGTCAAAATGTTTTCTTTTCTACCAAAAATCACTAGGATATTAAGTAAAGATCATGTTCCATGAAGATATTTTGTAAATTTCTTAGGATAAATACATCAAAACATAATTTCTGATTAGTAATATGCATTGCTAAGAACTTTATTTGGACAACTTTGAAGGCAATTTTCTCAATATTTAGATATTAAAATATTTTTAAATAGGTGTATCTTGGCCAAATATTGTCCTATCATAACAAACCATACATTAATGGAAAGCCTATTTATTCATTTATTTATGATATTATTCTAATTGATGATATATAAATCTTATTTATGATGTATAAACCTCAGATAAAAAAGGCCCTTATGACTGGTTTTGTGGTCCGGGGTCACACATATTTTTAATTAGCATATTTGTAAATTAGACTGTTAATGAAGAAATGATAAAGGAAGAAATGTGAAGCAAACAAACTGATAATATAAAAAATAAATAATTCACTGGTTTTTATTGTATTTTATTTAAAAATTTATTTAATTTATTTAAAAAATATCAGTAAGCCATGGCAACTTATGTTTTTACATTAACTCATCAAAATAAATTAAAAAGTCAACTTTTTAAAATAAGTTGTCCAAGGTTCAATTCATTCTTTTAAGTCAGTTCAATATAATGTAAGTTGAAAAGACTTTTATACTTTTTATAATTTAAAGCAGCAACTTTTTTTACAGTGTACTTTAACTCATCAAAATAATTTAACTTGATTTTTTAAAAGTTGGTTCAGTGATATTTCAGTTGATATGACTTGTACAATCAAATTGATTATACTTAAAACATAATTGAAGACAACAATTGAACTGAAGTGGAGATTGATAGGTCGATTTTTATTTATCTATCTATCTATCTATCTATCTATCTATCTATCTATCTATCTATCTATCTATCTATCTATTTATTTATTTATTTATTTAGCTATACAATTACCTTTACCTAAACAAGGGAGCCAGCAGTCTTATTCCAGAAATGTTTAAAATGTAATTTCCACCAAACAAAAGACAATAAATACTTGTGAAATGTGGTGGAAAACAAAACAAAGCAAAAAACGACAAAACCAAACAAAACACAAACAAAAAACACACAATAAAACAGAACAAAACAGAACAAAAACAAACAAACAAAAAAACAACAAAACAAAACAGAACAAAATAAAAACAAACAAACAAAACAAAACAAAACAGAACAAAATGAAACAGAACAGAATAAAACAAAACAAAACAAACAAAAGAAAAAAAAACATAAAAACAAACAAAAAACAAAACAAAATAGAACAAAAAAACAAAAAACAGAACAAAACAAAACAAAACAGAACAGAACAAAATAAAAACAAACAAAACAGAACAAAATAAAAACAAAAAGCAGAACAAAATAGAACAAAGAACAAAACAAAACAACAAAAACAAAACTAAAAAACAACACAAAAACAAAACAAAACAAAACAGCAAAACAAAACAAATCCAGTGATGTATGTATATCCACTGTAGGATACCAGTAGTCAAATTAATACTAGCAAATAGTATCACAAATGTGTTTTAAGAGAGTTTTATTTATATATAATAATTCACATGCAGGGCCAAATGTGTCTGTGGCAAGAACATTGACAGTATCTTGTTGACAACAACAACAAAAACAACAACAACAACAGTATTATCATAACCAGCAGTGTGCATCAATATGAGCACCGAGGGGGAAGCAGCCAGTATCATGGGGTGGCTGACCTTTCAACAGTATGCTTGCGAGACACCAGATGCTTGGGACATATGCACAGCCCCATGAAACCAAAACTAGCTTTCTCACATTTCTCACGCATCCAGACTACTGACGTCCCATCAATATCTAAACAAGGTGTCTGTCCCTCCTAAAGCAGGTCAGATGCTTTTATGGCATCCTGTTGATGCGTCTTTATTTGTGCACGAAACGTGTCCCAATGTCACAGGTCAAAATCTACAGGTTATATTGGCCTAATATGTGAAGCCAGAGAGTAAACATGCTTTTACAGCTCTCATAAATGCATATAATATCACCCCAACAGTATTATGTCCTCGACCCAGGTTTATAAATCATAAACGCGGCAGCCTTTGTAAATCCCTTTCGGCTGCTAGATGGCTTTCATTAACAAGCCAGAGAGACTGGCAGCTGAATTCCAATCTGCGCTGATGACTGTCATCCCGTTATAAGCGCAAAACTAACCTTGACATTCAAAATAAACAAGCCGCCGCGGCGTGACAGGCAGGCAGAGCACGGGCGGCTTTTATCTGGGCGAGAATATGTTTCTGCCGTCACCATGTGGAAATCTTTCATTATCCTCTAATAGCTTAATGAAATACAGGAATAATGATCCACTCTAAGCTGATTAAGCGCTTTAGCAGTGTTTTAAAGCTTCCTTCCAGATACGGATGATTGTCGTCGAGCGATGGCTGAGAGGAGATTTAACTGGCTGCTAGTGCAAAGCGCTGGATTTAGCTTCTGATGGTACGCGGGGAACGGCGGTGGAGTGCTAATACCACCTCTGACGCCCTTAGAAGGCCCTAATGCGTACCTCACTTCTTCAAAACAACTACATCAGTTAGGTTATCAATGAAACTCACATTTTAAGCTCTATGTATGTTGGATGTGATCCTTGGATACATATGACAATTGTTTTTTGAAATAAAGTCCACAATGTGGATCATTCTGAAAAATTAGAGGGCGTTTTTTTGTGTTTGGGCGATTATTTTACATGACTACACCATTTTGGTGGCCTGAAAACAAACTTTTGTAAACAAGTTCAGTGCACGTTTTTGAAAATGATAACGTTTGCATACAAAAGTGCACATTTGTGAAAACTGATATCATGGGTATTACATGTTCATTCTATAAGCATGTGCACAGGCGCATGTTTTTTTTTTTTTTAACAAAATGACATCGCCACCTACTGGCCTGGCATGAATAATACAGTGTGAAGGTTGGTTTTGATAACACTGTCTTTTCAAAAACCGAAAGGAAAAACTTTTGCGTCGTGAAACATACCCTTAGTCGGGAAGGGTTTATCTAACCGACATTTAAAGTGACTTTTAAAGAAGCACGATTTATCTTTTTCTGTAACATTTAGGGGAGGGTGGTCTGATGTAACCTGCATAACTCTGGAAGCAAAGTGAAATGTAGAAATATACTCAAGGACACAATGAGTCTTGCAAACTTTGCAAAATCAAGCAAGTGGCTCTTCCTCTAAAGAGTTCCTTGCAGAACAAACCTTGTAAACAAAACAAAAACTTTACCTTCTGACACTCTAAATTTTTTTATTTCAAAAAATTGTAAGCTAGCCAATCAGAATGAAGCTGGCAGTTTCGAGAAAGTTGCTTTTTTTGTTCTTTGCAATATTTTGGTCACTTACAGCAATATACTTATAAAATGCTGTTGGTAACACTTTACAATAAGGTTCATTAGTTAACATTAGTTAACTACATTAGTTACCGTGAACTAAGAATGAACAATGCTTCTTTAGTATCTATTAATCTTAATGTTAATTTCAGCATTTACTAATGCATTATTAAAATCACAAGTTGTGTTTGTTAACGTTAGTTAATGCACTGTGAACTAACATGAACAAATAATGAGTGACTGAATTTTTATTAACTAACATTGACAAAGATTAATAAATAGTGTATAAAATGTATTATTCATTGTTCGTTCATGTTAGTTAACACATTAACTAATGTTAACAAATGACACCTTATTGTAAAGTGTTACCATGTTGTCAGTAGATTTTTTGAGGTCTTTTATACCTGACTGAAAATACAGTAAAACAGTAATATTGTAAAATATTATTACAATTTAAAATAGCTTTTTTCTATTGTAATGTATTTTTAAATGTAATTTATTCCTGTGATCAAAACTGAATTTTCAGCATCGTTACTCCAGTCTTCAGTGTCACATGACCCTTCAGAAATTATTATATGGTGATTTGCTACTCAGAAACATTTTCTTTTCTTTTCCTTTCCTTTTTTGTTAACAAAAAAGCTTAAAAGAACAGCATTGACTTGAAATAGAATTTTTTTTATATAATAATGTTAGAATAATGTTTTACTGGCAGTTTTGGTCAAATTAATGTCAGAGCACAGGCTTTTTGAGTCCTCTGTAGGAGAGAGCGGTTTTTAGCACAGACAATTTGGTGCACTTCTTCAGCAAAATACAGGTAAACATTTTATTTTATTTAAACCGTTTTTACTGTGCTGTAAATTGTATTATTTTACGCAATGCAACATGAGGACGAGATGTCAGTCAGCTGCGTCAGCAGTGGTCACTTCGATGATGGAAACACCTTTTGCATTGCATAAAATAAATGGATTTTATTCGTTATAGTACAGAGTTTAATTTAATTTGATGTTAAAATATGTTCTCTAATGTCAGTATTGTTTGTTTATGGGCAGGTTTTGGAGTCAGTCAAGGCATCTTTCAGCTACGAGTGAAACGCAAGGCCGTGGTCTGAAGTTCGCAGTTGGTTGAATTCAATGGTTGAATACACTAAAATTAAAATGATACTTTCAACTGTTATATGTTTATGTCTAAAATGCTTGTTAAATGAGTTAAACTATGCTGCATTCACACAAATAAATTCAATTTGTCTTGTATTTTTTTTCATGTGTTCTTGTTTAATAATAAAATGTTCATCTTTTGATTATTACTGTTGCCTCTAGTAATTCTGTGAGTGTTTTTATAAGTTCCAGTCCATTTTAAGCCAGCAATATAATAATTTTTTAACAATAGTTGACTCAAATAAAATAACCCAGCATGTTTGGTAAAAACATTTAACCCAACCAGCTGGGTCAAAATAACTCAGCATGTGTTCTGTCCAATATTTACCCAGCACCGGTTGCCAAATAACCCAAGTTGGGTTGTTTGTAACCCAGCATTAGGATCAGATTATGAAGAGTTGAGGCACATGAAAGCAAACTTACCACAGTACAGCGAGCTTCTTCTCAGCTATTGTGGCGGAATGACTGGTGAAGTTCTTTAATCTCATTGCGTACCTTAAATAACAAAAGCACAGGTAACACTTTAGTATAGGGAACAATTCTCACTATTAACTAGTTACTTATTAGCATGCCTATTATTAACACATTGGCTGTTTATTAGTGCTTATAAAGCACCTGTTCTGCATGACCATATTCTACATCCCTAATCCTACCTGAATTTAACAACTACCTTACTAACTATTAATAAGCTAGTTAAAGGAGAACTCCACTTCCAGAACAACAATTTACAAATAATTTACTCACCCCCTTGTCATCCAAGATGTTCATGTCTTTCTGTCTTCAGTCGTTTACTCAGTTATGGTTTTTGAGGAAAGCATTTCAGGATTTTTCTCCATATAATGGACTTCATTGGTGCCCCGTTTTGAACTTCCAAAATGTAGTTTAAATGCAGCTTTAAAGGGCTCTAAATGATCCCAGCCGAGGAAGAAATGTCTTATCTAGCAAAACGATCAGTCATTTTTTTCAGAAAATAAAAATTTGTATACTTTTTAAGCACAAAAGCTTGTGTAGCACAGGCTCTGGGATGCGCGTTCACGACGCTATGTACTACTGAATCATGTCAAAAGTTCATACAGAACGTAGGCAGAACTACAGACCCAGTGTTTACAAAGCGAATGCACACAGACTAAGGAAGTGCAAGTTCGTTTGTAAACGCTGTTTACAAACAAAAAGGTACAACGATGTCCTCCTCTGAAGTTGTAAGAGAAAATAAGATGGAGTTTTTCACCATACTTAGTACACAGACGATGAACTTACATGTGATTCATAGTAGTGATGGGAAGTTCGGATCATTTTACCGACTCGGACTTTGAGTCTCGTTCAGTAAAATGAACGAATCTTTTTTCGAGTCATGTCGTTCATTTTAGCAAAATATAATTTAAATGTTAAATGTTACTTCCCTAACACATCTACTGCTTACACAAATGTTGATCACACTACAAACAAGACAAAACTATAATGCTATAAGAAACAGAAAATATTCAATAATTCATTGTTTACCTGGGTCTTTAGTCACCTCACCTCTTATCTGACAAGTTTTTGGGTTCGAGTCATTCGTTCATCACCATAAGATGAACGAACAACTCGAAAAACCTGAAGACTCGAAACAGGTGAACTAATTCCAGTACAGAACCTAACAGGATGTTGAGCATACGCGACTGAACGAATCGCTCCCTGAGACGACTCATTCTTCCGTTCAAATTAAAGAATCGTTCAAAAATGACCATTCACTAATTCGTAGCATCGTGGATGCGCATCCCAGAGCCTGTGCTTACATGAGCTTTTGTGCTTAAAAAGTATACAAATTTTTATTTTTCAAAAAAAAATGACTAATCGTTTTGCTAGATAATCCTCGGCTGGGATTGTTTAGAGCCCTTTGAAGCTGCATTTAAACTAGATTTTGGAAGTTCAAAATCGGGGCACCAATGAAGTCCATTATATGGAGAAAAATGCTGAAATGCTTTCCTCAAAAACCATAATTTCTTCACGACATGAAAGACATGAACATCTTGGATGACAAGGGGGTGAGTAAATTATCTGTAAATTGTTGTTCTGGAAGTGGACTACTCCTTAAATGGTTTGTTTAATAGTGAGAAGTGCATCTTGAAATAAAGCGTGACCGAAGTACAAAAGTAAATACACCATATTTCAATTAGCAAATGATCTTAGAATACACTGATAAACTTCGAGGACCATCTAATTTTATTGTCTCCGATGTCAATAGAACAAGAACTGCTACAACTGTAGGTAATGACAATCATCTTTTATTTCTGAATCAAGAAGAGGACACTGACCTGATGAGCTCTACGGTTTCTGAATACATTGTGTATGGTGACTTGGCCTCTAACGGGTCTCGTTCCATGGCGTTGCCGCATTCGATGAACGAGAGTGCCCCGTCGGCGTAATTCACAGCTTTGCCGAACTTGTCCATCTGTGAAGCATTATTGGTGTTAGATGTTGAGATAATTCCACAAATAAAAAAAAAGACTGAGGTAATATTCAAAGCTCGTAAAGTCATATAGAAAAGCAGATATCATCAGAGGAGAAAATAAAGCCATTAGGCTGAGGTAATTCTCTTATGAAGCAACGTGAGTCAGAAGATGTAATGCAAGAGTGCAGATTTACGGCCACCGGACTGGTGTATATTTCCAACTTCATGACAAGTTTATGAATCAGAACAGTTTATTTTGTGTGGTACAGCAGTACAAAGTGCTTTTCTCTACATTTAGGGATTATGTTTTTCATCCTGACTTATCGGCACAGGCTCGTAAAGGCTAACTTTAACTCTCGTGTCTCGTTTCTCAAACGCAAACGAATCAATAGCACTAAACAACATACGCCTGCCTCCGAAGACCCAACGGCATCCAACTCGGCAGACAAGCACAAACAATAAGAGCATATCTCATCTCCATAGGAGCGTAAAATAGATTTACTGACCACTTGCCTCCGCCGGCACCTCAGGAGCCGAGTCCATTCGTTTTCAAGTGAGTCCTTCAATACGAGGCGCGCGGACGCCTGGGATTCATTACACGCCTGCCACTACACTCGTGTAACGCTGGCAATCAATTGCCTTTACTTTGTATTCATGACTAGGCCTATACATCGTCATAGCGATTTATGACAGAGAGGATGTAACTTGCGATAATGGACAATGTCTCCAGAGATAATTGCCTGGATCCAATTATTGAGGGTCTGGGGGTCTGTTTTGTAAATCTCTAACAAAGCTCCTGCTTTATGGATGCTAAGGGCAGACACAAGGGCTTTCGCGCGCCTAGATTGGAAAGTCTTCAATTATAAAAGGTCTGCCGAGAGAGCTTTTTCTCAGCTTGCTAATGGCTCTCTGTAGCGGACGGGTTATGTGTCCGTGTAGTTAAGAGCAGTGTGACAGGAATTTTTCATCTACTTATGCTGAGTGCTAACTTCCCGTTGGAAAGAAAAATCGCTAAATATCGCACTAATATCAGTGTTTCTCCTAGGCTGTGCTGAGATTGGATGAGAAGTAAATGGAGTCTCTGGCTTGGCAGGTTTTTCTCCTCAGTACAAGATGTCATCATTTTGCATATGTCTCCACTAGAGTGTCAGAAGAGATCTCAATGTTACCCACAGTGCTCAGGTGCCAAGATATCAAATTTAGGATCCCTACGCCTTCTGATCAATGAATTACCAAGACTATCCAGTCATTTAATTATTACTTTTATAATGCTTCGATTTGATTCACAAAGACTAATTTTAGCCTAATAAATATCTGAGAGCTAAACAAAGGTATAAAAACCTATTTTTGTCAATTTCCCTTGATTTTTTTAAATATAATAATAATAATAATAATAATAATAATAATTTACAGGTTCCAATAACAATGGGAAATAAATTCTGCAATCAGAAATCAGAATAACCTCTTATCACAAAAATGACAGCTATCTAGTTTTTCTTTAGTTAATAAGAAGAAGAAGAAGAAGAAGAAGAAGAAACAGAAGAATAATAACTGTTAGTCACATTGTTTCTACTTAGTTATGTACACTAGGATTTGATTTGATTAAATTGATTAATTTTTATTTTCCCCCATTTTAAATAGTTGTACTATTTTTGTTGTTGATTTATTTATTTATTTTAGTACAAGTTTTTATTATTTTTATTTTATTTTAGTGAATGCTTACTTTTTCTTGGTTTTAGTTTTAATTAACAATAATAACTGTGGTTCAGTAACAATTATTGTTAATATTTATTTATTTATTTACTTGTTTGTTTGTTTGTTTCAGTTTTTAGGGTTTTTTTAATTACAAGTTTTTATTTTATTTTAATTTATTTTATTTTAATATTTCAGTGAATGTTTACTTTTTGTGGTTTTAGCTTTAGTTTCAGTTAACTATAATAACTGGTTCCGTAACAGTTATTGTTAATATTTATTTGTTTGTTTGTTTCAGTTTTTAGGGTTTTTTTTAAGTACATCACATTTTTATTTTATTTTATTTTATTTTATTTTTTATTTTATTTTAAGTTCTATAACAATTATTGTTTTGTTCTGGCACAAAGACATATTATGAATGGACTTACCAAATCATCTGCCTTCTGCTTCAACTTTTAATATTTGTTTGTTGGTTTATTTATTTATTGTAAGTGAATGTTTACTTTGTGGTTTTAGTTTTAGTTAGCTATAATAATTGTGACTCAGTAACATTATTGTTGATATTTGTTTGTTTGTTTATTTATTTCTTTTTTTTAGGGTTTTTTAAGTACATCAGGATATTATTTTATTTTAATTTATTTTATTTTTCAGTGAATGTTTACTTTTTCATGGTTTTAGTTTTAGTTTCAGTTAGCTATAATAACTGTGATTCAGTCTCAACAATTGTTTTGTTCTGGTAGACATATAGACATATTATGAATGGACTTACCAAAGCATCTGCCTTGTGCTTCAACTTCTTGGCTTCCTGCATGTAGTAATCTGCATTGTGAACACTGTAATGATATAAAGTGTGATTAAGATCTGCTAGTTTTTTTACACACATTCCATTGTGTGCTTTAACATGAACCTGAAATATGCAGATCTACTATATGATTAAAAGACATGTAATACTACATAGTTAGTTCTTACCCACATCAATCACATTGTTACATTACACTTATACTGCTACATACGTGTTATTAAATGTGAGTTTAGGTCTCCTGGGCTCCAAGTGCTCCATGGAGAGGCCTGAAGGGTTTGACCATAGGTCTGTGTCCGACTGGCCATTGCCATGAAAACCACCGGATGTTTTGCTGTGACTGTCTTCCTCCTGGAAAAGCATAAGAACATTAAAATGATAATTAGCCTTTAACAGCTTGAGTAATGCATAACGGATCCATTCACTCTCAGTCTGTTCTGCAACTACTCAGTGTTTTCATTTTTAGGACCATTTAGTTGGATTGATTTTAGACAATTGGCACATGGGAGCCATTCTCTTGCCTTTAAGGCTATTTTGAAACCTTTCCAAGAAGGTAATTAGTTTAGCAAAAACACAGGAAATGTGGTGAAGACCTCAAGCAAGAGGGGGAGGGGGGAAACAAAACTATCTATCCATCCATCCATTCATGCATCCATCCATCCATCCATCTGTCAGTCTGTCTGTGACTTACAGTGCTGGTCTTGGAATGGGAGAAGGATTTGTTGTCTCCTTTGCGGTGTTTGTGTGATGAGGACGATGATGAAGAGGTGGAGGCAGGTATTGTGCGGGTGGAGGGAAGGCTGTTTGGGACGGTGGAGGTGTTTCCCTCCTGACTGATGGAGCTGCATTCACTGCTCCTCCGCGGGCGGCCCACCGGCTCATCGGACAGCGGTGACAGCAGAGGCGGTAACAGCTTATCCTCCCGCTTGCGAGGCTGCTTCTTCAACGAACTTGGCAGAAAAAATAGAAAACATGTCAAAGATCTCTCTCTGTGCACTTGCAAGCCACTTTAAGGCTTAGTGCGGCTCAATAAATTTAAGGTGTTTACAGTATATAGAGTCAAAGACATATAGAGCCATATTTGGTGGTGTTTTAAACACTACTAATGGATACTTGAAAAAAAGTGTCTTTATGTAAACACAGTCAGATGTACATGAAGTGAATGTAAACTGACGGTACTAAACATTGTACACTGTAAAAAATGACAGTGAAGTTAACGGTAAAAGACTATTAAAACAGTAAAATCCTATTAAATGGTTAACGATAAATTCCCCTACAATATACGGTGAAAAACTGTTTTGGACATTGGATGTAATTTTACAGTAGTATAACATTTTTCAAAGTTATGTTTTTTTTTTTGTTTTTTTTTTGTATGTTAATCTAATGTTGTTAAATGAATGTTTATTGCATTATTTCAGTTTCATGTGTGTTACCATGATGGTGTTTAGTGTTTATCTGAATGACACTGTTCACCTTCTATATATATATGTTAGTATTTAAAAGCTGCTTGTGATGGGTTTTTATTCATCATGTGACTTCCTCATCACCACCTGCTTTTGGTGGTTATCAGTATTACAAAGTTACAAAACAGATTTCAGTACTTCAATATGTTGGTTAACCTTACACAAGTTAATGAAATTACGGTATTTAAATGTAAATTTAAGTTAAAACCGTAAAACCTATCTCTGCTTTAGGCCTTGCTGTGTAAATGAGCAGAGGAATGAAATCACATGGACAGATTGTTGCTAGATCAACCCAGATAATGATTAGATGCTTTAGACGATCAGATTGACAAGAAAAGGAAACAGGAAAAAGAAAAAAAAATCCTAAATATAAACATGCACTGAAAAAAGAAGAGAGAACAAAAACTCAAAGTCAAAAATTATATATAAAAAAAAAAGAGAGAGAAACACATTTAAAAAGATCATATGCAAATGTTTAGATGTAAAAATAAACCACTAACTCTGAAAACATATTAGCACATTGTTTTCAGATTTTTTTTCTTACAGTTTTCCCATCCCTAAATATTGTTTTTCTTATTTGAGCATAAATCTAACAAAATTTGCTGGAATTGCGAGAAAAAATTCTGAATTATGAGATAAAAACTTTGCCACTTTTTTTCTCAGAATTTTGTGATGTAAATTTCCAATTGTGAGTAATAAAGTCAGAATTGCGAGATATAGTCATATTTCAGACTTTTTTCTCTGAATTGTGTGATAAAAATTTGATTGCGAGAAAAAAGTCAGAACTGCGAGATAAAAACTCACAATTCTGACTTTTTTTTTAGAAATTTTGTGATGTAAACTTGCAATTGTGAATTATAAAGTCAGAATTGCGAGATATAAACTCACAATTCAGCCTTTTTTTCTCAGAATTGCGTGATAGAACTAAAAAAAAAAAGATACAAACTCGCATTTGTAAGAAAAAAGTCAGGATTGCAAGACAAAATCTTGCAATTCTGTATTTTTTCTCAGAATTATGAGATATAAACTCCCAACTGCGAGTTATAAAAGACTTAATAACTTCTCAAAGTCTCAATTGCAAGTTTATATCACCCCTTTCTGACATAATTTCTAAGATTTGCGAGTTTGTGTCTGACAATTCTGACTTTATAACTCACAATTGCAAGTTTAAATCTCACAATTCTGAGAAAAAAAAATCTGAATTGCTAATATAACTTTCTGTATGCGACAACAGATGCATTAAGAATCAGAACAACAAAAAAATAATAATAAATAAAATTAAATTTTTTAAATTAACAACAGTACAAAATGCTGTTTTGTGGCCAGCAGTAATATGAAATATATTACTATATACAGAATACAAAAATATTTATGGTATAATAATTTTTTCTATTTATTTGCCATTGATGCTGCCTTAGTCCAAGCCTTCTGCAAGTCGTGGTAAATTCAGCATGAAGAAATGGACAAAACAACAGGCAAGTATTGATTCTGTCCATTATTGTGTTTCCTGGAATCTGTGAATCTATAGTGACCGTCTGAGCGAAACATCCTCAGCTCAACATTTAATGTTGCATTTCAGCACAAACTAAACCCTAATTAAAGAGTAAAGCTTCTTTCTGCATTTCAAAGGAGCTATTTTACACAGGGTGTAATTTTGTTGAAAATATGATACTATATTCTGCTCCCTCTCTTATTATTTGCACCCATCGGAACAGTAGGGTCATTTGAGATCAAATGGTTTTATTCCTCTCGTTTCCTTTTCTAGAACAATATGGGAGAGACATAAGGTAAAGTACAGATGAGACTGGAGGTGGTGGCACCTGCATGTGCTCTGATATAAACTTCATTTGCATAAGTGCTTACATGTCTAAACTTAGCCTGAGCGCTAAATAAAGAAGCTCCACCGAGACAGAATGTCCTAGACAGCAGCATATTTTTGCCTTGGTTTATTAGGCTGAAAATACGCCATAAAACACGAGTCTCATCAGTTAACAACACTAAATAAAAAGCCTTCTTTACTTTTCTAATTCAATTAAAAGGGTGAATGCAGTGAATGAGCTGATTTAAAACACACTGAGCAGGTGATAACAGTAAATAGCCCGGGGTGCTAAACACTTCCAGTAATAGGTGTTAGCAGTAGCTAATAATTTAACGTAGCGCTGCTGATCGTATCATGAAGATCCGCTGCCGTTAGTCATGTCGCAGTGCGGTGGGTACTCAGGCGGACAGGATGAGCACATGACCCCTGTCACGCGTGTGTCTTTGACGGGCTCTAGCCTGGCCTGACACTAATTGAATATCTAAAATTAGCAGTAGCCGTTGTGCTGGTGTCAGTGTTAAATTACTGTAATGCAGTGGGACAAAGCAGGCAGGCGCTCAAAAGGGTGACCTGATGCTCCCCCTGCATATCCCAGCATTCTCTCGGAGGACATAACACAGGGTGAGCTACTTAGCTGAGCTGGCAAATCTCTGTGCTGAGTGTTTTCATGCATATGTGGCAAAAACATCAGGGGACACTGGTAGCATATGCTAAAGAAAAGCAAAGCCTCGTGAGCTCTTTATATGCAGGGTTTTAACCGAAGAAACAAACAGATTGAACAAAATCCAACAAGAATCTTTATTATCTATTAAAAAGCAGTAAATGCATTGGGAAAAAATCTAAATGGCTAGTCACTGGTCATGCTTACAAGACGAATGAGTGATAATGTGGGCACCAAGCCATGAGTCACTACAGAATACTTACTCTTTTGTGCTGGAGACCTTGTGGTTGTGTATGGGCGAGATACAAGGAGGAAGCAGCAGTGCGTCTTTGTCCATCCGAAGCTTTTTGCCTCCACTCATCACGTCACAGTGCTCAGACTGCAGAGAGATGGAAGTTAATTACCACCATCCAGAATTTAACATGTTATTTAGCTTGGCAGGATGAAGGACGAGTTGAAACATCTACATTAAGACTCCAGAAAAACCCATCTTTTATAATCAAAGACTGCGTAGAATCAGTATCACCTAAAAACACGGTTGAAACAGGATAGCACTGAAATCTTAAATGGTACTGTTCACTTGAACACATTATAAATAGTGAAGATTGACACTTAAGATTTGATCATTTTGGTTCATGTTTTTGGTATGTTGTGTGTTTGGCAACAATTCTTTTAACCCTAAGCAATGCAGTGCATAGCTTTTTATTTTGCAAACAACCATTAAATGAGCATTAGAAATCATTTTCATACATGAACTGGTCACCATAGGTTCCTGAGCTTAAACCTATTAAGTCTTGAGGATGTGCTGGAGTTGACTTTACAGAGTGGTTAGACTCTTCTAATGATAACAAGATCTTGGCCAACAGTTAATGCAACTCTTCACAAAAAATAAATGTGACCAGAGGTTGCGTTAACACGAAAATTATCCATCATTGATGGAACTTTTTTTTATCAGTGACGGAAAAATCTGAAGGCCGTCCGACACTTTGACAGATTACACTGAGGGTCATTTATTGCAAATTGTAGCTGTAATTCACACCCCTGTCCAGTTGGTGGTGAGTGCGTTCCAGTGTGGCAGCAGAGCACAGGATACAGAACAAAAACGAAACTGTCATGCATCTTTTGCTCTGCGTTTGATTAAGCACTGGCGAGTAGCCAGTCTTACAGCGATCTATAACACCACATTAAGGAGTGCCAAAACGGTATTTATTGCTTGAATTTCTTAATGAAATAAACAGAATTTAAAATCTGAGACTTTCTTTCATATCAAAAGTAACAAAGCACAGAGCTCAGCCTAATGTGATTTATTGGATGGGAGGCGCACTATGTACAGTTCATTCATCAACTGAAAACAGCATAGATCAAAAGATCAATTGGGATTTAAGAATCGATTTTGGTTCATTGAAATGAGAATCTATTAAAATCGAAAAAAAAAAAGTTAACCCAAACCTAGCCTATTTTGTTGTTTTCAAACACTGCGCTGTTGTACTGTAGCTTCATGATTAAAAATGAAAATTTAAACAAAAATAAAATCAATTAAATGTGTTATTATAATTAAAATCTGAAAATGACGGGTAATAATAGATTATGACGGAATATTTACGACCCTTTCCGTCAAAATGATGGACAATGTTAAGTCTATCGCAACCTCTGGTTATTTTGTCAAAACAATGCCACAACGACTGCACAATATAATCAAAGCTAAAGGTGGTCCAGGAAAACAGAGTGTGCAACAATTTTTTGGACAGACAGTGTATATTGAGGTCTGGATAAGCTGGTTAAAAGTCTGGGCTGATAACTGCAGGTGTTTTCACATATGGTACACTTTATATGAACCCAGTTAAGTTAAAGTGAATTAGAAAGGGAACCGGCAGCAAGTGACCTTTTGGTGTTGACACTGTGGGTGGACCTGTTTGTTTTGCATCTTTGGATCATTTGTAGAGATCATGTGCTTAAATATGCATGTTATTTGGCTCAAAACTGCCTGAACTAGGTGTGAAAAGGCTCTGAAAGTTTGGAGCTGCAAGTGGTCTTTTATAAGCATTCAGAATAAAAATTTCCTGATAATTTACTCATCCCCATGCCATCCAAAATGTTCATGTTCATCAAAACATTTCAGGATTGTACTCCATATAGGGGGACTTCAATGGTTGCGCTTGACTTTTTGTAAACACTATGTCGCGTCTGACCTTTCCAACATGATTATGTAATGCGTGAAGTCGAGCTAGTGCAAGACAAGCATTTCTGGTTAAAAAGTATATACATTTTATTTATATATTTATTTATTTGTTAGAAAATGACAGATTGTTTCACTAGATAAGACCCTTATTCCTCAGCTGGGATTGTGTAGTGTCCTTTAAAGCTGCATTGAAACTGCAATTTGGACCTTCAACCCACTGGCCACCATCGAAGTCCACTATATGGAGAAAAATCTTCAAAAACCTTAATTTCTTTTTGACTGAAGAAAGAAAGACATGAACATCTTAAATGACTAAGGGGTGAGTAAACAACTAGGACATTTTTATTCTGGAAGTGAACTAATCCTTTAAGAGTTTGAGTATGTTCCTGTAGATAGGAAGGTCTACATATGGTGTTGGATGAGATACTGTAATATATTATAATAATAAAAAAATGCTTGGTCATTAAATATCTGCGTTGCTAATGAACTGTACGGTTCGAACGCAGCAAGGGGTGATCCTTCAGCTAGCAAGGTTGTGTCCTTCAACAAGGCACTCCAGAGGAATTGTTCCATGGGAAAAAGTGAATGCAGCTAAAGGACCTGATAAATGACTACTTGCTTAAAATAATAATTACATGATTATTTTGCTATTGCAGCCCTTGATTTTATAATTATAGAGCATGAGACGAGAGTGAGAACATTGAACACTTGCCTTGTGTTTCCTCTTGGATTTACTAGGGTTCTTTTCTGCAGGGATGGAGGCGGGTGACTGTTGCCGTCTGTGCTTGACGCTGACCTCCCGACACTCGGCCTTGGTTGGGGGAGGCTCTGGAGGGTCTTGCCCTGGGATCCGTGACAGGAAGCTGAGCTCAATCTTAACCCAAAGAGACTTGATGTCCTCAAAATCTCTTAGTGGTGACAAAAGTTCATTTTGTACAATGGGGATGGGAGAAAAGAGGGGCTCTTCCAAGAGATCCGAGGCACCTGGGTCAGGAATAGAGGTGCTGCTTGTGCTGGTAAGGCTACTAACACTCAGGATATTGCTGTTGCAATCCTTGGATTTCAGGCTTAGGGTGTTGGGACCGGGACAGGGAAGCTGAACCTTAGTGAGCTCTTCAGGATCCGAATGACACTCTGATGAAGAAGACTCTGTCTCGATGAATTCCTTAGACTTGGGGATGATCTTGTTGGGTCCTCGGTGCTTCTTTTTATCCGGAACCGGTGTGATATTCGTTGGTGCAGTGTTTGTTGTGGTGGTCCGAGGTTCCTTTCTTGGAGCCGTCTTGACCCCAGGACCCTTGCCTCTAGGTTTTGGCGGTTCTAAAGGCGGGGGCTCTTTCTCTTTCGGGGTAGAACTTGAGTTTCCTGGTCTTGGCCAGTTGTGCTCCTCGCTGCTGGAAGATCGCTCTACCTTTTTGGGCTGCTTCTTTCCAGTGCTTCTCCTGGGGGGAGCTAGCTCCACTGAGGCTGGTGATTTTACCTTGGTGCTTTTGCTGTCTGGAGCCTTCTGACCAGTCTTGGGTTTGGCTTTCTCTCGGATAGGACTGAGCAACGTTCTCTCCTTTGGGTCTGCTGGTGCCAGTGCTGTGCTGGGCTTGCTCTTGCTGGAGCTCTGGTTCTCTGAGGCTTGGCTTTCATCAGGTTGAGAGCTGTTAAGCCCATGACTATCTGATTGGGTGTTAATTAGTGCTTTATTGTGAGGATTAACTTTGTTTAGCCACTTATCTAGTTGCCACTTGTTTGTTGATGGAGGTTCAGGCTGGTGGAAGAAGACAAAGCAAATTTAGGGCACAACAGTGTTAGGAATATTGACTACATTGTCTCAACAACTTATTTTATCAATCACACATTGACTCCAGTCATGAAGACTGGAGATAAAAACCTGAAATGTGTTGCATGTGACATTTTTACAGGCATTAAAGGCATAGTTCTCCCAAAAATGAAAATTACCCCATGATTTACTCACCCTCAAGCCATCCTAGGTGTATATGGCCTTCTTCTTTCAGATTATTACAATGAAGTTATATTAAAAAATGTCCTTGCTGAACAGGTTTAAGATTTTGGCATCCAAACGACTCCAGAGGGTTAATAAAGGCCTTCTAATGCAAATTCATGCATTTGTGTAAGAAAATATCCATATTTAAAACTTTATAAACTGTAATTTGTAGCTTGTAATTTCTGCAAACTGTCATACGTGCGTTTATTAGAGAGTTGCATTCCAATGGATGACATAGGATTGTAAACTTTTTGCGAGACACTTTTTTTTACGAGCGTACTCCGGTGAAAATATGATAGTCTCGCAAAAAGTTTTGTTTACAGCAAAGGAAAACCAGTCTCCTCCTACACTGTAAAAAAATGAATTTAACAGTAAAAGGCTGTAAAATGCTACAGTAAAATCCTGTTAAGTGGTTAATGGTAAATTCCCCTACTATATATGGTGAAAATCTGTACTGGACATTGAAAGTAATTTTATGGTAGTATACCGTTTTTCAAAGTAGAAAAAGAACACACAATTTCCAGTGATTAACTGTAAGTTGACATTCCCAGAATTCCCTGCGTTACATTTAAAATTTTATGTTTTTTGTTAAAATAACTATGTTTCTTCTTAGTTCTTTCTTATCAGTTTTGTACATTAGGGTTGTATGTTACATCTAATGTTGTTAAATTAATGTTTATTGCATTATTTCAGTTTAATGTGTGTTATCATGATGTGTTTGGTGTTTGCGTGACTAACACTGTATACCTTCTATATATATCTACTTCAATATGTTGGTTAACATTACATCAGTTAATGAAATTACGGTATTTAAATGTAAATTTAAGTTAAACCTAAACATTGCTACCGTATCTTTTACGGTAAAATTCCGGCAACCACAGCTGCCATTTTTCACCGTAAATTTTACTGACATTTTTTACAGTGTGCCTTATATTGAAATCCTCCTTTTAATTCATGACTGGTGTTCTGTTTTGCTCTCTCCTCTGCATTTCAGTGTTCGTCTATGTCCTACGTCATCCGCTGAAACACCACTCTCTCGTGAACGCGGGTACGACAGTTAGCGGAAATTAGAGATTAGGACTTATAAAGTTTTAAATATGTTTTCTCACACAAATGCATTGATTCACTTCAGAAGGCCTTTATTAACCTCCTGGAGCGGTGTGAAGCACTTTTTATGATGTATGGATGCAGTTTTTTGGACTTCACTCTTAAACCCCATTGGAAGAGCCTGGACATTTATAAATATAACTCTGATTGTCTTCGTCTGAAAGAAGAAAGTCATATACAGGATGGCTTGAGGGTGAGTAAATCATGGGGTATTTTTTTATTTTTTTGAGGTGAACTATCCCTTTAAGTGCACTGAGGTCTATACAACCTAAATGGATGCATGTGTAAAACAACATGGAGACCAAATTTCTAATGATGCATATCGGTACAGATTTCATCTGTCTCCACTGTTGATTCATGAGAAGCTTGATGATTCTGTCATATGACTTTCACAGACCAATGAGCTGGTGCTATGATGAAAAGGCCATTAAGACAGGAAGTCATAAAATTCCTGAATAATGTAGGAAATGCTGTGAGTACTGTCCTGATGACTGCTCACAGCTCTCACCGAGGAGATGTTTTCATCAGCTATATTATCTCACAACGATTGTTGTGTACCATTATGTTTCCAGACACAAGTAAATCTTTCCCACGCACCCATAAACACTGTCTCGAACGCTCTGAATGATAGAAAATCATTCAGAAAAGGAAGCAGTGGAAATGAGTGGACATCCATATTAACCATTAAACTCACGGGGTAAGAAATTCAATTCACTGCACTTTTCAATCAGACCTGATGGTACGTTTCGAGACAAAAGGCAATCTCCTATGCTATTTCACATTCAAAAGCCACATTCTCCATCTGTCAGAGAGACATTTCCGCCAATACAAGCTACCAAATCTTATACTGAAAGCTGCGGCAAAGATGATGAATTAACAATTGAGCGTGTCGAAATTGACAGCCCTCCCAATATTTCGCCACTGAGGCATCAAGGCTATGCGCCGCCGCTTGAAAGAGAAACATCTTTCTGCAGAACAGAGCGCTTGCAGTGCTAAGATACGGATTCCCATTGGCCATCCCTGGCAGAGAGCAAAGCTATACACACAGAAGGGGCGATGAGAACCGGGAGATGTTTACTCTTGTGTAATGCTCTTAGGGAGCCCCAGGCAGGCTACTGCGGGACAACTTTAAAGCTGCCAATTAATCCTTTGAGGAGATCCTTTCAAAAATCCTACCCCTAACCCATGCTGAGAAAAAATTTAGAGGGGGAATGCTGCCTCAGTCTCTCTTTGCCTTTAGCTAAAGGAGAAAATAGACTTAGATTCATCTCTGCTCTTTTGAAATTTCTCATAATGGGCCCCACAATTATCATCTAAGGGAAATACTGTAATTGCACAAACTGGTATTCATTCATCTCAAGTTCACAAGGTGCGAAATAGCAAATAAAACTGTAAATAACACTATATAGAAGGGCTAAAAATAGCCAAACCTGTCAAAAAATGTATGGGTCATGCCTCACCTCAGAAAAAAAACAAATAACATAAAACCTGAGGTTCTACTACCAAAAATCTTAAGGAATTCATTAATTACAAGAGGGTGTCCACATATTTCTGGCCCTATCCTGTAGTGTATGAACTAAACTGAGATACACCTGTAACAACAGCCATCAGCGAATGGAATGAAGAGATGAGTCATGGATCTGTGTGAGGATGTGTTGTGACAGTTCGAGAGGAGTAAAGTGATCAGTACCTCTGGTGTGGCAGCGCGGGACGCTCGGTTGCACTCACTGTCACTGGAACTGCTCTCGCTGTCCGAATCAGATTCAGAGCTGCTCTCCGATTCGCTGGAGCTGCCCGAGGCGCCGCTGGAGTGACCGGTCTGTTCGCTGGTCCGCGGTGTGGTTCCAGGAAGGCTTTAGGAAAAAGAACAGAGGAGAACATTCGTCAAATAATATGACACACTTCAAAACACAGTGATAGGACAGCACAGATGTAGGTACAGGTTGTTTTATTAATGTACACTGGATGTTATTCAACAACAGGAGAAACTGGGCCAATGCATTCAACAGCTGAACCTTTGACACATTGTACCAGACAGAGCTGTAAGGCATGGATATCCATTTCTGCCACGGTATTAAAAAATAAATGTAATTGCAACTTTACATCTTAGAATTCTCACAGTTTATATCTTGCAATTTTGAAAACAACTTTATGTTTTGCTATTCTTAGTATATATCTTGCAATTCTGACTATTGTTTTTGGAACTGACCGTTCGCAAACAGTTTGATTGACAGGCGATCTGACCAATCATAACATCGAATCCACCATTCTGTCTGACAAACAAATCAGACAGGAGAGTAGATTAACTTCGGTGGACTTAAACTTGAAAAATTATGTATATCGTCGTCTTTTCGCAGTTGAAATAAAATACATTCTGATGTTCATTTATGTTTTTTCCCGTGTTTTAAGTGAAGAAGAAAAGATGATCTGTTCACGTGTAGATTGATCTTATAAGGCAATACAGTGATCTGTCACGACACATTAAAGAGCCACATTTTTTTTTTTAATTTTTGTTTGAGTTTCTTAAATTACAACGTTTTAAAGCTGTCGCCGTGTTCCTCTTTGCTTTTTCTTTTCTTTTTTTTTTTTAACCACATAATTAAAAATAAAAAAGGTAATTGTGACTTTTTGTCACAATTCAGATTTTTTTCTTGCAGTTGTAAATTTGTTTTGCACAATTGGGACTTTTTTTCTTGCAATTATGAGTTTATCTCTCACAATTTGGACTTTTCTTCTCAGAATTAACAAGTCAACAACTTAGTTAACAACTTGCAATTCAGAGTTTATATCTCACATTTTTTTCTTTTTTTTTAGAATAGTCATTTTCTCAGAATTTTATTTTATTTTATTTATTTATTTATTTATCTTTACTTTTTTCTGTTCCATTGGGAAAAAATAACAGAATACGAGTTTGAAATGACATGATTTTGTGGTGAGTTGTTCCTAAGTTTATATGCCTTTAGGGCTTGTCACATAATTTTAGGGGGAGATTAAAAAATAATATTTTTCCCTCCATGCCAGCTATTACATTTTAGTTCAAGTCTTTAAAATATCAGACACAGCAATTAATATTTTATGTTAAATATTACTTTAATAATCTTTTTTTTTTTTTAATATATAATACATTTTTCAACACTAGCTGATGCTGCTCTGAAGGACCAACTAACAAAGAGACAACTGAACCAACTGATGACAGACTGCATCACTTAGAGAGAGACAGAGATAGAAAGATATAAATAGCAAGAAAATGAGCAAGAAAAGAAAGGGTTTGTTTACTTCTCCACCTACGGGCTATTACTCGGCTCTGTCTCAGAGTTATCAGTCATGCTCAGCATTATTTATGAGTTCATGAAAGGCCACAGCGCTCTAATCCAATAAGTACTTCACTTCTCAGGGTATCCTCAGATGTGGCCATCCAAGATTGTTCTACATGGAGTCAAACATGCCAGAAGGAGGCAAATTAAATTCCTTTCCAAAGGTCAGACCAGGCTGCTTTATGTTGACACTTCATTAGAGATTATGTTACGACAGGAAAAAGCGCTCTGGTCTACAGCTGTGCCAGCAAGACACGGACAATATTAGCCAGCAATGAGGAACCTGTCCCAGGAAAGGGAAAAAGCAAACAAAAAACAGATTTGTGGCAAGACATAAGCTATATTCAAAATTGCCCACTTGTTCACTCATCCACCCTACAAACTACCCGACAGGCAGTGTGGTCTATAGTCGAAATGCATATGTATCTTTTTTAATCCAATGCAACAAAAAAGACAGATACGATTTTAAATTTTGTATTTAATATATAGTAAATCATCTAATCAAATACCACCTTAAAGAAATATGACACAGTTATAGAATGTCCTGTTCTTTCAAAACACCAACCTCTGTGACCTTTGTCTATGCAAATAGCACTGATTGGTGTAATGCACACATACAAACCAAAAGAAAAGAAAAGAAAAAAGCAGAAGGTCATTTTCTCTCCATCTTTTGGTCTTAATAAGGTTGACCTTTTGTTAACAGCTGTGGCATCTCATGAGAGTAAAGCAAGTCTTCCTGAGAAAACTGCTTCTTTCACCTTTTGTCACAGATGATATTGTTACATTTTTAACACAACACAACAAGATGTAGTTAAAAAATGTATTATATAAAAAATATATATATATATATATATATACACACACACCTCACATATATATATATATATATATATATATATACGGCTGTCAAGCGATTAATCGTGATTAATCACATACAAAATAAGTTGAGTTTGCCTAATATATGTGTGTGTACTGTGTGTAATTATTAAGTATATATAAATACACACTAATTAATGTGTGTATATATATATATATATATATATATTATCATTATTTTTGCCATTTTGCCATTTTGCCAATCTGCCTTTTTATTATTATGAAAGGACAGATCAGAAGTGACAGGAAGCGAAGTGGGGCAGTGAGATGGGGGCCTCGAGTCCGGATTTGAACATGGGACGTCCCCCCCACAAGGCTATCGGCGCCGACATTAATGTATAAATTTAAGAAAAATATGTTACTTATGTACAAAATATCTTTATTGATATATAATATAAATTATATAAAAATTATAATAAATACATATAATTGTAAATATTTCTTAAATATACACATGAATGTGTTTGTATTTATATATACATAATAATTACACACAGTACACACACATATTAGGCAAACTTAACCTTTTATTTTGTATGCGATCGTTTGACAGCCCTTTATATTATATATGACTTAAATAACCTTTATATTTTGTTTTTGTATCTATCATTTATCTATCATATATATATATATATATATATATAATTTTAATCTTCCCTTAAAATGATATGACAAGCCCTAAAGGCATATAAACTTAGGAAGAACTCATTACAAAATCATGTCATTTCAAACTCGTATGCTGTTATTTTTTTCCCCATGGCACAAAAAAAAAAAAAAAAAAAATATATATATATATAAAATAAAATCTTCACTTAGATAATTTGTTATCTAACTCTTCAGTACTTCAATAAAATAAAATAAAAAATAAAATAAAATAGATAAAAAATAAACAAAATAAACTATATTTTTGTTTGGAATAAACTTTTATCTTAATTTAACTTTCATCCAGCGGCCTAGTTTAGATGTGCTGCAGATTTGCCAAGCATATAATGTGATGAAAAGTAAACAAAGTTTACTTATCATCATTATTCATAATTAATGATATCTTCGTCCCCAAACATACCGGACAGAGTAGCTTTGGGAATATCTTTCTCCTCATAAAGCAGCACACGTTGCATGAACACAGGAAGGAGGAAGTGTTTCCCTGAAGGAGTTACAGTGGGCCTTGAGCAAACTCATCTAGAACTGGGCCACTGGGACTGGAGGAACTGGGTAAATTAAACTAACATTTCACTGCTGAACTATAACTATAATAAGGAACGATAACATATCTGCTTTCATAAGGGTTTATGTTAGACACTTCTAGGTCTAAAAAACAAGTAGACTAAGAAAAATGTTTTTGCTAAAGTAAAATGTGATATTTAACCAACTCTACATTGTAAGAGATAGGTGTAAATATTTAATTTCATGGACTATATAAATGCCATAGCTGCTTCACAAATAACATATTAGCATTTATTTACAATCTTTCTTTGAACACTCCGCACACATAGCGCACTATATACACACATATAAAGAAGTGCACAAATATATTTCTCAGATCCGCCATAAGTAATGCTGTGCGAAAGCCGTCAAGGCTCTTATTAACATTCAGTAAGGGAAGAGTTTGCACAGGCCTCCTAGTTTATCATGGCTTTAAATAATGTGCTGTCAATGCACGTTGCTGTTACAAACCCAAAAAGATCTCCAGGCATAAGCAAAACATCTCAAACAACTCTAATGAATAAATAACAATATTTAGAACAATTTACACTTTAAATATTCATGCTTTATAATGAAGCAATTTTCCAGGCTGGTGCTAAGCGGTAGGGAATATGAAACCAGATGTACACAGAAATAAACACTAGCTAGACTTCTGTTACAAACACTGAATTTTAGAGAAGTTTTAGGATGAAAGCAAACGAATCCAACCTGCTTTAGATGCTATAAGGTTTCTGTCAACTCAGGGTTTCAGCCAGTTACAGCTGAGGTCAAAAGTTTACACCCCCCTTTCAGAATCATTAAAAATGTTACTTATATTTACCAAAATAAAAGGGATCATACAAATGCACATTGTTGTTTATTTAGTACTGACCTGAATAATATATTTCACATAAAAGACAAAATAGAGAAAATAATTGTTTTATTTATGAAAATACATACACTTGATTCTTAATGCTGTGTTGTTACCTGAATGAGCCACAGCTGTTTTTTTTTGTTTGTTTGTTTATTTGTTTGTTTTGTTTTGTTTTGTTTTGTTTTGTTTAGTGATAGTTGTTCATGAGTCTCTTGTTTGTCCCGAACAGTTAAACTGCCTGCTGTTCTTCAGAAAAATCCTTTAGGTCCCACAAATTCTTTGGTTTTCCAGCATTTTTGTGTATTTGAACCCTTTCCAACAATGACTGTATGATTTTGAGATCCCTTTTTTTCACAATGAGGAGAACTAGGGACTTATAAGCAACAATTACAGGATGTTCAAACCCTCACTGATGCTGAAGAAGTGAAAACGTTTTGAATTTGAAGATCAGGGTATATTTAACTTATTTTATTTTCAGGGAAACATGTAAGTATCTTGTGTAGCTTCTGAAGGGCAGTACTAAATGAAGAAAATATGATATTTAGGCAAAATAAGAAAAATGTACACATTTTTATTCTGTTCAAAAGTTTTCACCCCCCGGCTCTTAATGCATGGTCATTTTTTTTTTTTAATTAATCATTGAATCAAATGTAATTTCATGTCCTAGTCACATTTTCTTGGTTAGATAAACAGTACTTACTGAAAAAACAAAAACAAAAAAAAAAAAAACAATTTACATTTATTTTACACATTATAATTTTATAATTAATTTACATTTATTCCAAACGTGGAATTAACAAACGTTAATTTACATTTATTCTAAACATTTGCGAATGTGGAACACGCACAAACGGGATATATCACGTGAACCGATCACAGCTGATCATAACCAGTCATATCCAATCATATCGTAATTGAGGCATCGCCTGCTCTCTCGTGACTTTCCCACATCATTCTCAATTACCCTCCACCAAACCAACCATGCGCTTTAGGGAGTCTTTTAAAACTCAATGGGCTCAGGGGAGGCGAGAGAGACATGTAGCTTTACCTGCTGGTGTTGCTGTTGGACAATGTTTCTTTAGCTCTTCGAGTGATTTATACACATTTTGCACTACAAATTTTTATCTCATCCAATATTTTTAGGAGGCACTGCCTCCCTTGCTTCTTTATAGAAAACACCCCTGATATATATTGACCAACAGACCACTGACTTGTGGTTTAAAATTTGGTCCACATTGGAGCTTGTTAACCAAACCCTGACTTGCCTCAGAGCTCTAACATCTAAAATATATTCAAAACACACCATCTATGGCTCTTGGTAACAGAAAAACAAGCTAATACAAGGGCCGAAGCTGTGATCTCTCCCCTGAGATTATCACAGGTCACACCGAAACAAAGACTGATGCATCACTCGAAGCTACAGGGACCATATCGACTAGTGTTTTTCTCTCTGTGTTTACACTGATACCATAATCTCAGATCAATGTGACAGATAGTTACAGCCTGGCGGTCTGTCTGATGGGCCGCTTCGCAGATGGAGAGAGCTTACAATGGAGGGGGGCAAGAAAAAGCAGCATCTGAGAGATGCCAGCTGGTTGAATGGACTCATTAAGACCCGAGTTCATCCAGAAAGACCACTATCGGATCGGGACCTCAGCAAAGGCCATCTCTGTTCTCGTATTTGTTTGTAGATCATAATTATTTGCAGATTTATCAAAAAGCAAGTTTGGATTATTATTCTCGCTGTCTCCCGTCGTGTCTCATATCCAAGGGCAGAACTGTCATCCTTTTTTTTTCCTTTCGTTTTTTTAACCTCTCCTTCAATGAAGTTTAATAGTTAATTATAGATGAATGAATCCTACAGTCGCTGGAGCAGGCAGAGACCTGGGCTGCTGCTCAGAAGCCCACGTTTGATTTTATTCCCCTTAGATAAAGAGCTGGGGCCGTTTCAGACATCTAGTCTGGACCGCAACCTGTCAATACCGCCAGCCAGATGTCTTCGGAGTAGGAGAATTTAATGAACTGTGAATTTATGATTTCCATCAATAAGTTAAATCTGAAAAGTTCAAAAGAATTTGAGGACGCGAGGTCTCGGCGCTAAACACGATTATGTGTTCGGAGGGCGAAAGCAACAAAGAGTTTGAAGCATGAAACGACGGAGAGAGAAGATGAGAAGAGACCTGAAGGAGTTTCATTTATAAGTCATCAGCCTACCGCCTCATAAAACGATCATCTGCGAGCAGCGCATACATTATTTTTATAAATCGCCCTGAAGAATAACTCGCCACATATCTCTACAATGATGTTCGTGACTTCCCTTTGCCCTTAAATCCATTACAAGCTTTATTTGATTCAATCAATGGTCTGTTCGCATGAGGAATGGATTATAGATCCTGTTTCAAAACACAACTTGTGATTCCTGAATCATTACAAGATCTGTTCTCTTCATTTCACAACAGAGACACACTGAGAGTATTTACAAGTTGATGGTTGGTTTCCCAAGCTCGGATTAGGTCTGGTCCTTGATTAAAATGTTTCAACTATCTGCAAATGTTCAAAACAAGACCATAATTCTATCTGACTCGCTTACACTGATTACTCTCTATGAAAACACATCACAGATGTCAAATGCATTTCCATACCATAATCTACAGCAGTGCTTTTCAACTGGTATGTTCTGATTGGGTCACTTAGAGCAGGGAAAAAACTATGGTAATTGCAAATAAAATGCAAATAATCATGTAATAGTGCATCATTAAGACGATAGCAAAATAAACTGGCTTATCAACTTCTAAAGCAAGGATGTACTTCCCATGTTGTTGATGTCAAAGGTTGTGTGTCCAATCAAACTCTACAGTATTTCGGTGTAAATGCATCTGGTTAGTAGAAACTAAAAGCTAAATGCCACATTTCCCATGCCACAATAACAAATGAGAACAAGATAGAACGAAGAAAAACCATTAACAAAACTGTAAGCTAAAAAAAATACATTACAGTTACAGTTGGCTCCTTATTCAGTTTAAGACATGTGGAAACCAAAATCAACCAATTCTGCCTATTTCATGCTCATAATTTTGTATATTGTTGGGTCTAGGCAGTTTGTGTTAAAGTTAAGGCAGTGGCTATTAAGTCGAAATAGCATATTTTCTTAGCGATAGATGCTATTTACACTAAGTGAAAATCAGTGATGGGAATAACGCCGTGGCATTACTAACAGCATTATTTTTTTTCAGTAACGAGTAATCAAGCTAACTACATGTTTCTCCCATTACAACGCCATTACTGTTACTGACAATAAAATGCGGCGTTACTATAATTTAGTATAATATTATTATAATCTTATTTTTTAGTTTATCTGAATGGATGCACAGCGTACCTGTATTTGACGAACCGTAAACTCTAGTACGAAGCCACACGACTAGCAGTCGCTTTGTCTCACACACGCAAAGAAAGATACAGAGCGAGAGAGTCTTACATACCATGCAGAATTGTTACTAGTAACTATAACTAACTACTTTTTTAAAGGCGTCCTATTATGCTCTTTTTCAAAGTCTTGATTTTGTTTTGGGGGTGTACTAGAACATGCTCTCATGCTTCGTGGTTCGGTATTTTTCTTACAAAAACGCATCGATTCGCTACAGGAGACCCTCGGGAGCCATGTGAGGCACTTTTTTATTATGAATGGATGCACTTTATTAGACTTTATTAGACTCCGATTGCATTAGTCTGAAAGAAGCTAGTCATATATACTTAGGATGCATGGAGGGTGAGTAAATAATACGCTACAGTAATGTTGAGTCCTATCCTTAGCTTGCGAGATCGCAGATACATGATATTATTGTGCTAATTTATTTAATTATTTTACATACTTCAAAGCATAAGGCTAAAAGCAGCCTAATATTATCAAAGAACATCATCACTGTTTAGCCTAGCCTATTCTAGTGAAAGTTTATGCATTTTAAAAAGCACTCGTGCTATAAGTGAAGCTATCTACACTGTATAATGAATAAATCTCTTACCACACACTGCACACGTCTGTGCTGTGTACCGGCTTCAATCCTTTATTTTATTTCTGATATGATATGGGATTTGAAAAGGGAGAAAAGAAGTTTGTCAAAAGGCGGATTCAAACCCGGGTCGATCGTGTCGAAAAGACTACAGCATGAGCTTTATCATATGCGCCCCTGGAGCTGATGTTTTATGATCATCTTTTGTAGTGTTAACTATCAATCACACGTTGGTGGGCGGAGTTAGTGTAAATAGCCTCTGCCAACAAGACGGGCTATTTGCACTTAGTGTAAATAGGTACTCCGTAAAAGTAAAGTTAATACACTCTACATTTAATATTAAGGACTTTATTTCTGTGTTGGGGCACCACTTGATGTCCAAAATAAAATTTGGATATACCGAAGCCAAACCGCTGATCTAAAGATGGTCAGTTGGTCTGTAATCACCTATACCACAACCCACAATCCCTCTTTCTGTACAAGCATATTTGAATAAATTTAAGGAAAGGAGATGGACCAGCCTCAACGCTGTCTCTACGGACGTCTGTGGCTTTGTTGTGGCAATGCGGCCATATGGTCCAGTCATTAAGTGGCTATTTGCCTTGAATGGTTAACTTAAGTAGGACACAATTACTGAAGTGTCTGGGCTGGTGACATTTACATGCTATTTTTATGCTGGGCTTTCAACAGAAGCATACGGCTTGTTAGTGATTACATTGTAGGAGAAATCCAAGTCATCTAGAGACTGGAATACAAGAGACTTGAGGGTGGGCTCTTCTGACCAGTAAGCAACCACCCAGTACACCACCTTGCAACCATCAAAAAAACATCTTAGCAAGCACAAAGAAACATGCATGCATTTTGGCAGATGCTTTTATCCAAAGTGACTTACATTGCATGCAGGGAATAAATTTGATCGGTTCATTCCCTGGGAATCAAACCCATGACCTTGGTGTTGCCAGTTCCATACACTACAGTTTGAGCTACAGGAATATTACCCGAACGATCATGATTTTGAAACGATCCATATGTGGCTCTCGTTAAATGTCAAAGTCTCACAGAAAAGCCCCAAAGGCTCCAGATGGAGATATTTCTCACATAATTATGCTCTGCTTGTTTAGAGCTGTGTTTTTCCAGAATGAGCAGGACCGTGGCCATTGCAATGGGTGGTAAGCGAATCCCAGGCCTCCCTTTGGCCCGTCTTAAAGCATTCTGAGAGGGCTAAAAGAACACATCCCACCACCTTGGACAGCATTTCCCATGCTACAATGCCAAATGAGATGAATCAAAGCTAACAAGCTAAATCAAAGGAAAGTTAAATGTCAAAGTTAATAGTAGATTTACAAGGATATATTGCACACGCATGCAGTTATGAAGTGGCTGTGCAATTCAAGGCTTGCCAAATACCAGAAAACAGGATGAACTTGTGACCATTGTGGTCCTAAAAGGGGAATTTATGAAGCAACTGTGTCCTAACTGTTTGCGGTAACAGACTAAAATGATACAAATTTCATATTGACACTTGGAAACTTCAAAATAACAGCCTATTAGAAGTTCCTAACAGTATATGTACAATTTTTTTTGCATGTGCAGACCATTTTAGAAGCTAATGAGCAACATTTAAGATGGATGACTCTATAGGACATTATGAAGTGGAGTCACCTGATGTTCACACAATTAAATCCCCATCACAGAGCTTGATTTGATTTCATATGTTGCCTTTGAGAGACAAAAAGCCTGTGTTGACACCGTAAACAAGTTATTAATATGTGAAGGGATTTCTGAACAAGCTTTTCCCCATTTAGATAGTCCCAACACACATCTTCAACCTGAATTCACACCGTGCAATTAACAAAGTAGAGAAATGAATGAGATGAGGAGTGAAAGAGGGAGAAAGAATAGAGATGCACGATGTTAATAGATTACAGCTGAATGAAAACGCATAAATGAATTAAGATGCAAACAAAGCAGCAAGCATTAAGCACTGGTTGATTATGATTAATATGTGAAGGGCTCACACTATTGAGAAAAGGAACTCTGGCCAAGAGAGATTAAAGGAGCCATTAAGAAAAAAAGGTGTAATAATATTCTTCTAATTACATAAATCTGTTATTGAAAACAGAGCTGTTTCCCTCGATGATGCATTTGCATGGTTGAACTGTTTAGGGTACGTCAACACGTGTGTGTAGAATCACGAGTGAATTAAAAAAAAAATAAAAAATCTAGATAACCTTGAAATTACTTTGATAACTTTTTCTGAGAAGCTTACATAATGTATTAGAGATTTAATGATATTTGTAATGACTGACGCTCTAGTAACTAGTTATAGATTGACAAACTGGCCAAATATTGGTCAACTACTTAGCCTGGTCTATGTATTCCCTTGTTAAAAAAAGTTTACTGTACTTTAATGTACTTTAAAAGAATATACAGTCAAAAGTTTACATACACCTTGCAGAATCTGCAAAATGTTATTTATTTTACCAAAATAAAAGGGATCATACAAAATATTTTACTTTTTATTTAGTACCGACCTGAATAAGATATTTTAAATAAAAGAGAAAATAACAGTTGATTTTATAACAATTACAAAAGTTACTGTTCAAACGTTTACATACACTTGATTCTTAATACTGTGTCGTTACCTGAATGATCCACAGCTCTTTTATTTTTGTTTGTTTTGTTTTTTTTAGTGATAGTTGTTCTTCAGTCCCTTGTTTGTCATGAACAGTTAAACTGCCCACTGTTCTTCAAAAAAATCCTTCAGTCTGTGGTTTTTCAGCATTTTTGTGTATTTGAACCCTTTCCAACAATGACTGTATGATTTTGAGATCCATCATTTCACACTAAGGACAACTGAGGGACTCATATGCAACTATTACAGAAGGTTCAAATGATCACTGATGCTCCAGAAGGAAAAATGATTCATTAACAGCCGGAGGGTAAAAACTTTTGGAATTTGAAGATCAGGGTAAATTTAACTTATTTTGTCTTCTGGGGAACATGTAAGTATCTTCTGTAGCTTCTGAAAGGCAGTAGTACATTAAAAAACGATGATATTTAGGCAAAATAAGAAAAATGTACAGATCCTCATTCCCTTCAAAAGTTTACACCCCCGGCTCTTAATGCATTGCGTTTCCTTCTGGAGCATAAGTGAGCGTTTGAACCTTCTGTAATAGTTGCATATGGTTAAAGTGTACTGCTGAATACACTGACTGGCATTTATGATAAACTAAAATATACTTTAGTGCCATTTCTACTGAAACTTCTGTCATAAATAGATTTGAAATTATACAGTTGTCAATGAAGTTGCAATTTACATTTGTCATAATGAGATACATCTGTCAAAATGCAGTTGCAATTTAGTACATTTAAAAAACATGAACTTTAAATGTCATTTGAAATAACACACAACAGCTAAAATGTAAAACAGAACGTGCTGTAGTATGTTTATCAACATATCAAATAAGTGTACTTCTTTAAAGCAAGCAAAAAAAAAAAAGGAAAATTATTGTTTAAATATTTTTATTTGACATTATTGCAAAGAACACTTTCAAGTGTTCTTAAGTGTAAGAAACAGTCATGAAAGTATACTCTCTTTAAGTGGCCTTTCATTTTATTAACATTATCTGCAAGTACAGTTACTTTTATATATATATATATATATATATATATATATATATTACTGTGTAACATTACAAAGACATTCATAACATTGTAAAATGCATATTGTAATCTCTTTAACTTTAACCATGAATTATACTGTAAAAACATGTCAAATGTACATTGTACTCTGAAACTGCTGAGCATCAATATGACTTTTATTAGGAATAATCCATAATGAGGTTTAGATAATTTTACAATGCCTTACATAAACACGCTTCAGAACATGTTTAAATGTTCAGTAAAACTTAAGTATGTCCAATATGAACATCATTGCATTGTTATTTGGCAGAGCACTGCGGTGTCTTTCTATGTTTATGTAGTTTGCAGTGTTGTTTAGGTGTGATCTAGTGTGTTCTCTCTCCAGGCACCAGAGTGCCCTCTTACCCTGCACTATTTCAGCTGGATACAAATGCTGAGCCACCCACAAGCTGCCAGCACACACACACACACACACACACACACACACAGTTGCATTGCTCAGCTGGGACCAGCAGAGCCTCAAATGCTGACATGCTCATTCTAAGTGCTGCTGGAAATCTAATGAAGCAGCAATTTGCACATTGTTGCTCATGGGCTCTCTATACTGAGCCTTATAAAAAGACCTCTGGCACAGAGGCAGAGATATGTCCTCTCTCATACACCCTCTCAATACTAATGTTAGCGCTCCGATGGCTTTTATACACCATCAGAGGCTAATTGAAGCTTCACCTCACTCTAAAATCAATGATACGCCCTGCTGTATGAAAAAGTGAACTGTTTACATTGTCAGCCCTCCAATGACAATAACTAATTAGACCTTGTTTGTGATTATATACAAAAACCTGCTCTGAGAAAATTAGCATTGGTAACACTCACACATTGTTTTAAAGGATCACTTACTAAAGGCTCTTACAATTAA
This sequence comes from Labeo catla, assembly GCA_012976165.1. Classification (NCBI taxonomy): domain Eukaryota; kingdom Metazoa; phylum Chordata; class Actinopteri; order Cypriniformes; family Cyprinidae; genus Labeo; species Labeo catla. The sequence continues at coordinate 53,583 of VONZ01000134.1, read as the reverse complement.
AGAAAACTAGGCCAGGATGTAAACATTAAAATATACCGTTTCAAAATTATAGACACAGGACTAAAACTTTATACTTGTTGGCGAGTGATTGCATGAAGTAATGTCAGTAAACCCACACAGATGCCAGTAAAAGAGTGGAGAATGGAGCAAACTCTACTTACAGGAAATACATCTGTAACATTTAACCAGAAGCACATCCATCCATTTCAAAAAGGATGATTTAGAGAAATTACAGCTCACCTTATAAACTGCTTTTTACTACACTGTAAAAAATTAAAAACACAATTTGTTGAGTCAGCTTAAAATAATTTGTTACCCTGCTGCCTTAAAATTTTAAGTTCAGTCAACTAAGATAAGTTTAGTCAACTCGAAATGTTAAATTATACTAAGTAACAACTTAGATATTTGTGTTTGCTAAACTTAACAGATGGGTAAGTAACCCAGCTGCCTTAAAATTATAAGTTGATTCAACTCAAATATCTAAGTTGTCACTTAGTATAATTTAACATTTCGAGTTGAATACACTTTTTTTTTTGAGTTGACTGAACTTAAAATTTTAAGGCAGCCAGGTTACAAATTATTTTAAGTTGACTCAACAAATTGTTTTTTACAGTGTACATGCTTTACACTTCTGCTACTAAATTATCTGGAGAGCAAGCTATATTTTATGGAGCTTTCACCTAACTTGATTTCTAAACTAAACTTTAAACTTTATTTCTCACTGTTGCAACTATTTCTTGTGACTGTGACTTACATCACGTAATTGCAATTTTATATCTTATAAACTTCACATTTTACAGTTGTGGCTTTATTATTGTAATTGCAACTTATTCATATCCTTTATAGGGTCCTGTGATTTCCATGATGCAGATAACGTGGACAGAATCGTGGAATCCAGTCCTAAAAATTGACATTTACTGTATAAGACAGAATGCAATGGAATTTACCCAATTTGGGATGAATTAATCAAAAGTAGGTCAGTACACTTAAATCAAAAGTGTGACTGTGTGACTGTGAATATTAACCAGCAAAAATACTATTTAAATACGAACCTGCATGTTATACGTGTCTCTGTTTGAATGACTGGCACAGACACATGGTTTTGTTTGCTGCACTGCATGACGTTCGTGGTGTTTTCAGCCTCTGCCACCTCAATATATGAGTACACGAACACATAAACAAAATCTCTAGAACTCTCTTAGAGTCACTTCATGAGCATTTTACTGTTTGTTTTGAGAAAAACTATTGTATACTCTCATATACAAACTATCATAACTGTCATATACAAAGAGAAACTTAAAGGTCTTCATGGCAACACGTCAAAAGAAAAGTTTGGTTTAATTTGAAGAAATTGTGGCAGAAATTAATCAATTAATTAGACATGTTTTTGATTATTGAAATGTAATAAAAACATTAAAATGGAATCTAAAAAAATAATGGAAAGCACAGAATTTGGTAAAAATTAAATTAAATTTGAGAAAAAAAGTATTTAACCATAAAATGTACTTTTTGCTCAACTTTTAACAAATTGCTGTTAAATTATGTAAGTTTCATGATCTTAATTAATTAACTTTCTGATTAATCATTTAAATTTAGCCATTAAAACGGAGTCTAAAAAAAATAAAATGAAAAAAAAAAAAAAAAGAATTTGGGAAAAATTTAAAACGGATTTTATAGGGCCCTACATTTATTTATTTATTTATTTATTTATGTATTTATTGTAATTTCACTGTAAACTCACCTTTATTTTTCACAGGTGCAAAATGCAAATTTCACAATCACAACTTTTCCCTTTATTTCTAATGCATTGTTTTCCCTTCATAATAAGGCAAAAAAAAGTCACGTTCCACACCCTTCACACTTTCTGTTTCACCTGAACTGCTGAGACTATCACCAACTTTTCTCCTCTGCGTTTCTGCTTGGTCCTTTTTTGTAAGTGTCTGGTAAGTAAATAACGGTAAATGTAAAGTTCTCGTAATTGCACCTACTGTGATTCGAATGATCACAACTTTATAATTCAAAAATGCATCTCTGTAGCAGTTCTAAATTAATCTTGTAACTGTTTTCAACAATTTTGACCATTTCCACAGTACTTCTTGCAATTTGCAACCTTATTTCTCAGAATTATTAATACATTAATTGTTAGAAATAGATGTTAATTGCTTGCAATTGCAACTGTATCACAATGTAACTTTTTAATTTTAAACAATTACTGGTCACACATTATTTTAAGGTCCAATTCTCACTATTAACAAACCATTAACTGTGAGTTTTGCCTCAATAAACACCTAATTTGCTGCTTCTTAGTAGTTAATAAGGTAGTTGTTAAGTTTAGGTATTGGGTAGGATTAGGGGTGTAGAATATGGTCAATCAAAATCAAAACGTGCTTTATAAGTACAAATAAACAGCCAATATGTTAATAATAGACATGCTAACAAGCAACTAGTTAATAGTAAGAATTGGTCACTATACTAAAGTGTTACCCGATTATCGCATCTTATTGTTTATCCTAATCCGAATTGAACCTGGCATGTCCCTTTAAAAAGCAACTTCTGGAAATAAATGTAAATGTAAACAGACAGGTAATGATAACATATTGCAAAAGAGCAAATTACATCCTCCTTTGAAAAGCACATACATCAAATAGATGTTTCAACAAGGTACGTGCTCTATTAGAAGAGTTTCCGAACAGGTTTGTGTCTCGATGAATGGAGAATCATTACACAGCACCTCAGTATATTTTCCATCATTATCATTATCAATGATAATTGCTGTTGTTCTCGTGCAGTTGGTTTGTTTCTGGCACATGGTCGTTTACGCAGACTTTCCAAATTGCCCCGAATGCATTAATTTCTCAAAGTCTGTGAGACAACACATCATGTGAGTCAAAACCAGACAGGAGGACATTAATCTGTCTTCCGCTCGGAGATGAAAACACTTTCGACGAGGGGGAAAAAGATAAAAAGTGGGATCAGTTAATGAAAAATTCATTCAATGAAACTTGATGGGTGTAGGCCTGGAAAGGAGAGTGTGTTTTGACAGTGGAGGGAGAAACATAAATTGAAGGGGAGAGTGGATCCACACTGAAAAACACATCAATAAATGAGTTGAAAATCTGGAGTGTGTGGAGCTTCGGGTAAGAGAGTGAGAGAGAGAGGGAGAGAGAGAGAAAGCAGGCTGGAGGCATACACAGAGTCTAATTACCTCAACAGAAGACCAGCCAGCATAACACAGACCAACTCCAGCTGAGAGACGTGTGTGTGTGTGTGTATGTATGTGTGTGAGAGAGAAGCTTGCAATGTAGCCTGCAGCTGTTGTTGCTCTGATGCCCAAGTCATCCTCTTAGCTCTGTGGTAAAAAGACTCTATAGATGCAGGGGCTGAGCAGAAAAAGCACATTTAATTCACCTTAATTTAGAATGACAGCCTTGCAACCTATTAGCAAACATTTCAGCTGTGATTATGACTCCAGCTTCGTGTGTAAATGCATGCGAGTGCCAATGAATATGTCATCCTCTCTACTAGCCCTTTGTTTTTAGCTTGATGGACTAATGGATACACTCCAGAGTAAATTATACAGTGACCAGAGAAATGTCCTTTCATGTTGTCGTCTCGCGATTGTTTAGTGCTCTTAAACTTTTATTGGGCTTGTGTGGGGACAGATCGGAAAACAAAGTCAGCTGCTGCACTCAATACTTCGCTATTGATTTTCAAGGGACGATATGCACTTGTAAACAGTCTTCTGGTGAAGACATATGTGACCCTGTACCACAAAACCAGTCTTAAGTCACTGGGATATGTTGTAGCAATAGCCAAAAATATTGTATGGGTCAAAATTATCGATTTTTCTTTTATGCCAAAAATCATTAGGAAATTAAGTAAAGATCATGTTCCATGAAGATATTTTGTCAAATTCCTACTGTAAATATATCAAAACTTAATTTTTGATTAGTAATATTCATTAGTAAGAACTTTGTTTGGACAATTTTTAAGGCAATTTTCTCAATATTTTGATTTTTTTGCACCCTCAGATTCCATATATTCAGATAGTTGCATCTCGGGCAAATAGTGTCCTATCCTAACAAACCATAAATCAGTAGAAAGGTTATTTATTCAGGGTTTTACAAAATGACCCTTATGACTGGTTTTGTGGTCCAGGGTTACATCAGGGGAAATGCAAATCAGGGGAAATGAATATGCATATGCAAATCAGGGGAATAAATAACAACTTTGAGAGAAGTTATGATTCAGGTATTAGATATTAGAGTTTTGTAAGCTGTGCTCTTTAGCTGAAATATCAATTCAGCTGATTCAACAATTTGGAGAATTTCACAAGATCCATCAAGAAATCGTGGATCACATGACTTGTGTTTGTTCTATATATAGCGACAGCAGGAGGAAAATTCCTCTATCCACAAACTGTGTCTCAGTGTATCTACAAGTCATTAGTTGTGTATATTAACAAGTAGTAGCCAAATATATTTAGAATTACGCTAATGTCAAAATAAAGTTGACCTGGAGTGCTTTGTGTTTACAAAGCATGTGAGCGAGCCATGCTGGGAGTGCAAACATTTGAGATGGTCTGAGTTCATTTGGAGTGTTCAAACACAAGCCTACATTCTTGCGAACTGTCATTTACATACACTCCTAAAAAAAATTTCCAAGAATACATTTTCACAGTGATGCCATAGAAAAATCATTTTTGGTTCGCCAAAGAAAACAACCCCTTTTTTTTTTTTTTATTGTGAAGACTATTTTAATAATATAAAGAATTTTTTTCCACTATAAAGAACCTTTTGTGCAATGGAAAGGTTTCATAGATGTTAAAGGTTCTTTATGGAACTACAGAAGCCAATAAAGAACCTTTACTAAAGAGTGACACATCAACTAGGAGTGCAATTTCCTGAAGAACAACAGAGCTCACTGCTTAACTATCCAAGTATGATGCATTATTGGAGAAACTAACTAGCTAGTCACGACTGCTTCCCGAAGATGTTGTCGCACATCCGCCATTCGAATGACATGAAGCAGGTGGTGGATTTATAACTTCTGGTAATTAATGTCAGATTATTGGTGTAAATAATGAACATGACATCTGGGGACTGCTTTTTGTTCTCTGTTATTTTGCAGGTTTTCTTATGTCACTCTTGGCTTCCCCTGTGGTACGAAAACACATTCACATGTGTGCACTACTCACAAAAAAAAAAAATAAATAAAAAAAAATAAATAAATAAAAATAAAAAAATCTGTCATTATTTACTCACCCTCATGTTGTTCCAAACCTGTATGACTTACTTTATTTAGCTGAGCACAAAATGTTATTTAACCAAACAGTTGCTACTGGAAATCAATGGGGTCCAACAACTGTTTGATTACCAACATTCTTCAAAATGTCTTCATTCGTGTTTAACAAATGGCAGAAACTCATACAGGTTTGGAACAACTTGAAGGTGAGTAAATGATGACAGAATTTTCATTTGTAATTTACATTCAGTAGCTCTTTATTTTACAGAGTTGTTCCACATGTACATACTATGTACTTGTTATGGTAATTTCAAAAACTGGGTAATAACTAGGTACTAACCCTGAAGCTACCCTTTATTAAGTTATTATTAGTACTTTCTTAGGTAGTACAAGTAAGTGCACATACTGTAAAATAAAGTGTGCCAGCATTAAATAAATAGTTACTTGAATAGTGTTTTTTTATTTTTATTTTTATTTTTTTTTCTTTTCTATGAATTATGAGGTGAAATAAAGAAGGAAAAATAAATAAATCAATAATAATTTATACAACTATATAATTATATATACAATAAATATTATGCATATTAAGAAATACTGTGAAATAATATGCATATTATGAAGGGCCAAACAGGAAATAATTTATAAAATCTGTATATGTAAAGTAAAATGTGAACATACAGAAATCCATCTGAATATATAGTTTTATGTCTGAATATAGTAAATCTGAATATCCGAATATATATAAGTAAATCATACATATATAGGTATAAATCATGAATATATAAATGCAAAAATGTATATGTAGTTCCCCTTCAGTCGTTTCACTACGACGTTACATATGGGAACTCGCCTGAGTGACCAATCACCTCTGAGCTCTACAGAAAAGGCCAATGAAATTGGCGAGTGGAGTTTGCGTGCAACGCCACTCCCCCGTACATACGGGTATATAAGATGGCGGCGCGCATCCACTCATTCAGATTTTCGCTTCAGAGCCTCACCGCCTGCGAGCTATTTCACAAGACTGAAGATAGAAGCAAGCCTCTCCCGACACCTGCAAGAAACGCCGTGTCAGATCCTGCGAGCCGGCCGCCGACACAGAACGGAACGTGCTGGCTTCTCGCATTTCCAGCGAGCCTGAGCGCACGGTTGTGCCGCGTCCTCCCTGGGCGAACCGGGATCTAAGAGAGCAATTTCCTTACGGTCGTTGAGAGCCATTGTCCCGGTATGGCTTTCCGCCCGTGCGTTTCTGGGTGCGGTAGTTTCCTCACCTCCGTTGACGGTCATGATCGCTGTCTCACGTGCCTGGGCCGAGAGCACGTAGAGGCAGCGTTTGTGGATGGTTCGTGCGTTCATTGCTAACGCATGTCCATGGCCACGTTGAGGTCCCGCCTCTCGTTCGCGAGACGGCTCCCCTCGTCGTCTTCCCGAGGTAGTTCGGCGAGCCGTAAAGGCTTTACGGCTGCTTCGGCGAGGCGCTTGGGGGACCTCCAGGTGACGGTGCAGAATGTCCCGCCGGCTGATACCCCGCGGGCTTCCGCTCCACCGCGTGGTCCCGTGGTGATGCCCAAACAGACCGCTCCCCCGTCTAAAAGCGGGCCCAGCGTCTCTTTTGGTGCTCCCCCGGAGGAAGAGATGTCTATCTCAGCATCAGAGGGTGAACGGTCGGCAGATGAGGCGGGCACTTCGGCGGAGCAGCGCCCCTCTGCGGTCGCTGCTCCGTCTGAGGCGGACGCCGAACTGTCGGCCATGCTCCTCCGGGCCGCCAAGGGGATCGGGCTGGAGGTCCCGAAGGTGCCTCCTCCCGATCCTTCGAGGCTGGATGATTGGTTTCTGGGGACGAGGTCTGCGGCGCCGCCGCGCTCGCCCCCAGTCCCTTTCTTCCCGGAGGTGCACGATGAGCTGGTTAAGGCGTGGCGGGCCCCTCATTCGGCTCGTTCACGCCTTACCTCCTCAGCCCTCGCTACCCTTGATGGCGGGGCGGCCAGGGGGTACGAGGGGGTCCCTCAGGTTGAGCGTGCGGTTGCGGTGCATTTATGCCCGCAAGACGCCGCCACCTGGCGGGGCTCTCCGCGCCTCCCGTCCAAAGCCTGTAGGCTTTCGTCGGCTCTGACCGGCAAAGCCTACAGTGCTGCGGCCCAGGCCGCCACCGCCCTGCACGCCATGGCCACCCTGCAGGTCTATCAGGCCAAGGCGTTAAAAGAACTGCACAAGGGTAGTCCTGACCAAGCGGTTTTGCAGGAGCTGCGTGCGGCGACCGACTTCGCCCTCCGGCGACTAAAGTCACGGCGCGGTCCCTTGGTCAGGTGATGTCCACACTCGTGGTCCAGGAACGCCACCTCTGGCTGAACCTGGCGCAGATGGCAGATGTCGACAAAGCACGCTTTCTCGACGCTCCTGTCTCCCAGGCCGGCCTCTTCGGCGACACTGTCGAGGACTTTGCCCAGCAGTTCTCGGCAGTCCAGAAGCAGACTGAGGCGATCAGTCACATCTTGCCCCGGCGTGCGACTCCCACGAAGTCCCCGGGTGCCCAGCCTCAGCCTGCTCGTCGCCGAGGGCGCCCCCTGCGGCCCCCAAGAAGCAAGAAATACCTGCTCCGTCTCCGGCTGAGGCCCACGATGCGCGCCTCGCCGCCAGACGTCGTGGCCGCCGCAGGGGAGCGGCGCCGCCCGCTGCTCAGGAGCCCCCTCATACACCTAAGACCCGCAGGTCTGCGCGGCGCTCCTGACACGGGCAGCCTGGAGATGATGGAAGCTGCTCTTCGGGGGACGACAACATCTGCCCCCCCGCCCCCGGTGGAGGGCCGGGACCGTCTGTGCGCTCAGCTGCCGTCGACCTACGGGTCGGCGGTACCCACCCACTCACAGAAAGAGCAATTTTCCACATCTCTGGGCCAAGTGCCCCGAGTTCTGTTCCTGTCAGACAAGATGTCTCCTCGGGTTCGGACTCGGAGCCAACATTCGCCAGCGCGGGAACCTGGGAGGAAGGTAAGTGCTGCTCAGAGCGGCCAGACTGCTCTCCAGGACGTTCATCCTTCTGGGACCAGTCCCCTTCCCCTTCCCGCAGGCCGCCCCACCGCGGTCACGTCGGTCAACGCTCCGCTGATCCCACTGGTGACCAGGCTCGCAGCCTGGCTAGAGCTGCCCAGCCCGTCCCGGTGGTTGATCCGGACGGTACGTCTCGGCTACGCGATTCAGTTCGCCAGGCGCCCGCCTAAATTCAGAGGCGTCCTTTTCACCTCTGTCCACTCGGACACGGATGCCTCTGTCCTGCGTGCGGAGATTGCTGTCTTACTGGCGAAAGACGCAATCGAGCCTGTCCCTCCAGCCGAGATGAGGTCGGGGTTCTACAGCCCTTACTTCATCGTGCCCAAGAAGAGCGGTGGGTTACGACCAATCCTGGATCTTCGAGTTTTGAATCGGTCCCTTCTCAGGCTGCCGTTCAAAATGCTCACTTCGAGGCGTATCCTTTAGTGCGTTCGACACCAGGATTGGTTTGCGGCCATAGACCTGAAGGACGCGTACTTTCACGTCTCGATTTTGCCTCGACACAGACCCTTTCTACGGTTTGCTTTCGAGGGTCGAGCGTATCAGTACAAGGTACAAGCAGTACAGTACAAGCTCCCATTTGGCCTGTCCCTGTCCCCCCGCGTCTTTACGAAGGTCGCCGAGGGTGCCCTGACTCCGCTATGGCGGAAGGGCGTTCGCATCCTCAACTATCTCGACGACTGGCTCATCATGGCTCACTCGCGAGATCTGTTGTGCGAACACAGGGACCTGGTGCTTCAGCACCTCAGCCATCTGGGCCTTCAGGTCAACCGAGAGAAGAGCAAACTCTCCCCAGTGCAGAGGATCTCTTTTCTCGGTATGGAGCTGGACTCGGTCAATATGACAGCCTGCCTCACCAACGAGCGCACGCAGTCAGTGCTGAACTGCCTGAAATCATTCAGGCACAAAACAGCGGTCCCTCTAAAAACATTTCAGAGGCTCCTGGGGCATATGGCAGCTGCAGCCGCGGTAACGCCGCTGGGCTTGCTTCATATGAGACCGCTTCAGCGCTGGCTACACGATCGAGTCCCGAGATGGGCATGGCACCGTGGCACACTCCGGATTGGCGTTTCCCCGCAGTGTCGCCGCCTATTCAGCCCGTGGTCAGACCCTGCCTTCCTACGGGCCGGAGTCCCCTTAGGACAGGTCTCCAGGCATGTTGTGGTTTACACAGATGCCTCCACCACGGGTTGGGGTGCTGTATGCAACGGGCAAGCAGCCTCGGGCTCCTGGACAGGACCTCGACTGCTTTGGCACATCAACTGCCTGGAGTTGCTAGCAGTGCTTCTCGCGCTGCGTCGGTTTCTTCCGATGCTCCGCCACAAGCACGTGCTTGTCCGCACGGACAACACTGCGACCGTAGCGTACATCAACCGCCAGGGTGGTCTACGCTCCCGTCGTATGTCGCAACTCGCCCGCCATCTGCTCCTGTGGAGTCAGACGCGGCTGAAATCGCTGCGCGCCGTTCATATACCAGGGGAGCTCAACCGTGCAGCCGACCAGCGCTCACGGCAGCCCACCCACCCTGGAGAATGGCGACTCCACCCCCAGACAGTCCAGCTGATTTGGAGTCGATTCGGCAAGGCCCAGATAGATCTGTTTGCCTCCCCGGAATCCTCCCACTGCCAGCTCTACTACTCCCTCAACGACGCTCCCAACAGCCTCGGCAGGGACGCACTGGCACACAGCTGGCCTCCGGGGCCCAAGTACGCCTTTCCCCCAGTGAGCCTCCTTGCACAGACCCTGTGCAAGATCAGGGAGGACGGGGAGCAGGTTCTGCTGGTTGCGCCATACTGGCCCACCCGGACCTGGTTCGTCGACCTCACGCTCCTCGCGACAGCCCCTCCCTGGAAGATTCCCCTGAGGAAGGACCTTCTTTCTCAGGGGATGGGCACGATTTGGCACCCGCGTCCCGATCTATGGAACCTGCACGTGTGGCTTCTGGACGGGACACGGTAGACCTCGCCGGCCTTCCACAGGCCGTGATAGAAACTATCACTCAGTCTAGAGCCCCCTCCACGAGGCAGGCCTACGCACTGAGGTGGGGTCTCTTTGTTGACTGGTGTGCCTCCCGTGGGGAGGACCCACAGAGATGTCCGATCGCAGTAGTGCTTTCCTTCCTGCAAGAGAAGTTGGAGCGTAGGCTGTCTCCTTCAACTCTCAAAGTGTATGTCGCGGCCATCGCGGCATATCACGATGCAGTCGATGGAACATCCATCGGGAAGCATCAACTGGTCGTGAGGTTCCTCAGAGGTGCGAGAAGGGTTAATCCCCCTAGACCGCACCTTGTACCCTCTTGGGATCTCTCCGTCGCCCTTCGGGGCCTGCGGGGACCTCCCTTCGAGCCGCTGGTTTCAGTCGAGCTTAAATTCCTGTCGCTTAAGACAGCGCTCCTGACCGCGCTCGCCTCCATCAAGAGGGTCGGGGACCTACAAGCCTTCTCTGTCAACGAGGCGTGCCTGGAGTTCGGGCCGGCTGATTCTCACGTTATCCTGAGACCCGGTTACGTGCCCAAGGTTCCCACCACACCCTTCCGGGATCAGGTGGTGAACCTGCAAGCTCTGCCCCCGGAGGAGGCAGACCCGGCCTTAGCGTTGCTGTGTCCCGTTCGTGCCTTACGGGTTTACGTGGACCGCACCCGGAGCTTCAGACGCTCCGAGCAGCTCTTTGTTTGCTTCGGAGGACAGCAGAAGGGAAATGCTGTCTCCAAGCAGAGGTTGGCCCATTGGGTGGTAGATGCCATCTCCCTGGCCTACGAAAGCCAGGGGGAGCCGTGCCCCCTAGGAGTTCGAGCTCACTCCACTCGTAGTGTTGCCTCCTCCTATGCGCTGGCGCACGGCGCCTCGCTAGCAGACATCTGCAGAGCTGCGGGCTGGGCGACACCTAACACCTTCGCGAGATTCTATAATCTCCGCGTCGAGCCCGTGTCCTTCCGTGTGTTAAGGTAACATCAGGTAATTTGCGGGAGGCCGGCAGGTGTCGGCTTGCTGCGCCATTCCCACGGGATCCGTGCGCTATCTCCCAGTATGTTCCCTCCGGCGAACCTGGGTCCTCCATGCCCCGCAGTCAGGACTAGATGCGGAGTAGTCCGCGACTGTGCTCCGACTGGGTCTCCTTCGCCCAGAAGGTTGTGGCAACATGTCTCAGTATTTTTCCACAGTCAGCCAGAAGGCTGTGTTTTCCCTCATACATCTATAACAGATTAGATGTATTCAATTTCTTTATTCCACATGCCTAAACCACATGTGCTCCGCCCCCCCAACCCATGCTTCAGTACATCTGGCACCCCTATGGGGCCCCTCTACTGGTCCCTAGGGCGTTGGGAAGGTTACGTAGTGACTCCACTTTCCGACACGTCCGCCTGTCGGCACTTGGTGTCTTGCGTAACGCAGCCTCAGGGTTGTGGCCTTTTCCATGGGTCTGTTCCCATATGTAACGTCGTAGTGAAACGACTGAAGGGGAACGTCTAGGTTACGTACGTAACCCTCGTTCCCTGAAGGAGGGAACGGAGACGTTACATCCCCTGCCACAACCCTAGGCTGCGCTGACGCCGGGCTGCGGCTCGGCTCCTCAGCAAAAACCTGAATGAGTGGATGCGCGCCGCCATCTTATATACCCGTATGTACGGGGGAGTGGCGTTGCACGCAAACTCCACTCGCCAATTTCATTGGCCTTTTCTGTAAAGCTCAGAGGTGATTGGTCACTCAGGCGAGTTCCCATATGTAACGTCTCCGTTCCCTCCTTCAGGGAACGAGGGTTACGTACGTAACCTAGACGTTTTTCGACATACCCTAACTGTCATGAACTGGAAAAAAAGGCAGAGTAGTCCAGGCAGAGTAAGACAAGATATAAATTGTATTATTTTGGTACGTTTCGCTAGATAAGACCCTTCTTCCTTGGCCGGGATCGTTTACAACAGCATTCGGGATCGTTTGAAGCCGGGGCACCATATCACTCCTCCATATCATATATGGAGAAAAAACCTGAAATGTTTTCCTCAAAAAACATAATTTCTTTACGACTGAATAAAGAAAGACATGAACATCTTGGATGACAAGGGGGTGAGTACATTATATGTGAATGTTTGTTCTGGAAGTGGACTTCTCCTTTAAACGGGTTAAAATTACTCTTAACTGCTTTCAGTGTAAATTAAATCTATAATACATGTATATTTCATTGTATTAACACGCAGTATACAAAAACATTACATGTGGCTTCCACTTAATATATTGAATTTAATCACACTTAAATTTTTTTATAAGGGTGGTTGAGGCACTTAGAAGAATTTAGATTTTAGTCTCCAAATATTATACTTTAACTTTGTTATCCCTATTATGTTTCATAAAATGTTCAGATTCAGACTATTCAGACTGTTATTCATTAAAGACTTTAGATGCTAAAAAGAAGGTCAGCATGTCTAGAGAGGCCCTCTAATGCACTTTTCTTACTTTTATTCAGACTTTATTTCCTCTGTGACCTTGCTGCATTAGGCTCTCTTGATTTAGCTGCTGTGAAACCCTTTTAAGCACAGTTAAAGTTTGTATTATCCCTAATTTCCAATTAAAGTAAGCATCCTATAAAGTGTCAGAGCTGTATGTTCCACGGCTAGTTCATCAGGGGTAAAGTACGTTTTAAAAGAGATTCACTACATCATTAAGCTACACGCCAAAATGCCTGCTTAAAATCGTTGAGGGAAAACAAATAACAGGAGGTACTTGGGCCAAAATGGCCACAGTGTTTTACATTTTATTGAATGGTTTGGACAACAAACGTAGAAAATGAACAGTGGATAGCCTGTTTAATGGGTTCTGAGGATCTGGCCCCCAGAAGAATAGGATGAAGGAGAATATAGGCTTGGTGGTATGATATATGCTGGGAATGTCAAAAAGACTTAATGGCATTCGTAATTAAGGCAGCAGAAATGAATGACTTCGCTTCAGATCTAGACAGAAATGGGAATATACTTCACTTGGGTGAAAATTAACACGTTGCTCAGATAATTTTTTTTTACTAGACGCTCATTAAAGGGGTGTAGATGACACTTTATCAATGTGACATAAAGACAAACGATGATAATGAGAAGACTCTGTGCGCTAAGGCCATTTATAAGCTTGTTTGACGAGCCAGACTTTGAAATCAAAAATTGGTCCACATCCAAAGAGAAGAATGTATGTATTATTTCGTCTAATGTAATCAATATTGACCTTTACTTTCTTAATGCACATTCATGTGCAATTCTTCAGTCATAATAAAACTTTAACAAAATATTAGGTGGCCTTAACAACTACTTAGATTTCAATTAATAATTTGATATAATGTACTTATAGTGTACATACACTGTACTTAGATTTTAAAAATACCTGCGTGTAATTACATCTGTAATTCTGTAATTTCATTAAACCTACCCATACCACCAATATTCATGTATTCCACCTCAATAGCTGCAAAAATGTTTTGCAATACAATATGAACACAATTACATTGTACTTATTTTTAGATGTAATTGCATAGTAGTTAAGACCACCTAATATGACAGCCTGGTCAAAAACATAACATTTAGACGAACAAAATGTACATTTTTGTACGTTTTTATTGATGCTAACAATAAACAATTTAGACATATATTAACGTTTAAAACGTACAAATCGCTATGTATTTTTAGCTAAAAAATTTCAAATATTTACGTGTCTTTTATATCACTAAAATATTTGTATCAGTGCCTTTTTATCACTTTATCAATAAACAATTTAGATTTTTAGCCCCCTTAACCTACCCCTAAACCTACCCATTTCATAGCGAAAATACATTTTCTATCATCTTATCAATAAGCTATTTAGATTTTTAGACCCCTTAACCCACCCCCAAACCTAAACCTACCAATTTTATAGCGAATATAAAAGGATATAAAACATAACTGACCAAAATATGCAGGTAAATGGCCATTTTAGTAACAATATAGCATAACAAATATTTTTTGTAGTCGCTACCTCAGTCCTACCTCTAAACCTAACCATAACTCTCTCTGTACAGTAATAAAGAAAAACATAACAGATAGATAGGTGCAATCACCATCATTTAATTATTGCAGAAATGTCAAAAGCAGTACCAAAAGCAGTCCAAATGACGATGCGCTGCAGCCGCAGTCCTCTCTGGTGAAATTCGGAAGGTTTGTGGGAGGTGCACAGGAGAATTTGAATTTTAATCTCTGAAAATATTATCCAGATTATTTTCCCGATCGACTCTGTGAAGATGTGTCTGCATCATTCAAACACACATCACCAGAAACACGGCATGTCGTAACCTGTGACATTTAATCTGTGAAATTTAATGAGCGTTCAATTTTCATGACGTAAAACCTGTCGTCTCTTGATGCGGCAATATTTGAATTTGTTGCTTGTTCTGTGTATTTTATGGTTCTGTTGTTAGTCACAGCTTGGAGAAAATGCCTTTTGTGTCCCACCACTGCAAACAAAGTAAATATTACATGAATGGTTAAACGATTGCAGAAATTGTATTTATTTTAAGGGTTTAAAGCGTAGTCTTGTTTAACATTATGTAGGCCTATTCTTGGAAATGAGCTGGCAGCAGAAATCACACAGAACAGAATGAAATGTTGTCATTTTATATTAAGTAAACGATTAAACAATTTAATAATGCAGTTGAAAACATAAGGCCATTGGTATGGCAACTAAAAACAACAATAATAATGCAGCGATTTCAGTATTCATAAGGGTGCGTTTTTAGGTGTTTTGTTTAGATGCTGTAAATACGTCAGTATTGTATGTTTTAGTGTCGGGAAAAATGTAAATAAGTGTATGTTTTGTAGAACTACATTTTACGTCAAATGCATACAAATTATCATGAGATCATAGGGGTGTAACACTACACAGATGTCACGGTTCGGTACGTACCTCAGTTCGGGGGTCACGATTTGATTTGATTTCCACCTAGATGTGAAAATACTAAATATTATGTCAAATTATAATGTTATATATATATAAAAAATATGCAGTACATAGCCTATATACATACAAGAAATAAATACTTGAAATATATTTGATTCAGTTACCAGATAAACAAAGGAAAAAACAGTGCGACACATAACGTAGCCTATACAGTCATGTGAAAAAGTTCGGACACCCTATTGAATTTCATGGTTTTCTGTATCAGGACATAATAAAAAATTATCTGGTCCTTGGCAGGTCTTCAGATTTGGAAAATAAATCCTCAGATAAACATCATCACATGACATATCACACTGTGTCATTATTTATTTAAGAAAAATACAGCCAAGAGGGAAAGGCCATGTGTGACAAAGTTAGTATGAGAAGTTAGTAAACTATGAGTCAATTGCCTGTAGATCCAATAACTTGAAGCATTCATTTTCTATATGACTTTATCAGTCTCTCACATCGTTCTGGAGGAATTTGGACCAGTCTTCTTTTCAATGTTGCTCCGGTTTATTAAGGTTTGTGGGCATTTGCTTATGCACAGCTCTCACCACAGCATTTGAGTCAGGATGAGCTCTGGACTTTGACTGGGCTATTGCAACACCTTGATTCTTTTCTTTTCAGCCATTCTGTTGTAGATTTGATGGTGTGCTTGGGATCATTATCCTGTTGCAAGACCCAATTTTGGCCCAACATTAGATGTCGGACAAATGCTTTCGCATTTGACTCTAGAATATTTTGATATACAGAGGAGTTCATCGCCAACTCAATGACTGTGAGGTGCCCAGGTCCTGTGGCTACAAAACAAGCCCAAAATGATCAGCCCTCCTCCAGCATGCTTGTCTTTTGGTATGAGGTGTTTGTGCTGATATGCTCTTTAGGTTTTCACCAAACTTGGCTCTGTGCATTATGGCCAAACATCTCCACTTCGGTCTCATCTGTTCAAAGGACATTATTCTAGAAGACTTGTGTTTTGTTCAGATGTAACTTTGCAGGCCTAAACTGTGCTGCGTTGTTTTTTTTTTTAGATAGAAGAGGCTTTCTTCTGCCAAGCCTTCCAAACATACAATTTTTGTCCCATATTTTTCTAATGGTATTGTCATGAACTTTATCATTTAACATGTTAACTGAGGCCTGTAGAGTCTGAGGTGTAGTTCTTGGGTTGTCTGCCATTTCTCTGAGCTTTACATGGTCTGATCTTGGGATGAATTTTCTGGGACGTCCACTCCTGGAAGGAGAGGTGTCTGTTTTAAATGTCTTCCACTTGTGAATAAACTTCAAATTGTTTGGAAATGGCCGTATTAGTCTTCTCAGATTGATGGCAGTAACAATTGCTTCTCTAAGATGTTTGCTGTTGTCTTACCTCTTTGGCATTGTGTTAACACACACCTGAAGGCTCCAGACCAGCAAACTGCCAAAGCTTTTGCGTTTATAGAAGCGCTCAGACTTGCTGATGATCAGTTAATCAAAGGTATTTGATTAGCAGTGCTTGACTGTTATTTACCCTCTTAATTCCAGTGTTAACAGTAAGGGTGTCCTAACTTTGTCACACATGGCTTTTCCATTTTGGCTTTATTTTTATTCAGTAAATAATGTCACGGTGCCATTTGTCATGTGTTGTTGTTTCTGAGGCATCTGAGGTTTTATTTTCGAAATTTTAAGAGCGGCCAAGGACCAGTTTTGTTTTAATGATGTCCTGATTCGGAAAACCATGGAATTCAGTAGGGTGTCCGAACTTTTTCACATGACTGTATATGCTGAGTTTCAGTTCATTTTGTGACAGCAGGAAACTCAAATGGCAGAAAGCACCATCCTATTTGTTTTCTTTATTTTACAAAAGACCCATTATAGTGATGCATTATTAACAAGACAGTAAATGACAGTGTTTTGACAGTGCGTGCACACACAAACCATATCAGTTCCAGCATTGCTGACTTGAAAGCGCAGTTGGTACTTTATCAAAATAAAATACAGTGAACCAAACATCAGCGTCCCCGCCTCATTGTGTTACTGTTGTAACATGACTGAAGTACAAAGTCTCTAATTTACATGATAAATAACAGTTTAGCATTTGGATACATCGCAAATACAGAAATATTATGAATTATTTGAATTTGTGCCGAATGAGAGAGGTAGGATACAAGAGCACGAAGCTTTATTTTGCAAACAGTGGAGTGCACAAGCCTTAAAAGTATACTCCATTGTCAGTGAGAGACGCGTTCAGAATCAGCACATGATCACTGTCTAGTGGTCTTTGTTTTCAAGTGTGCAACTCCTGGCATTAGCTGTTCTTCTGCTGGTGGTTATCAAACAGCGTTGCATTACTGCGGGCGCCCCCTTCTGGAATGAGGCTGGATTGCTTGTATTTGTTGTAAGGCCTCATGCACCAAACCGAGATGTCCGTACCATGACGATTCGGTACGAATACATGTATCGTTACACCCCTATGAGATCACGTTGAATATGAAGTGGGATCTTTCTAATCCAATCTCACATCAGTTCCAGTATGTAAGTGATAAGGACACAATGGTTGTTTTCATTGTTTTTTAGGGTTCTTAAGGTTTTCCTGTCACGCACAGCCCAACGGATCCCCTACATGACCAGCTGGAGAGTGTTACGTCTTCTGTGTATCATCCTGCTGATTGTGCTATGGTTTGCAATAGCCTGGACCGCCGCTGTTTGTCAGAATCCAAACAGACATCTCGCTCTCATCAGTGTGGGCTCCACCACTGATGGGCTACAGTTCAGCATGTGTCTCCTGGACCGCTGGGACTACATGATTGCTGTGGGTGAGTGAATCTGTTACCTAACAGCTTCCTGTATGAGTTTTTGGCATTTTAATGAGCACGGGCTGGAATAAATTACTATTGGAATCAAACGGTCTAGATGAAATGCTTCCAAATATGGACACTTATTGAATAAAAGACAGTACAGAGAATCTGAAATGGTTTACACAAAAATGAAACTTAAGGGTCATTCACTAACCCTCATGTCATTCTAAATCTATATGACTTTCTTTCCTCCATAAAACACAAAAGGCAGACGTTTAGTAGAATTTTCCCTGTGCGTAATGTATATTGGGGCTGTCAAGCCCCAAAAATAGCAAGAGAGCTACATAAATGTAGTCCAAACAACTAATGTGATATATTCCAATTTTTCTGCAGCCACTTTTTCTGTGAATGACCACTTCTTGTTAGAAATTACACATCCTTGTGAAAAACATTTGTGCTTAAGTGAACTGAATGTGTACTTAAACTGTACTTCAAATCTTACAAGTACATTTTTAGAAAAATGTACTTGCAGATAATATAATAAATTATGAAATAAAAAGCCTCTGAAGTGTACTTCAGGGTACACTTTTATTGTACTTTGAAGAAGTACACTTATTTTGACAAGCTAACGTATATATCCAAAGTAGGGTACGACGAGGCTAAAGGCTCCCTGAGGTAAAAGGCGCCTTTGATTTTATTTTCCTCTAAACCACTAGATGGCACAAAAATGTGGTGTAGCACTTTCCAAAACATTTGTTTTTCAAGACACACGTGAAAATTTGGCTGATTCTTGATGTGATCGCTGGCAGCAGCGCCAAGTTGATTCTGCACATACTTCTGCACGATCTAATATTTGATGTTTTTTTTTTTTGTTTTTTTTTTGTAGTTTTATGTAGCAAATGAGAATCGCTAAAATTATTGGATATATTTTGAGACAAAGGTCTTTTTTAATGGTTTACAGTTTTAAGATAATTAAAGCAACAGATCTTAAATAACAAAGAATATGTAAAAGTATGGTATTTTGGGTAAAAAGCCCCCCTGCTGTTGAGGCTAAAAGGCACAATAATTAACATAAGTAATAGATGGCAGACTTTCCATTTGTTGACGTGACATTGTAAGATTCATATTTACATGGTAAATGTCATATATTATAGTAGGTGTCCATCTTAGACATATCACCATGTTTAGAATGATATTTAAAAACATGATATTAATCATATCATGTCATATAATAAAATATTATTTGTTGTTACTACTGTACATCTATATTAAATTATTATAGGATCTTTTTCAGTGCTTTCAGAATCTTTACTTTTTAGAAAGATTTTGTTTATGTATTTTAAAATATATGTTTTATATTAACATATTTAATGACAGTATATTTATTTAACAAAAAATAATTATTGTACTTATCAAAATAAGCAGAAAATAGTACAAACACTAAAGTGATTGTTTTGTACAAATATTATATATATATATATATATATATATATAGAATTTGTATCAGTATTTATCAATACAGTGCCTTTTGCCCTATACTGGTGAGCCTTTCACCCTGTGTGGGGCAAAATGCCCCCTTGCCACCTTATACATTTCTACATTTTTAAGCAAAATAAACAACTTGTGTGGGTTTTTTTTTCACACAAAATCCGTGGCTCCATAATTTTTTTTTTTTTTAAGATGTGCCTTTAGCCCTTTGGCCCTTTATCATCGTTGAACCCTACTTTTAACTGGAGCGTGTTGTTCAATATTACATTTAAAGTTAATATATTTGAAATGCATTAAATGGCAACTTCATCATTAGAAATGTGTAATACCAAATGCTAAATTCTGTCATGAAACTCTAGATGGCACAGACCTGATAAAATGACATTATCATCCACATGGCACAGCTGATTGGTTTCTTTATGCATTAGCAGCCAGTAATCTTGCTGCTTAGCATTAAAATACTTGGCTAGTGCTTGCTGTAACAGTTGCAGCACGCTTTAGAAACCCTCCACCTTCCCTAGCTCCACCTGTATAGATTTGCAGTGGGGTAATTTCATGTATTTTATACATGGGTGTTATTTTATATGTGCATCAGTAGTATTTCTACATGCTCAAAGCAGCATGTCTGGGGATGTATTAACAGTAGCAAATTTTGGTACTTAAACATGTTAGCAAGGTCCTAATCATGTTAACAACATGCTAATCATCTTAAAACACTATCAACATGCTAGAAAATGTGCTAATCATGCTGGAAACATGGTAACAACATGCTAACAACATGTTAAATCATACTCGCAACATGCTGTCAACATCTATCTAATCTGTCTAAACTTTTAAACTTCAAGCTTTTACAGCTGCTTCAAACTTTCATGCTAGGCTTTTTCAAGCCAACTTCAAAGTTTGTTTACAAACTTTACCTATCTAGTTATTGTTGTTGTAATTAATTTTAATTAATTTAACAACAATAATGAAAATGGTTACATTATACTACCTTACTACCTCCTATCTGTATTTGTATGAGATGAATATTGTAAAAAAAAAAGGCTAAATCAAAAGTGATACAATGCACTCTGTTGTGTATACTACTCATTTTGACACATCTTATATCATTCAGGTATAATTTTCACACAACAAAGTGAACACACTCTGCACAGTGTCCATATTATTTATGCATATCTTGTAAAAGTAAAGTATGCTAAATCAAAACGGTCATCATGTTCCTAAAACAAGCCAAGGAAGTGATAAATCAGGGCTGCCTTGGCACTAATTACGGACACATAGCGGATCTCACAGGAAGCATCAGTCACGCTGTGACGAATCGAATTCAGCACAAATGTTTATTCTGATGTCTTATCCTCAAGCATGGCAGATCGGAATGTGCCCAGTGTAACACCTGGACCAGTAAGCGTCACACTGATGATGACAGATTTTCACTGGGGAACACATGTTTATTGATGTCAGGCCAGCTGACAGGCTAACATTGTATAGGATGTGTCAATTGGGGATGGGGAACTATAAAACTTTGGACTACCTTCCACAACTTCATTTGCAATTGTCTGTCAAGCATTGTCCAGAGAATACAAGCAATCTAAAATGCTTTTATTGCATTTACTGACTGTCTTTTTTCTCTATCATTATAGTATTTTCAATCTAGCGCTATACTGGGTTGTAACAGAAAGGTTTTGACAGCCACATCATTCTTGGATTGATGTGGGAACTGGTAGGCCCCAGGTACTAGTCAGTTGGGTGTTAACTCTATACTACCTTTCTTAAACAGCGGAGTTCCTGTTCCTCCTGTGGGGTGTGTATCTGTGTTATGCGGTGAGGACCGTCCCCTCAGCGTTTCATGAGCCACGCTACATGGCCATCGCAGTGCACAACGAGCTCATCCTCTCTGCCATATTCCACATTTTAAGGTGAGTTGCTGCCACCAAGGACTTCCTCCTTCTTCTCAAACTTCTTTTTAAGCCCCACCCACAAAAGATACAAATAGCTTGCAACAGATACATATATTGTCTTCGGTGCATACGCCTAATAATAATTAACTGGTTGCTTGTGTATTTTTCACTAAAGTGATACAGATAGCTTACTGGTTTGGAAGGTATTTTTCACTAAAGTGATACAGATAGCTTACTGGTTTGGAAGGTATTTTTCACTAAAGTGATACAGATAGCTTACTGGTTTGGAAGGTTTCACCTCATTTATTGCCATTTCAGGCACATTTTTAATAGAAACCAATGATATGACATCATTTTAATATCCATTCTGATTGGTCAGTTTACTATTGATATTTTTGATTAAACTATTAGCCTCCTCTGACATTTGGGCAGCGGTTAAAACCCCCCTGTGCTATTTGAACAATTTTATCGCTTTTAGTTCTTATGTTAATTTTGAATGCATTTTTAAGGAAGCTCGGCTTCCCCTGCCCAATGGACTGACACTGCCTTCTAAAGAGTTGGTTTAGGGTTGTGGCACGTATGAATAACTTCAGCAGTAATGAGGCACTCATTCAGGCAGGCACTTGAACTTTTATACAAGATAAAGGCAGTTGACTTCAAAGGCAGGGCATGCGATTTTTAGAAGTGCTGCATCGCTTGCTTCTCGCTCCACTGTTTCTACAGTAATTAATCACAGTAAAGAGCCATGGGATAGTGTTACTTAACTATCTGTATTTTGGTGTAACAGCACCCATGTCCTTTCATCATAAACAGTAATTAGTGCATTGTGGCAGCCAGTGTTTTCAGCATACACAGGTCCTTTTTTTTTAGCTTATCTCAGGAATCTCAGAAGGTGATGTAAGAGCAATAGGAGGAAAACTTTTAAAACACGTACTTATATTCTGCATATGTATCGACATGTCCATGCTATTCCACATAGCAGTGCATCTTCCAACTCAGAGGGACGTTCCATTTCCAGATTAAAAGAGCTGGAAGCAACAAAAGTGCAATACTTACTGCAAACATGGTAAAGGGGAACACAGTCTCCCAGCAGGTCAACACAGATAAAAAAAAAAAAAAAATATGACAATGCACAGATGAACACACCATCAAACATCAATGTGTGACTGCAGGTTTAATTATAGCTTGTATAAATAATACAGTTTCTGATAAGGGAGCATAGTTTTCTAGTTTTTGTGGTGCATTGTGGGATTTTTCAGGAAAGAAAGTTCCAGTGCTTTTGAAGGTTTTTGTGATTAAGACTTCAAAATGGCTGACTCTCTGATCACTAGTTATAAGAAACAGATCCATCTCACAAAAATGTTCAGTCAAGAGAATCAAAGGACGTAGAGAACAGAAGTGTTAGCTTAGCTACATGCTAATGTCAGAGGTAACTTCTCAGCATTAATTGACATTCACACTGAGATCTACTAGAAGTTGAGTTAAATTCTGTCATTTTGAATGGGGCTTTACTTGTGCAGTTCAGGTGCACTGTTCACATGTCTTGAGTTTCACGAAGTTGAGTTTAGCCTTTTAAATCACTCACTTAGTAGGTTTCATTTTAGTAAAAATACTGTTTCTGTAGGTAGCAAGGTGGCCATGTAAACATACAGTGGGTTGCGAAAATTTGGGAACCCCTTGGAGAATCTGTGAAAATGTGAATAAGAGAGATCATACAAAATGCATGTTATTTTTTTTATTTAGTACTGTCTGGAGTAAGATATTTTACATAAAAGATGTTTACATGAGTCAACAAGACAAAACAAATAGCTTAAAATTATTAAAGTAACCCCCTTCAAAAGTTTGGGAACCCTTGGTTCTTAATACTGTGTGTGGTTTCCTGGATGATCTACAGCTGTTTTTTTGTTTTGTGATGGTTGTTCATGAGTCCCTTGTTTGTTCTGAACAATTAAACTGAGCACTGTTCTTCAGAAAATCCTCCAGTTCCTGCAGATTCTTCAGTTTTCCAGCATCTTTTGCATATGTGAACCCTTTCCAGCAGTGACTGTATGGTTTTGAGATCCATCTTTTCACACTGAGGACAACTGAGGCACTCAAACACAACTATTAAAAAAGGTTCAAACATTCACTGATGCTCTAGAAGGAAACATGATGCATTAAAATCCAGGGAGTGAAAACTTTTGAACAAGATGAAGATGTCCAAATTTTTCTTGTTTTGTTGAAATATCTTTTTTTTTTTGTTGTTTTTCTATTTAGTACTGCCCAGTACTAAACAGAAGATACTTGCATGTTTTCCGGAAGACAAATTAAGTACAATTTACCTTGATCTTCAAAAAGTTTTCACCTCCGGCTCTTAATGCATCGTGTTTCCTTCTGGAGCATCAGTGAATGTTTGAACCTTTTTTAATAGTTGTGTTTGAGTCCCTCAGTTGTCCTCAGTTTGAAAAGATGGATCTCAAAATCATCCAGTCCCTGCTGAAAAAGCTTCAAATATGCAAAAGAGGCTAGAAAACTAAAGAATCTGCAGGACCTGGATGATTTTTCAGAAGAACATTGCTCAGTTTAACTGTTCAAAACAAACCAGGGACTCATGAACAACTATTGCAGCTATTTTTAATTTCATAATTTTTTCATGAAATAATTTCAATTTCAATAATTTCAGCTATTTTTCTGTCTTGTGGACTATATGTAAACATCTTTTATATAAAATATCTTACTGAGGACAGTACTTAAAAAAAAAAAAAAACATGCATTTTGTATGATCTCTCTTATTTTGTTCAAATTATTCACATTTCCACAGATTCTTCAGTGGGTTCCCAAACTTTCGCATGACACTGTACATGGTTTGTATTTGTTCAACCTATCACCAAATAAAGTAAAAAGTGTAACTGATTATTAATTTTTCTGTAAATCCACCTACATGTTCAAGCTATGAATTAATGGGTTCTTAGAACGAGTGCAATGATTAGTGATTCTGCATAGAATTATTTAAATTAGAGTAATAGTGTAGAGTGTAAAAGTGTGATAAAGGCATGCTATAAAAAAGGTTTATGGGGAGACAAGTGAGCAAAACATGTTGCATTAGATGTTGCTACAAAGCTGAACAAAGTTGTAACATTTACCATATTACCCACTTTGGCTGTGTGGATGCCATATATTGAAAATGACATCAATATGTTTATTTAATTATATATGCATTATATATAAGAATTTGGTTGTGACCAGAGCCACACCTATAATGCACACATACCAGACGACTGTATTGTATTGTACTGTATTGTTATAGGAAGTTCCCAAAATGAAAAATATAAAAATTGCAATGGTTTATTTTATTCAGCCTATCACCAAAAAATGCAAAGCGTAGATGATTATTAATTTTTCTGCAAATCCACCCACAGGTTCACTCTTGCCCCAGAATTGCACCCAGACTGGATGTTGATGCTATTCTTTGCTCATACACACTTGACAGTGACTGTCACTTTGGGGTTACTGCTTGTGCCAAAGGTAAACCCACCAATCATCTTTCATCTTTTCATCTTTCATGAATCATTTGTTGGCTAACATCAGATTTTACAGAATCTCCTAAACACTCATGTCTTTCCCACAGTTCTTGTTTGCGGGTACACATCTAAGGGATGACATTGCTACAGAGGCCTATGAAGATGAATTGGACATGGGCCGGTCTGGGTCATACCTGAATAGCAGCATCACGTCCGCCTGGAGTGAGCACAGTCTGGACCCAGAGGATATTCGGGTAGGTGCCCTGCTTTCTTTCAAGGCTTTCTTTTCCCCTTGACTCTCTCTTGCCTTAGTAATTAACTGAAATTTCATAATCTGCAAATATCTCTTGACCCCTTGTCCTATAACTGACAAACATACTGAGCCATGGCAGTTTTTTATTGCAGACACCAGAGGAAATGGGCCAGCTAAGTTCTATTAATGGCTGTGGCGTAAGGTCTTGCGACAGTCTTTGGGAAAAACGTACCAACGTGAGCAGAGGTTTTCGTTTGTCTGTTAGAGCTGAAGAAGTCTCTTACCAAAGACTCAAATTTTGTTCATAGAAAGGGCATTTTGCTAATGGGCTAAAGTTCTGCTCTTGGTATAAATTTCAGTTATAATGCTTTTAAAGTTTTTCAGAGGCTGTTTCAGACCTAACAATAAAACATGAAATTTTCGTATTTGACACCGTCCCAGACTGTCCTGTCTCTAATTAGTGTAAAACAGCATGTTGGTTTGGTCTAACGTCTTTGAGGCACTGTCTGTAGTTGCATATAATGACTAGTTCTGCATGTTTTCTGTGCAATAGAGCGTCTGCTTCACTGTAACTAGGATCATTTCATTTCTACAATTCTACAACTAGACATATGTTGTGAGTTAATGGCCCATCTTGTCTTCAAATCCACAGGAAGAGCTGAAGAAACTCTACTCCCAGCTGGAGATTTATAAGAGGAAAAAGATGCTGGCCAACAATCCTCACCTGCAGAAGAAGCGCAGCTCCAAAAAGGGGCTAGGTCGCTCCCTCATGCGCCGCATCACTGAGATTCCAGAGACAATGGGCCGCCAGTGTAGCCGCGAGGACAAGGACCTGGGTGAGCATGGGAGTAACCGCAACAGCATCTGTGTCCTGAGAAAGAATCCTTTTGACCCCTCACACTCTGTTAAGCCTGCCAAAGACGAATCCTTGAAGAACAAAGTTTTCTCCCTTAAAAAGTCCCACAGCAGTTATGACCATGTTCGGGACCACAGTGAGGATTCCAGCAGTTCAGTAACTGACAAGATGGAAGTCGCAAATACAGAAGGCTCCCTTCTGGAAACCCTAATGGGCAAGAAGCTGGTCAAAAAGTCCTCTGAGAAGATTGATGCAGCCAGTGAGTCAACAGAGTCAGTTCCCTTGGTGTGTAAGTCAGCCAGCGCTCACAACCTGACAGCCGATAAGAAACCTATTCACCCTAGAACATCTATGCTGCAGAAATCTCTTAGCGTTATTGCCAGTGCCAAAGAGAAAACTCTTGGTCTAACAGGAAAGGCCCAAGCAGCGGAGGATGCTACAAAAAAAGCAAATCAAAAGAACAAGGATGCCAAGACCTCCGCTGAAGCTGAAGATAAAGAGGGTTACCCGAAGATGATTGTCAGTCAATCAGTGGAGTACAAGCAGACAGCTGCCAAAACCGGTATAATGAAGCCACAGATGAGCGGAAGCCAGCCCTCAATTTGCTCAGAAACAGCCAAGGGGAAAGACCTGTATGACCTCTCGGAGGTGTGCCCTTGGGAAGTGGAGGACTTGCCGACTCCCTCCGAAAACAAGGTCCAGAAACATGTGTCCATTGCCCCCGAGCAGACCACCACAGTCCATGGAGGTAGCAGCAAGGCGTCAAAGTCGCAACAGCAAAAGCAGAAAGGCACAGAGCAGTCATCCTCGGTGGCCAGACATCCAGCCCAAAAAGTTGCTGACAGAACAGACATATGTCCGTGGGAGGAAGGAAATGGAGACCACGGTCAGGCAGTGGGGCCAAAACCTCACTCCAATAGTAAGCCTGCCATATCCCAACCCCAGGCATCCGGAGAGGTTGCCAAGGTTCTAAAAGCTGAGGTCTGTCCGTGGGACTTTGAGGAAGTGTCGAGCAAGCCAAAGGACTCGGATCACTCCCCTGACCAGAGCAGACCAAGAAAGGACACCACACCAACTGAGATCAAAGGGAAAATAAGCTCCTCGCCTACTGAAGTCAAGGGCAAGGGTACAACGCCTACTGAGGGCAAAGCAAAGAGCATTTTCTCCGAGTCTACTAAATCCACAGGCAGCTCACTACAGCCGCCCTCTAAAGCAGATGTGTGTCCATGGGACTTTGAAACTGGGTCAGGTCCCATCTCTGAAAAAAACCCTTGTTCTTCTCAGGTTTGTAAAACAAAGGAGACCCATGCTATAAAGAGGGGAACATCTCCTGTCAGAATATCAGAAATGGAAAGAGAGAACGCAAAGGGTCCTGATGATGACAAAATGAAATCAAACGCAAAAGACAAGTTAGCCTCTGGCAAAACGAAAGAAAGACCTGTGAGCCAGTCTAAACTGGCTGAGGTTTGTCCGTGGGATCTTGATAGTAGTCAGGAAATTGTCTCAATGGAAAAACGACAAAGTCCAAATGTTGCATTAGCAAAAAGCAAGAAGACAGAGGTGTGCCCTTGGGATTTTGAAGATGCGGCAACTAGTAAAGAAGTCAATCGGAGCACCAGTTCAACCACTGGCAAACAGAAAAGTTCAAATTCCAAAGGCAGAGTTACTAGTGGTGTTAAAATGGCAGATGTCTGCCCTTGGGACTTTGATGACCAAGGATCAACAAAGAAGGCATGACAATTTACCTGAGTGACCCATTAGTTAGTCCTCATTATATGTGCTTTTTCTTTCATAAATACACCATAAAATAAAAACTTTAATAGAATTTATGGTGATTTGGAGAAGAAAATCAACATGTCGCACAAGCTGCCTTTCTCTTCAACCTTTTGTTTTCCCTTTGTGTTTTTTGGAATAAAAGAAAGAAAATAAAAACACACACAAAAAAACAAACAAAAAATGCAACAACTCACCAGGCATTCCAGATTTTAAAGTATTGGTTGAACCTTTAAATAGAAACGGTAGTTTACAATTATGCAACTCTTTATGTGCAATGTAAACAAGATGCCTATACTCACTACATGTATCCTCATTAACATTTGAACTCTCATAGCAGCTGCATCTGTAGCCTCTCCTTGACTGTGGCTTCCACAAAAGATTGTACGAGTTCCTGTTACATAGGAAGGTGTGGACCATGCATGAAGTGTCATGGAGTAAGCCTGATCCATTTCCTCGTTTGCTTTCGTTTCATTCGTTATCGTCTGGTTTGAGTGAAAATGAATATTTGCCAAAGATAGAGGTCAAATCCAATAAATCTAAGAACTCAAACCTCAACAGCATAATAGAGACATTTGTACAGTGAGCCCAATTCATGCGGCTGCTAGAAAATTAGCCTGTAGCACTTTAGTAAAGAACATGCTTAGAAAGACAGACGTAAACTGAACAGAACTCCATTCATATTTGCCCTTGTTTGTTTTTTGGCCTTGCTGTTTTATGCTGTTCTGCAGTGAGATCATACGTGCACATCTGCAACACTTTTTTGGGTTTTCTTGACTAGAAAAAAGCTAGAAAAAATAAACATTTCCAATGCTTCCAAATTTGCTGATATATTATCCTGAATGTGCCTATTTAAATAGTCCTGTACCAGTCTTATACTTTGTATTGGGAGATGTGAAACCTTTGTCATAGCCCATGTTACAAATACTTATTGAAACACTTGATGAAAATCAGCATCTTATTTTTGAAAAGAAATGAAGTTTAGTTTATATATTAGTAATGTTGCAAAATTGTAAATGCTTTTTGAAAAAAAAAAAAAAAGAACGTCCGCTACTCAGTTCATGGGACCATAGATATTGTTTCTCTCGGCGTAGGGCACAATCATTAAGGTTTCTGCCTCTAATGTCTTTTTTTATTTTTGTCTTTTACGATTAGAACGCTCAAGACAAGATATGAAATATCAAATTCCAGTCTCATATCAAATTCTAACCCAAGCCTCAATTTCTTTAACATGTATCTGGTATCCTTTAACATTTTATGACGATTACATCAGTTTACAAATAAAAAT
Source organism: Labeo catla (assembly GCA_012976165.1). NCBI lineage: Eukaryota > Metazoa > Chordata > Actinopteri > Cypriniformes > Cyprinidae > Labeo > Labeo catla. The sequence goes on along the minus strand of VONZ01000134.1, from coordinate 24,518 downwards.
CTTGCTCTTACCATATTGATTTTTTTGCAAAATGTATCCATTTCTTAGAAGAACATTCTGAAACGTCCCCAGTGACCACTGATGTGAATTCAACAATGTATCTAAATTACTGTTGGAATGTTAACATATCTTGTATGCCTTCTCAGCCCATGGTCATTGGTAATCTGTAATGATGTCAAGGTAATGGTGTTACAACACATGAGGCATGAACTGTTGTACAGGTTGATGCCTAGTAATGAAATGTTCGATTGAAAAATATTTTGACCCAATTCTATAGTAACTAAATGGTTTTAAATGTATTGACAGATTCTTGTGTTTTGTATGTGCACAATATGAATTTGCAAGAATACAGAATAAACAGTTATACCATGTATATAGCTACCAAAGAGGTTAAAAAAAAAAAAAAGTACCTAAATATTTCATCCTTGACATTCTGTGAAAATCAAATGATGTCACATTCCCATTTCTCCACAGTGGGTTAAAATTACTAATGACCTTTGCGTCACAATTTAACTTACAACTGAGATAAAAGTATCTTCCCATGCTAATATTTACACAGATGGGTCATTCCTGTTCTGCAGTACTTTTTTATACTTTCAGAAATATGATCTGGTCAAACTTGACATGATTATTTATCACTAAACTTTAATTGAACATTAATTATTTGCTTAGTGAAATTTTTCTATGAATGGCTATAAATGAAAATGGTTTTTCATTTTACTCTCTGAAAAGTGGTAACCTGCTATGTTTACCTTAAAAAGAGGCATTTCTACTGGATTTAACCTCTCAAAAATGTGTTGGTATAATGTATACAGGTTAGTTCAGTGATGTTAAATAATATTTTTAAAGACGAAAAATCAAGCCAGGTAATTTAGTTGTTACTATTTATAGGTTACCTTTTTTTTCAGTGTAGAAGCGCATAGTATCTTGGGACATTTCATTTTATTGGGACTCCATTTTAATTTAATTGTGATACTGCAATAAAAGTAAAATAACTTGTAGGATTTCAGTGTTTCAACATTGTAAGGTTTATACAGAATGTAATGCCAAGTAGGAATGACCCAGGTAATATTTTATTGACTACAAAGCAGTAATCAAGAGAGAAATGCCACTTCCCAGATTTATGTAATCTACTTATAATTTTTAAGCCCAAATTTCTGCTATTCTCATCAGAATATGTGCACATGGATTTCTAGGTACACTAAAGGGAACTGTCAGCAACCTATAGTTCAACTGCTCCTTAACTGTCTAGTCATCTCATACTCTTGTAAGAACAGAAAACTTTCTAGAGTCTGTTCTTAATGTATGCCTAGATGGATGTGTAAAAATGACCAACTTTGTTACATAGAGAATGTTTCTGGGAATGGTTGTTGTATCGTAGTGCATCCCTCTAGTTTACAAGTTTTACCCATCTGCAGGTCCTCAGTTGATCTCTATGTAGTATGATGTAAGCACTCAACTCATGACCTGTCAATGTTAATGGTAACCTTGCCTATTACATTGTCCTAGTGCAATGTTTAGTTCAGTTTTTGGAGTTTACAGAAGTGATTATTTATCTATTTATGACTTGATTTTGGTTATCTAGCTCGTTTACTTGGGCCCCTCGCGTGTCCCACCACTGTCACGTGTTGGGGGGACACTCCTACTACTTAACGCGGTATTGTCTTAGCTCTAACTCTCGTTGCTTCTGCATGATAATGAGAAATTAGTAAGACTGATGTTTCACTGCCCTTGATAGAACTTAAAAAAGAATCTTTGATCTTTATTGGACTGTTACAAGTTGTATAGTGAGTGAAACTGTACCCTACCCACTGTATTATGTGCTTGTTATATTAAATGCTCTATGACAAGCTTATAGCATACACATATGGAGATATTTGGTAGATTTATATTGTGTAATATTGTGATAGCATGTACATAAAAAAAATACCTCCTCTGCAATAAATATTTCTACAAAAAGCAATTTTGCGTTGACTGAATGAAATTTAAATGGATTAAAATAGTTTTTGTAAAAACAAGTTTGCTGTAAAGCATCAGTGAAAATGACCTTTTGTTGTAGTTTTTATTACTTTTCACGAGAATCTGGTGCGTATTCTGGTCAGAAAATACCCACTTTGACTAGCATACACTCTTAAAAATAAAGGTTCTTTATTGGCATCAGTGGTTCTGTGAAGAATCTTGAACATCAATGGAAACTTCCAAATGCAGAAAAGGTTCTTTATAGTCGAAAGATTTTTTAAAATGTTCTTCAAAATGGAACTGTTTTAGGAACTGTTTATTGAAAGGTTAATTGGGGAACCAAAAATGGTTCTTCTATGGCATCACTGCAAAAACACCCTTTTGGAACTTTTGTTTTTGAGAGTGTAGTTTGTGTGTGTGTGTGTGTGTGTGTGTGTGTGTGTGTGTGTGTGTGTGTGTGCACCTGGTATTCATCACGTTATGGGGACCAAATGTCCCCACAAGGATAGTAATACCAGTAAATTTTGACCTTGTGGGGACATTTGTGAGGTCCCCATGAGGAAACAGGCTTATAAATCATGCAGAATGAGTTTTTTTGAGAAAGTAAAAGTGTGCACAGTCTCCTGTGAGGGCTAGGTTTAGGTGTAGGGTAGGTGTAGGGTGATAGAAAATACGGTTTGTACAGTATAAAAACCATTACGCCTATGGAATGTCCCCATAAAACATGTAAACCCAACATGTGTGTGTGTGTGTGTGTGTGTGACTTAGATCAGGTAAATCCGAAATCGATAATACACCTCATTCAAATGGTTGTACAGACAACGGCAACTAAATGAAGTGTGGCCAAGGTATGACAGCTACGTTAAGGAGTTAAGGTTGTACCTTTATGCTTACTTTAAAAAAACAGTGTGAACAGTGAAATTGTACCTCATAAAAGAGTTACTGTTTCTCAGTTGAAAATAACTCTAGAATATATAATTGTGCTCACACTATAAAAACAATTTTTTGAGTCAACTTGAAATGTTAAGTTGACCTAAGTGACAACTTATATATTTGAGTTCATTCAAGTTAAAATATTAAGGCAGCTGGGTAAAAAGCCCAGCTTTGAAGTTTAACAAATCAAAGTTTTAGTTTAGTCAACTCAAATATCTAAGTTGTTACTTAGTTCAACTTAACATTTCAAGTTGACTAAACTTAAGTTGACTAAATTAAAATTTTAAGGCAGCAGGGTAACAAATAAGTTTAAGCTGAATCAAATTGTTTTTTGTTTGTTTTGTTTTTTGTTTGTTTGTTTGTTTTACAGTGCAGGGATTTCTTGTTCACTTGCTTCTATGTGCACACATCATCTAAATATGGTGCTAGAAAATCACAAAAGTCTTGACAAATTTTAAAACTGTCTATCCATTGCTTTTACTGTCTCTGCACTGGTTGCTAACATTACTTTAGTCAAAAATAGTCTTAGAATGTCAAAACATTGCAATGGTTATTATTACAACTGTCGCAATTGGAAGACATGCCTCCTGTTTTCTTAGGAGATTCACCTGCACATTTAAAGTCTGCATCTATCTATTTTGTACATGCATGTCATAGATTGTATTGTAAATGATTAATGTTTCATTTTTTTTATAATTAATCAAAATTTCGACTTGATCTTGTGGTGAAATGACAAATTTCTCTCATACTTTACCAATCATTTACTTAGCTTAAACCCAGGCCCTCCACAATCAACTGCAATCTTGCATTCATTTTTGAATGCATCTCAAAATACAACCAATGTCCTAGATACACTAGAACCAAATCCAAGTCGTTTTTTCAATCTTTCACACTATACAGAAGAATGATCTGATGATATTTCATGCCACAACTTCAAATGCAGTAGACACGCCATATGTGGCCTACGTGTCTCACACAAAAGTCTTGAATAAAGATTTAATAAATTGGTCAATTTCAGGGTCTAGTTCTTCTTTAGAACCACTGATTGTGGCAGCATTGCAACTTGAAACAGTAGTTTGGTTTCCGTTACTGATAAAACCTTTGTGCCTTAACAGTGGTGCTTGACAACCAGCCAATCAGATTCGCCTTGCCATTTTTAGTCAGTTTTAAAACCATTTCTCACAGCTTTTAGGACTTTTGTTACAACATTGATGAAACCTAAAACTGTTCTTCAAAGAGCCCTGATAATTGATTCTTACGCCGGTTCAGATATGTTGCATTTGCAAAAATCTCTTGGCTGGTTTTGCATTGTCAGCATTTTTGCTTTCATTAATAATGACTGATCTCCCCACAAAGGCTCCAGCTAAGTGGTCATGGCCTATTCTCAAAGTAATTTGTATCCTGGCAGTCTTAGTTCTCTCCAAGGTTTGTTTACTTTAAACTTAAAGGAAGCCTTTAAAGCCTTCATTGTAACCACTTTAGGATATTCATATGCATGTTTGGCTCAGCTCCTGAAAAGCTTTTATGGAGATGCTGTAGTCTTTTTGACAGAGATCAATTGGGCTCTGTATGGGGAAAGTGGATAAGACGATATCAGGTTCTTCCTCATATTTCTGTCAATAGCCAAGCTGCTGAAAATCAGTCCAGTCAACTGCCGTACAAATGTGGCATGAATACTTGATTCCAGTTCAACCACTCAAAAGTATACATCCAACTAGATTTTTAAGAGAAAATGGGAGTGATGCTGTGGTAAAACTCTTCAACAGTGCTAGAATGTTGTCAGATCTAGGTGCTGCAAAAGTGTTTTGAGTTGCCCTTTGAGGTTTAAAAAATGCTTCAAGTGTTCATTTGCCCCAAAATTACGATTCTTATTATTTATAAATTAGTTTATCTTTGAAACACAAACTGAGATAATTTCAATTTGTGTAACTCCATTGAAAGTTTGTTCACCCAAGACTTTGACTTTTTAAAACGTTTGTAAAAAGTTCAAAAAATAAATCCACGGGTATATTTGTAGCAATAGCCAAAAATACATTGTATGGGTCAAAATTATTGATTTTTATTTTATGGCAAATCTAAATTAAGTAAAGCTCATATACCTTGAAGATATTTTATAAATTTATTACTGTAAATATATCAAAACTTAATTTTTGATTAGTAATACGCATTGCTTAATACTTCATTTGGACAACTTTAAAGGTGATTTTCTCAAGTTTTTGATTTTTTTTTTTTTTCACCCTCAGATTCTAGATATATCAAATATTGTCCTATCCTAACAAACCATATACTGTACATCAATGGAAAGCATATTTATGATGTATAAATCTCAAATTTAAAAAAAAATGACCCTTATGACTGGTTTTGTGGTCCATGGTCACAATTGATGTAAGCTGTAATTATTGTATCAATGTCTAAAAGAATAAAAGTCTAAAATGAATCTGTTCATTTAAATCATCTTCTTTTTTTCCAAGTCAGAGTTTTGGGTGAACAGACTTTCAATGGAGGGACAGAAATCACTTAGATAATTATGACTGAAAATGTGTTCTGTAGATTAACAAATTTCTTATGGGTTTGGAATGATGTAAGAGTGAGTAAATGATGACAGAATTTTCATTCAGTAATGTATTATAGATTTCACTGCACTGATATCATTGGACAAGAACCTGAAAAAATTTATTACTTTTATACTGATTGGCCAGTTTCCCTACGAATGCAACTGGGATAGTTTTGCGCTAATGATTGGGCTAATTTTGAATACCAATTAGGCTGGTTTTGTACGCAGACCTGGCAACCCTGCAGGATAAAGATACTATGGTGTTCTGTAGAGCTGCTTTATAGCTGAATTAACTGATGAATTTTACATCAACACGGGTACTGAACTGACTCCAGTTGAATAGTGATATTGTCTTCTGCAGAGCTGCTTATAGATGAATTGAACTTGTTTCATAATTACTTTTCCAGTTATTGAACTGAACTGAATCAACACTTAGCTGTCTTGAGCTGAATAATGACACTATTGTTTTTACAGATTTTTCAAGTTTGCAACACTGATTCTGTTATTTAGCCTACACTGTAAAAAATAAAAAACACAATTTGTTGAGTCAGCTTAAAATTATTTGTTACCCTGCTGCCTTAAAATTTTTAGTTCAGCCAACTAAAATAAGTTTAGTCAACTTGAAATGTTAAGTTGTACTAAGTAATATTTGTGTTTGCTAAACTTAACACATGGGTAAGTAACCCAGCTGCCTTAATATTTTAAGTTGATTCAACTCGATTATCTAAGTTGTCACTTAGTATAATTTAACATTTCAAAGTTGAATAAACTTTTTTTGAGGTGACTGAACTTAAAATTTTAAGGCAGGCAGGTTACAAATTATTTTAAGTTGACTCAACAAATTGTTTTTTACAGTGTATCTGTTTATTACCGTGAAGCTGCTTTGAAACAATCTGTATTGTATAAAGCGCTGTATAAATATAAAAGTGTATGTATACTTCATGTTTGTAACACAAAGTGAACACTTCGGACTTAAGGTTAGAAGTGTTCTCCTCAGTAATAACACTACTAAAATATTTTATCAGTGAATAATTACATATTAATGAGGGAAGTTAAAGGCGTGACCAAACTTAAGCCTGTTTGGTTATTGTAGCATTTTGTCTCACCTTCCAGCAAATTCTACAACCCAAGCTTCAACCATCTTTGGATACTAAGGTTTTAATGACCTATGTACGCTGTGAACTCTTTGGATTGCGAGTCCTGATGAGCTGTAATGTAAGGTAAAAGCATACTGAAAGAGTATAAACAAATCACTTTAGCATTGATTTCTCTGTTCAAGAGCACTCTGTCAGTGGAACGAACAGCCAATCAATATAGTGATACTGGCCTCTCTCCACACAGGCACAAATGGAAAAGAATGTTGTTTCAGATTCACTATCACATATCACATCTGTGACTGCAGAGGTCATTTCATAATTCATGTTTCATACGTGTCATACGTTATAAGTAGCCTTTTATTTTCTGCATATTAAATTTAACCTAGAGTTGTCAGCACTGTGTCAGCACAGCACCTAGTGATTAGTAAACACGCTTGAGTGCGAGATACAGGTTTGATTCTGACCTGTCTTGTAACTCACTTGCAACCTCATGCCCAAACCACTAGTGAAGTGAAGATGAATTATTTAGTATTTGGAATGTTTCTCTTTTGCTTTAATGACAGCAGCACTTAAGTTCATGAAACCTTATGATCATGTTGCAAAGAACATCTTGAGAAGATGCAAATTAAATCTAAATGAATATTTTCAAAGGGGTTCACTAACACTTTAGTCTAGGGACCAATTCTCACTATTAACTAGTTGCTTATTATTAGCATGCATATTGCTAGTATATTGGCTGTTTATTTGTACCTACAAAACACATATTAAGAAAGGTCCAAACATGTAAAAACTCTGTTTTCATGAAATTGAGGTGCTAATTTGTGTTGATTTGTCTCTGTTTCTCTCACACATTATATTTTATTAAGCTTCAGTCTATTATCCAGAGATGTGTTGTTGCTGGTGGTTTTAAAAATGAGTCACACGATCATTATATAAAATGAAGGCATTGCACATTCAAACTATTTAAATGTTTTGATGTCTTATCTGCATGAATTATCAAGAAGAGCTTTAGAATTTCTTTCTGACCGTCACAGTGGGTGGGCTAATGCCCACAGAGCTCAGGGGTATAGCTAAATCCCTGCTAGCTCTGGCTGTGCTCAGAAGATAAATCCAGCGCAAGACACCCACACAAGTTTTTCATTCCCCTAGGCAGCATACAACAGGCCATGCATTTGTATTGGGACAATTCATGACTCATCAAGGTGTTCCGGAGGCGATGTGACAAATCCTACAAGACTAAGGTCATGAATATGAATTAGGTCGTGCTGACGTACCTTAGTAAACTACCTGGAGTGCCCAGACACATTAAAATGAAACACCTAATTAAAATTCATGAGCCAAGCTTTCAACTTAGTAGGATTTAACTGCAATAACCAACTACTTACCAACTGTCTGTCAGTAAACTAGTCATGTGTACTCACCAGGTCAGAGTTTGGCTGGTTTGCTGCAGCTCATTTAGCCTGTAGGGCACCGATGGTGCGAGAACACTTTTGGAATTGCCCAGATTCTTATTCTTCTTCCACAAAATGAATCACATTTTTGAGGGCGAACATGCTCAAAAACTCATGAAACTTTGCACACACGCCAAAAGTGGTGAAAATTTCCATCTGATATGGGTTTCAGAAATGGGTGTGGCAAAATGGCTTGATAGCAGCACCTATACATTTTCAACAAAGTGCCCCTCAAGCTATGCTTCACATACATGTACGAAATTCGGTAGGTACATCTAACACACCAATACCTACAAAAAAGTCCCTCAGTACGAAGTCCGAAACTCAACAGGAAGTCTGTCATTTCTAATTTTTTCGGCAAGTTTTGTGCTGTTTTTGCCATTTTAAGATGTTGTATTTAAACAAACTCCTCCTAGAGATTTAAACAGATCAGCACCAAATTTGGTCAGTGTAATCTAAAGCCCTTTGTGACGTTAAATTGGGAAGATCTTGAATATTCTTTGAAGGATGTGTCTGCGGTAGCCAAACTTTGATGTTTTGCCATGAAAATGGAAGTTGTTAAAAATCAGGCATACAATTTCTGATCTGCCCCAAACTTCACATGTTTGATAAGAGTCCTGCCCTGAAAACATGCCCATGACCATATTCAGTTACAGCCATAGCACCACCTGCTGGCAACAGGAAGTGGCATGTTTTACACTCTAACGAACTTCTCATAGAGATTTTATGACATCAATATTATATTTGGTCAGTCTACTCTAAAGACCTTTGCCATGTTAAATTGTGAAGATCTTGAGTTTTCATTGAGGGGCGAGTCTATGGCAGCCTGACAAATTTCGATGTTTCGCCATTGGAATAAAAGGTGTTCTAGCTCAGCCATGCATTGTCCAATCTGCACCAAACTACACATTTCGTAAGAGTCTTGGCCTGAAGACATCTAAAGGCCAATGTTCTGTTATAATCATAGCGCCACCTGTTGGCAACAGGATAAGTCATGCTTTGCACTAACTCAAACGTACCATGTTCTAACTCTTGCATGCTCTGTAAAACATTTTCCTTCCTCCTTTGTCCTCCTCCTCCCCCTCCATCAACTGTAACAGCTAACGACTTTGCCACGTTCTTCATAAAAATTCTTCATAAATAAAATCAAAAAAGTCAGTGCACAATTTTCCATACAACAATCTGCCAAGCACATCTTACCAGCAAACATACACTCGTTTACATCCTTCTCTTCACTCGCTGAAGCAGAAGTCTCCAAACTCATCCTTTCTAATCATCCTACTACTTGTCTGCTTGATCCTATTCCATCTCATCTCCTTCAAGCCATTTCCCCTGCAGTTGTACCTGCACTCACTCACACCAACACATCCCTTCACACAGGTGCTTTTCCCTCAGCATTTAAACAAGTTCGTATAACCCCTCTACTTAAGAAACCTACCCTTAACCTGTCTCTGTTAGAGAACTACTGACCAGTTTCCCTTCTTCCTTTCATTGCAAAAACACTTGAACGAGCTGTGTTTAACCAAGTCTTTGTCTTTCTCACACAGAACAACCTCCTGGACAGCAACCAGTTTGGTTTCAGAAGTGGACATTCAACTGAGACTGCCTTGCTCTCAGTTGTTGAAGCCCTAAGACTGATTCCAAATCTTCAATACTTATCTTGCTGGATCTGTCTGCTGCTTTTGACACAGTTAACCACCAGATCGTCCTGTCAACCCTATTGGCAAAGGGCATCTCAGGAACCGCACTCCAGTGGTTTGAATCTTACCTCTCAGACTGGTCCTTCAAGGTATCTTGGAGAGGTGAGGTATGGAAGTAGCGACATCTAGCTACTGGGGTACCTCAGGGCTCAGTTCTTGGACCACTTCTCTTCTATGTCTACATGGCATCACTAGGTTCTGTCATTCAGAAACATGGCTTTTCATATCACTGCTATGCTGATGACACTCAACTCCACCTTTCATTCCATCCTGATGATCTGATGATAGCTGCTCGGATCTCAGCTTGTCTAACAGACATTTCTTGATGAATGAAGGACCATCACCTTCAACTCAAACTTGCCAAGACAGAATTGCTTGTGGTTCCAACAAACCCATTGTTTCATCACAATTTCACCATCTAGTTACGCACATCAACCATAACTCCTTCAAAAACAGCCAGAAACCTTGAAGTTGTGATTGATGATCAGCTGCCTTTCTCAGACCACATTGCTAAAACTGCCTGGTCCTGCAGATTAGCTTTATTCAACATCCTGAACAGGAAGTTCAGGCCCTTTCTTTCAGAACATGCTTCACAACTCCTTGTTCAAGCTCTGTCCAAGCTGGACTATTGCAATGCTCTTTTGGCAGGTCTTCCAGCCAGTTCTATCAAACCTTTACGATTAATCCAGAATGTGGCTGCAAGATTAATTTTTAATAAGCCGAAAATAACGCATGTCACAACTCTCTTTATCAATTTGCACTGGCTACCAATAGCTGCTCGCATAAAGTTCAAGGCATTAATTTTTGCCCACAAAACCACCAAAGGCTCTGCACCCCTTTTCCTAAATTCATTACTTTAGACTTATGTGCCCTCTAGAAGCTTGCATTCTGCAAGTGAACGGCGCATCCCCATCCCAAAAAGGCACAAAATCACTTTAACGGACTTTCACATTAAATGTGCCCTCCTGGTGGAATTTCCAATAATTGGCTAAAAACATATCTCTTCCATCTTTATTTGACCTTCTAGCTCTAGCACTCTCTATTAATTATATTCTTAAAAAAAAAAAAAAAACTTGCCCTTTTAGACCTATACTCTATGTCTACAAACAATGTTTAAAAATATCCAAAACAGTTCTAAACAAATATGTTGATGGATTTTGTTGTGAGAGGACAACAGGGGATGGACTTTTTCACAAGTGGAAGCATTATTATGGATTATGGATACATGTTTTGCCTGGAAGTGACAGTTTAAAGTTAAAACGCCTTAATGATAGATTTGTTTCTTACAAACACACTGATTTTCTCTTCACAAGATGATTAACCAGAAAATTTAAAAATGGCACTTCATGATTAAAAGGTTGGCAACTGGAGACTGGAGTCTATATTTTTTCTTGCCCTTTTAGACTTATACTCTATTCATTTACTTACTGCTTGTTGTCTTAAATATATATACATATATATATATATATATATTTTTTTTCCTTTTAATGCTGCTTGCAGCTTTCATTTCAGCTTGTTTCTCCACTGACTGCCTTTCAAAAGTAGCCAGGTATTATGACTAAATAAAATATTTAAAGGAATAGTTCACTCAAAAATACAAATAAATAATCCACAACAATACTCCAGTTCATCAATATTCAGTACTCCAGTTAACATCTGCAAGTCTGAATTTAATCTTAAAACCATTATTTCAATATAGTCATTTATACATAATATTGCTTTTTCAATCTCATCTGAATCAAGAGAGAAATATGCACAGAACCAAACAATGTTTGAAAAAGTCCATAACAGTTCTAAACAAATATGTTGGTGGATTTTGATGTGAGAGGACAACGGGGGATGGACTTTTTCACAAGTGGAAGCATTATTATGGTTTATGGATACATATTTTGCCTGGAAGTGACAGTTTAAAGGGGTCATCGGATGCTAAGTTAATTTTTTCATGTTGTTTGAACATTAATGTGTGTTGGCAGTGTATGTACAAATCTACCCTATAATGATAAAAATCCATGCAGTGGTTTTTAATTAATCTGTAAAAATAATATCCCCTTTTTCAAATCGAGCCATTCTCAGATGCCTGTCAGTGTGCCGCTTCCACGATAGTTGATTGACATGAGCTCTTACCTCAGACCAGCTGTCACAGTCCAGTTACTTTCCTTGTTTCAATGTAAGGGATGTAAGTTAGACAAGAATATGTCCGATTGAGATAGCGTTTTTTTATGAATCTTTGCGATCGCCTTTCCTTATAACGTGGTAGTTAGGAAGTTTAGCGGCTAAATGCGGCTAAATGCAGCTAAAGTAAACAAGACCGTCTTTCCGCAGAGAGAAAAGAGGGGCGGGGTAAGAAGAGCTCATTTGCATTTAAAGGAACAACCCCTTAGAATGAGATGAGTTTTGCAGAGCTTATTCTGACAAGGTAAAAAGGGTGTTGTTTTACAAAACCATTGAGAATTTTTAATCAAAGTATATTAGAGACTTTTCATTAAGACCCTAACGAATCATATCAACTTGTGGAAAATGGGCATCCGATGACCCCTTTAAAGTTAAAACACCTTAATGATAGATTTGTTTCTTACAAACACACTGATCTTCACTAGATGTTAATTCAGGATTCAACAACCTATAGCACAGTGATTAACCAGAAAATTTAAAAATGGCACTTTATGATCAAAAGGTTGGCAACCCCTGAATTAATTGATAGACTGGAGTCATCTTTTAGCTGTTCAGAATCTCATTCCGATGGCACTCATTTAGTGCAGTGAAGCCATTGGTGAGCAAGTGATGTAATACTACATTTCTCCAAATCTGTTCTGAGAAAGACACAAATTCCTTTATATTTCTCTCTGCACTCCATAATGTCCGGTCACCAAGAGGGAAACTGAGCTTTTTTGCTTTGCTTAGCCAGAACCTTTAAGGGCTTGTATGTTTTAGATTAGAGTAACAGTTAAATATACGATGAATGCACACCAATTATGCCTTCATAATTGTCATCATTCTTTTTAATAAAAAATACCAGGTGAGTGAGTCACTATTTACTTCTCAGGCTTACAGTGCATGTCTATGTTGCTAATGTATATAAAATGGCACTCTTTATCATCTAAGAGGCATTGAAAAATAGTGGTTTCAAAAAGTTCTTGCTTCCATCACATAAATGAGAAACATTTAGTGATCCACAAAATTCATTCACCAATTACATATGGCACACATTGCTAAAACCCAACTACAACAGCCCACATTCTTCACATTCGTTTCCCAAACGACCCAAACTTCCTCTCAGCCGTCCTCTTTTTCTCTATTTGCTATGATTAACTGTGAGCCCTCATGACATATTCACCCAATTAAAGGCCCTCTCTACACTAAGGATCATTTCCATGAGAAATTCCTCTGCGCCTGGCTGTCAGCACCAACGCTACAACTCCACAATTCCACCCACGCCACACACACACAGCGGGTACGTTCAGAATGGAATACTCACTTATGAGTAAGTGAATACTGCACAGTATGCAGGTAAATTACTATGTAGAAAAATAAATCTTACATGGATTTAATGCACACACATATTCACAAGTTCTCTTAGCCATCCAGTCTTGATAAATGATATACGGTAGTAAACGAATTTGGCTTTTTTTCCTTTAGAAAGCTGTGAGCTAAACTTCCCGGACTAGAGGACTGGATAGAATGATGTAGCATAGAATAGAGGAGGAGATGGGGTGTTGGAGGGATGCCAGAAAAACTAGCGTTGGCGCAGTTCAGCGACTGCTGCTTATGGGTCATTCTGTCTCTAATCAACCAGAGGTCCCCGGCTCAAATTTTTGATTTTGCTAATACTTTTTCTGAAGATACATATACTATATATGTAAATGAAAGACAAAATATTAAATGTCACTGATGAATATTTACTGAGTAATCCACTATTTTGTAGAGGGAGGTCAAAATGGCAAATTTCACCTTAGATTCAGAGTCAAATTGCAGGGGGGTAAAAATGACTTCAGAAACATGGCAGCATCATTATCTTATTTTTACACAGATTGGTAGTTCTATTAGTAAAATTTGTTGGCTTTAGCACTCTTTGTTGCTTTATGTGCCAATGGTGGCCATTCAAAAATGGGGAACAGCACTTTTCAAGTTTTTTTCCAAAGATATCTTAATGCCCTTTAAGATATTGGGTCTTAACAAACTTTCCCTTTAGCATCTTTATTTTTAATGCCCTATGACATTTGGTTCCAGAGTTATTCAAATTTCAATATGGCTCCAAAAGTAAATTGTTAAAATGTACACATTTTCAGTGGTCAAAAACCAAATGTGGGTCAGTTTGAAAAAATATGATACTTCTTTTCTTTTAAAGAGGAAAGTCTGAAGAACAAATAATATTGAAACTAGAGATGTATCTTGTTTCTTTCTGTTAAGACAACTGTATTGAACATACCTGTCTGAGTGCCATAAATATTATTTTTCCAAAGTTTGCATGCCTATAACTCAAGAAGTATTAAAGATATTGTAATATGATTTTAGATTCTAATTCTTCATAAACTTTTCTTTTGGAATCTTTTCATTTGCATTCTGCTCCATGTCCAGATTGTTGAATATTACCCATTTTCAGTGGTCGAAAACCAAATGTTGGTCACTTTGTGTACAGATAAAACTTATTTTATTTAAAGGACAATGTCTGAAGAAGAAATTAAGAATTTCAAAGCAAAAGCCTCTAAAAGCCAACTTGCTCAAAAATGAGATAACAATACTGGGTGAATGCTCTCCACACATAGTTATAGGCCCATGAGCTTTGAAAAAATAATTTTTATGGCACTCAGACAGGTATGCTCAATGCAGATGTATTGACAGGAAGAAACAAGATACATCTCTAGTTTTAATATTATATGTTCTTCAGACGTTCCTCTTTAAAAGAAGAGAAATATCATATTTTTTTCAAACTGACCCACATTTAGTTTTTGACCACTGAAAATGTGCACATTTTAATGATTTACTCTTGGAGCAATATTGAAATTCCAATATCTTTGGAATCGAATCTCATAGGGCATTAAAAATAAAGACACCAAAAGGAAAGTTTGTTAAGATATCTTTAATACTTATTGATTTACTGGCATGTAAACCTTGGCACCACTGGCATATAATGTGAAAAAGATTGTTAAAGTCAACTGTTTTTACTAATAGAACTAACAATCTCTGTGTAAAAATAACTTTATGAAGCTGCCATCTTTCTGAAGTCATTCATTACCCGCCTGTAACTTGACTCTGAATCTAAGGTGAAAATTGCCATTTTGACCTCCCTCTACAAAATAGTGAATTACTTAGTAAATATCCATCCATTACATGTAATGCTATAATAATGGCTTTCATTACTATGCATGTCTGTCTTTCCTCAGAAAAAAATATTAGTGAAATCAAAAATTTGAGCCGGGGAATTTTTTTGAAATTTATTTGATTTGACATGGAATGACCCTTATATTCTCTCATAATGATGATGATTGACATTATTAGTGTAACAGTGAGTGAGAGGCGAGAGGCGAGCGGAACCATGCGCGAGCTTTTATTTGTAGGACGTGACAAAGACATGGTCATACAGGCAGGGTCGAGACAGGAGCAGACAGGAATATAACAGGCAATCATAGAGAATGATCCGATAAACAAGAGCGATAAATCACAAGGCAGGCGGCTAGACAGACGTAAACGAGAAAACCAGGCGGGAGATCAAAAAACCAGGAACTAGGAACTTGGAACAGGAACTAGGAATACCACAATACAATCACAACAATCCATGAAGTGCAACTGGGGAGGACCAGGGTTTTTATAGAACGCCTGATTGGTCACGGGGGCTGACGCAATCAGTGCGGTGGAGGATGGGAGATGCAGTCCGAAGTGCAACGTAACAGTCAGAGTGAAGTGGAAAGATGAGAGTGACATCTGGTGGTGAGCAGTCCGTAGGTCACCGATCAGATTCGTGACAATTAGGCTCCTAAGCCAGAGTTCAAAACTTCATATCATATCACATATCACATATGACGCTGATTAATAATAGCATCTTGACCAAATCTGGAAAATGTTTTATGTAAGAGTTTGTCCAAATAAGATCATTGTGGTTACTGGATTCTGTTTTTCTGTATGTATTTTCTTGTTTCCAGTGACAGGCACTTTTGCAACTGCTTCTGTGAAGCTATGAAACATTAATGAATATTTTGTTTTGAAGAATGTATCAAATTTGCCAAGATATGTGATTTCAGCAAACAAGGATTTGCTATGTCATGCAACTTTAGTTTCGAAATTTGAACAGTATTTTATTTGGTGAACCTCTGTGGTTTTGATTTTATTTGGTGAACCTCTATGGTTTTGATATTGGGTCAATTTTAAAATATAGGTTTAATTTTAATGACAAAAAAACATTTATATAATGAAAAACAGAGACTTGCTAACATCCTTGTTAGCAAGACCTATTTAAAAACATAAAACAATCACTACAAATTAATAAATAAGCACAAATCATACAGTATTGGTCATTAGACATGACCATGTTCTCATTGCATTTACAACATCTTTACCAGCAGGTGTCATCAGCATACGATGTTTTAAGCTCTTTGCAACATCAAGACATCTTCAAATAATGGCAAGATAATAATGCGGTCTAGTATATTTCTTGAAACAAACCACCAAATCCCCTTTCCTTCTTTCTTTCTTTCTTTCTTTCTTTCTTTCCAGTTCCCAGCCCTGCTTAGTCAAGCTTAACGCCACTTTTGGCAAGAAAAAGTGCAGTCACATTTACCATTGTTCTGTGAATTTTGCATATGGGCGAAAGATTTCTTCTTGCAGATGTCAGTTTAACACTTCATCCAATAGGGAACCCGTCTACTATTGTGGTGTACTGACATCTAGTGGAAAAAAAAGAGCAATTAAAAGGCGATAAAAGAAAGTCTGAACGACAATGACTTACACTATTGGAACAGGTACAGTATGTTTAAAAAAATAATTATAATCTCCATTGTGAGTTACGCAGTTTGCACACTGCAACAACCCCTTTCACCTCACATCTGTGCTAAATATCTGCTAAATGCTACTTTATAAACTTTGAGATGTATATAGCATGTTGGTGTTGTCCAAGTGAAGAGACATGAATAAAAAGCTAGAAAACATTGATATGCACATCTTGGGGTCTTTAACACTGAGTATGTTATGCTGTCAAATGCTTTATACAATCTTTAAGCACACCCACAGGCAGTACACCCACATTATTTATGTTACTCAACATGCCTAGCAATGCATTCATACATAAAACACTCTTTTGTAGATCTGAATCTGTTACAGATATGATTTGACATGATTAGAAAGAATAAAGTTGTGTAATTATTCTTATTATGGTCATTTTAACTTTAACTTTAAGTATTATTTTTTCTTAAAATAATTTATTTTAATTATAAAAGTTTTTTTTTTTTTTTGGACTTTTTAAAGCTTCAAATGGCTTTAAACCTGGTATTCCACCTGGCTTTAAAGGGTCTTATCTAGCAAAACGATCGATCATTTTCATCAAACAAATTGACAACATACTTTTTAACCTCAAACGCTTGTCCTGTCTAAGTTTGCGAAGTACCGACCCAGTGTTTACAAAGTGAATATGCAAAGAAGATTAAATGTCCTTTACAAAAAAAAAAAAAAGTCCACTATATGGAGAACATTCCTGAAATGTTTTCCTCAAGAAACATAAGTCGATTTCTTATCGAATGAAGAAAGAAAAACATGAACATCTTGGATGACAAAGGGGTGAGTAAATTATCTGTAAATTTTTATTTTGGAAGTGAACTTCTCCTTTAACCAACAATTTAAAGTTCACTAATCTAAATACATAAATGAATTGTTTTATTAGCTATTGAGAATTATTACTAATGTATAATGGGGTCACCGTCAACTTTGTTAACATGTAAACAAGGCACAAACACATGTGCTCTGAAGGCATCATCACACAGAGCATGATCATAGTTCACAGTTGGTTTGCTGTCACCCAAAATGCAAAACATGGTAGGACTGAAAGAAGAGGATCTGGAGGACATCGAGGAGAATGGCAAATGGCATCTTCGGTTTGACACAATCCTCAAATGAGGATCAGCTGCCGGAACGCGACTGACTGCTGCTTTGTACTGCAGAACTTATCAACGGCAGCAGTCACTGCATCTCTGAAAAGCCCCAACTGAGAATCATGAGCATCTGTTTGCTACATTTGTCTCTCCATCACAACCAACCTGCCCTGGAGTGGCCAATTGCAGGCCGCTCCAGGAACCAAGACACATATATAACGTACAGAATATACTGCCTATTTGCTTAGGGGCTGCCTAATCGTATAGTAGGTAGGCAGTGACATAACTTTGTTTTTAAAAGTGGGACAGGAGTGTTTTTTTTTTGTTTTGTTTTGTGCAGTGTATTGACATAGAACTCATTTTTAACGTGATTCTTACATGCCCTCTAATAATATGTATTATTAGCCCTGAGATAATTCATGTCAGGCGTGCTAGATGTTTTCGGTTCTAATCTGCCCTCGCATCTTTGTTTTAACAGAAATAAACAAACAGAATGTATCATTGGCATTATTATGTCCATGCCATGAGATGTTCAAAAAAGTGGTGGGGACAATATCGACCCTAGCAAAAAGTGATGGGGACATGTCCCACCCGTCCCACCCATAAATTACACCTATGTAGATAGGCATAATTGGACACACAGAGGGGCCTTAAGGAATCTCAGACACCAAGGCTTTCAAAGAGACTTCAGGGGGTGTTGGCCTTAACAGGTATTTCAATATTTCATCAAGATTGAATGAATATGCACCACAAACATGCAGAAAAGTCCATTGTCCTTGTCTTTCCACATCGTAACAGAAAGGCAAGGATATGCACAATACCATGGAGGTCTGTGGACAACTGGACTGTGGCGAAGCCCACAACCTAGCTGTGATAAATATAATGCAAGTTTCAAAAAGAGACCAACATACCTGGCCACCTACAGCAGAGGTGAGACCTGTTGGTGACCATCATCATAGTGACCCCATATGATTCTATCCCTGGACATCCAAATGGACCACCTGCAATAGGAAAAAGATGCAACCAGCTGGCCCAAACAGATTAAGTGGTGGAAAATGAACATGCACAAGAACAAGCTTACAGCTGCACTGACCAGCTTTGTGGCGATTCATGATCAAACAGCGAAGATTATCTGGGACAGTGGAACAGAAACTGTCGGAGGAACAAAGGCAGGACAAATATTCACTGATAAGCAAACATTGTGGTGGAATGAAGTGCGACAGGTAATTAAAGAAAAGAAGCTGGCACTCAACACCTAGTGGAGTACACGATTCAGTGTCAAACTGGAGCGATACTGATCGCTAAACTTGGCGGTAAAAAGGGTGGTGGCTGTCGCCAAGACCTGTATGCACAGTTGGACATGCCAGAAGAGGCAAACAATATCTCACCACAGTTCCACCAAAGACACCAGCCACATATTGCAAGTCAGGGGAGCTGGTCAACCTCACAGGATCCATCAGCTATTATATGCAAGAACGATCCGACTATTTTTTCAGCTTTTGCAATCAAGAATTTTCGCAACTGCCAGTTCCAAACTCTTAGTCCCTTTAGAGGGCATGCCATTCTCTTTAACCAAGTCAAAGCTGAGAACAAAGGTCAAAGTGGTGATTTTCAGACATTCTTCTGAGAAGAGGCAATGGGTGTTTCCAGGCTTTCCTGGAGGACCCTGCATAGCATTTGACAAGCAGTTGAAAATGGCTAAACAGATTTACCTGCACACTTACAAAAGTAATTGGTAACATGGTAAATAAACATGTGTTTACTGTTAGTGGCCAGATGATTACATCATAATGCAAAGTTATTTTAATTATATTATTTTAATTAACTTTTACATTTTGACTCATCCAGCTTCACACGATCACAAGAAAAATGTTTTATATTAAAGTGAACAGGTTTGAAAATATTTCTTGCTTCTGGACTAACAGTGGAAATTTGAAGTACAAACAACATAACCTATTTAGAGTATGTAAATTAAGTGAATAGACTTTTAGCCATTAAATTTGATACCGAATAATAACTGTGTCATTACCCACTGAATTTAACAGTGAGAACTGTAACAACAAACACATTTTCCTGTTCCCTCACGATAAAAGTGACACATGCTGAAATTAATATTTATTTATTTTTTTTTTTTTAGTTCAAAAGTGAAATAATAATAAATAAATAAATTGATTTATTTATTAAAATTAACCTCTGTTTGAATGTCCAGATGTTTTCTGGATGATGATTGCATTATTCAGATTTTTCAAATATTTATAGTATTTTTTTAATGACTTAAGTAATTTTTTGAGAGTATATAAGGTATAATAATGATAATAATAATAATCACAACTGTTAGATTAAACGTATCATTTAACAAAAATAAAGGATATAATAAGGCAAAATAATGTATATCTAAATAGCATCTCTTCATTACGACACGTCATTACAAATCTCTCTCTTTTTGTTGTCAGTGAAGTTATAATAATCTATAATATTCTATATTCTTTACATCAGCATTAATTTGTAAAGCTGGTCTTAATAGAGCAAAATAAAATATATAAAATATACCTAAAAATACATTAATTAGATACACATGTCATGCTTCGGACCGTGTGATTATTAAAAGTCATCATGAGACAAGTAACTGAAATGCTGCTGACTAGATTCAGAGGCAAAACACTTGGAATATGTTTTTGGAAAGTTTATTGTTTATCCAGATTGTTCGGCAGAGGGCGCCCTTTCTCTTTATATAGCTAAACAAATTAAAGATTATATTATTGTGCGTCCTAATCAGTTGTGATATTTGTGATAACTGAATATAGTAACCTAATGACAGTTTGTCATGTATGTGGTTTTAGGTCTTGAGGTCATGTGTGTTGTTGTTTTGAGATGTATTACTGTTCGAAAAAATAGAATTGCTAAATTATATTAATATTTAATAAAATAATTATAAAGAATATTTATAATGTATGCAAAAGTAATGTATAATAATGTATAGATTATAATGCCATTATAATAGTTTTCAAAAACGCAGATGCCAAACGCGCTGATGCTGGCTCTCAGTACGTTTAAAACCCATCCTGTTATTTTCCTGCGTGCTGACGTCACTTACAGAAACTCTTGCGCGTGTGGCCTGCAGTTCGGACAGCGGTCAGATCGTCTGATCATCGAACATCAAAAAACTCTCACAATGGGAAACTGTCAAGTGAGTATTTCATTTCCTTTTTATCTGCTAATGCGCACCGCACATACGTCAACGTCAGAGAGAGATGTAACAGTTACTTAAACATTCTGCGCAGAGTTTGTACAGGACACGTCGCATAATCGATCAATTCAATGCGGGTGGAAAAAGGAGAAAAGAAAAATTCATATAAAGAGAAAAGAACAAAGAACACAGTTAAAATAAATCAAAAATAAGGGCTGCGTTTTCCCCTGCCAAGATGCTTTTGACAACCGCAGCCCTTTGCGTGAACTCTGAATGCGATGCCGTATTATGCGTCTCATGTTTCTTTTCTGAGCTTTTCAGGATTACTTTTGTTGTTAAATGTTGAAAATCCTTTTATTCTTTCACTTTTCGAATATGTATAACAGCGCTTTAGATTAGATGTAATTTTGTATAGGGAAGGAATGTATCATAGTCCCGTTATGTGAACGAGTCAGAGGAAGCTTTGGGAGGAGGCTGAGACAAACTCAGTTTCATTTTGGCCTGTGAAGGGGCCTCCATCTGGGATTATAGTGTTTGGACAGGACAGGGCGCTTCCTATGAGCATTCCAGAGCCAGGCTTTTGTTCATATGGAGGAGGCTGGGGCGCTAGTAACACAATAAACCTCTTCAGTCACTAAAAGAGTGATACTCGGTACAAATACTGTATCAGTACAAATAAAAAGAAGGTATTTTATTATCATTATTGTTATTTTTAGGGGTGTGTTTTGGCACCACTACAACAGTAAAAAATATTTTAGAGCTTTTATATCTTTAAAATATGTAAGGAACAATTATTTTGTGGAAGGATCTAGATGAAACTTCTCTACTCATCAACTTATCAATACATTTTAATAAACAGGATTTAACTAATTTCAGCTAATCATAACACTGGTTTTATTTGTTTTAATCACATATTTTTCTTAATAGCTGTAAGAATTGTTTTTATAATTTTTCCATAATAATAAACTGTGACATTTAAATATTTGCTATAGCAGGAGTAGTTGTAGCATGACTTCTTATATTAAATTCAATATTATGATCAATATTTAATACAGTTGGCACATATAATTGAAATAACAGTTCACAACCGTTGAATGCTAAAACATGAATTTAGTGATCTGGGCTTGTATTACTTAATTACAGTTGAAGTCAAAAGTTTACACACACCTTGCAGAATCTGCAAAAATGTTCATTATTTTACCAAAATAAGAGGGATCATACAAAATGCATGTTATTTTTATTTAGTACTGACCTGAATAAGATACTTCACATAAAAGTTTACATATAGTCAACAAGAGAAAATAATAGTGGAATTTATAAAAAAAAATACCCTGTTCAGAAGTTTACATGTGTTGTTACCTGAATGATCCAACAGCTGTGTTTTTTTTTTTGGTTGTTTGTTTTTTGTTTTTTATTAAGTGATAGTTGTTCATGAGTCCCTTGTTTGCCCTTATTTACGTGTGTAAATCATAATCCCTGTTCTTCAGAAAAATCTTTCAAGTCCCACAAATTCTTTGTTTTTTCAGCATTTTTTTTGTATTTGAACAATGTGCAACTATTACAGAAGGTTAAAACCTGATGCTTCAGAAGGAAAAAACTATGCATTAAGAGGCAGGGCTGTAAACTTTTGAACAGAATGAAGATGTGTACATTTTTCTTATTTTTATTTTCTTATTTTTTTCATTTAGTACTGCCCTTTAGAAGCTACAGAAGATATTTACATGTTTCCCAGAAGACAAAATAAGTTAAATTTACCCTGAACTTCAGATTTAAAAAGTTTTCACCCCCGGCTCTTAATGCATTGTTTTTCCTTCTGAAGCATCAGGATTTGAACCTTCTGTAATAGTTGTATATGAGTGCATATGATCTCAAAATCATACAGTGATTGCTGGAAAGGGTTCAAATTCACAAAAATGCTAAAAAACTAACGGGGTCATTTTTATAAATTCAACTATTATTTTCTCTTGTGGACTTTATGTAAACATCTTTTATGAGAAAAATCCTGTTCAGGTCAGTACTAAATAAAAAATAACATGCATTTTGTATAATCCCTCTTGTTTTGGTAAAATAATTAACATTTTGCAGATTCTGCAAGGTGTATGTAAACTTTTGACCTCAGCTTTATGTCATTTTTTGTGAACAGGATTAAACATGATGAACACTGGAAATAATTCTCTTTGCTATTATTTGACAGCCAACCATTGTTCCTTACGAAGACTTTGATGTAGTTGCTGACATAAAGGCCATCCGCAAAGCCTGCAAAGGTTTAGGTAAGATGCTTAAGTCAGTCTTACATTGTAATCAGCGTTCAGTATGTTGTCAAAATCTCCCGTACAATTTCAGTTCTATGTGCTGTTATAGTTAGTCTGCTATTTACTGGATATTTTCATCACTAAAAGATACATTTGTGGTCTTTCTATTAAATTTTCAAGGAACTGATGAGAAAGCCATCATAAACATCCTAGCCAATCGAAGTGCAGCTCAGAGACTGGAGATCAAACATGCCTACTTTGAGAAATATGATGATGTGAGTATTCTAAAAACATAACAGAAATAGTTTTTGGGAGAATGGCATTTGGACATCTTTTAAGAAAAAAGAGCATGCCTTAACAGATATATGTTCTCTATAAAGGAGTTGGTGGAGGTTTTGAAGAGCGAGCTGACTGGTAATTTTGAGAATGCCATTCTTGCCATGTTGGACCCTCCTCACGTGTTTGCTGTTAAAGAGCTCAGGAAGGCCATGAAGGGCGCTGGCACGGACGAGGATGTCCTGGTGGAGATCCTGTGCACTGCTACTAATGCTGTATGTTAATTTGTTTCGAATTAAAAAGCTCTGCAAGTTCCTGTGTTTGTCACCAATTCCAAAACTGGGACAAAAGTGTGTCCCCAAAATGAGTCATTTACTACTTTTTGTTTTCTAACAGGAGATTGCCACTTACAAAGAAACCTACGCCCATGGTAAGAATGACTTAAACAGTATACATTCAACAATGCCAAACTAAAAGCTTCAACATGAGGCATTTAAGTTTTTAGGTCCCCTCAAGTATTGTCTTAAAAATTGTCCTATGTAACACTATGTTTTGTCAGTTTGAATTTATGCATGAAATGCAAAATGCCTCATTGCAAAATGGCTACCAACATGAAATATCAATTTATTGTGTTACCACTAAATATTCCAGTTTTTAAATATAGAATTTTTATAGTGTAATTTCTAGATTCTATAAAGCAAGATTTCAGACACTTCAAAAAGCAACATTTTTTTTATTTTGTTCATAAAGGCACAATATTGTGTATATTTTAGCATTTCGACCCACAGTTATTCTACAAATTGTTGTCAAATCCACTGCAGTCTGACAGTGAAAATTCACTGCATCGAATTTCATTGCTGGTTATAATCTCAGGCATGCTAACTTGCTGTTTTTGGGGGAAATTTGCTGATTTAAATCCAGAATAGAATATTTATGTGATTTGCATAGATCTGATGAGTTGTTAAATTTGGGGGGATTACCAAACTAAATTCTGTACTTGCTGAAAGGCAACTGCTGTCAAACCATCCTGGGCA